>JANQDE010000010.1:2941093-3254268 GCA_037157785.1 Cephalotes varians | reverse complement strand
AAAAAAGAGTAGAGATCGAGAAAAAACAAAGGCAAAGATCCATTTGAGATATGAAGTACGCGAGAAAAGCGCCTTTCCAGAAATTAGTCGCAGTTGACTCTTAAAGTGACTAGAATTGTCTTCACATTCTTTATTTCTCAAGCTAACAAATTTATTACAGACAAGTGTTCGATACAATACTAATGAAGTATAGTATCTCACCACGAGGAGTCCGTGATTTTATAAGGTATATCAAAATTAGAGTATATATAAAAAAGAAAGTATATATACACGCTATTTACAATCATTTTGCTACATTGAATATCTCTGAGATTGAATATATCTTAAAGGAATCTATCGTTTTGTTTAATATGAAAGAATCATTGTTACTTTTGTCGTGATAAAAAGTTTGCAGGCTTAATTATACTCTATATGTGCAGTCGAAGAATCTAACATTTCAACTTCGGAACTATCGCCGTTCGAATAATTAACGACCAGTACATCTCGCGTTGGTTGTTCCAGTTTGCCGGGTGTACCGGCTTCCCCTTTGCCAGAATTCTCCCCCCAGCTCCCAGAGAACAGATTTACTCTTAATTTATCGATATTTTGATTATTCGAGCTACTGCCAACGTTGCTGGGATTTTCCACAGACAGTCTAACTTCACTGTCCTCAGATAACTTAATTTCGTTCTCCTCAGATTTATATTTCGGTATCTCCGCAGGAGCATCTGAAAAATTAAAAAAGTTCTATAATTTTAACATTAAATGAAACACTAAATGAAACATAATTTGAATTTAGAAGTATGATACATGAAAATTAAATCGATCATTGCAGACAAGGGGCAATTAAATTGTTTTGCAAAAGGAATATTAATTAATTTTTCTTAATGAACTGTAGCATCAAATTTGAAAATAAATTTTCTATGCAACTTTTCTACTGCGACAGCCTTTTTAAAATGCCTTTTTGACATTATTCTTTTTGTAATATCATTTCAATTGTACCAGGATATGGAGGTGCCTCATCAATCAGCTGCTCCATAACGTAACCCAACATGGTCGCGGTAAATGTATCGTCTCTCCTAAGACCAAGCGCTCTGTGAAAAGCATCCACTGCCTCTTGGATATTACCCATTAACGCATGAATAAATCCGATCGACGAGTAAGTCGACGGATTTAGGGGATCTAAGACTAGCGCCTGTTGATGATATTCTAGTGCCTCGTCGTATTTTTTCATTTTTCTACAAGTGTGGCCCAGATTATTCAGTAGCGCTTCCCATTTACTGGGCAGAATTACATTCCTTAGGTCACCTTGAATGCTTTTCATAGCTTCCTTAAATAATCGTTCTGCATTTTTGTAACTGTATTTAACAAGAATAATTCTCATGATAATTTATTAATAAATAAATAAAACAAATTTGTGATCTTTATGTTTTAAATGTAAATAAATGTAGGAGAAAATTGAATATCAGGATAATACTTACTCTAAATTATAAAAACATATAACGCCCATTTCATGTATTACAAACGGATCGTTCGGTGCTATTCCTTGAGCTTGTTGAAAGAATTTGTCAGCCAGTTTTAGATTATTCGTCAAACCGCATTCTAATCCTATATATAAAAGCGGAAGATGACAACCTTTCATCAATTGTGATGCTTTAAAATAAGCGGCCATAGCTTGATCATGTTCATTTTCAACCGCAAAGGAATGTCCATATGCCAACCAAGCAGGACCAAACAGTCTATCCAGTGCAGTAGCCTTTGCTAAGTACCTTCTTGCTTGATCACTTTTACCTGAAGTGCAACAAATTAAATACTATTGAATAAGTTCAAACATTTTTTTTATTTACAAATCTATATCTCATAAAATCTTTACAATCATACACAATCACACAATTTAAAGTCTTTTTACTATTAATATCCAATTTTGTTACAAAGAAAATTTATTAAATATTAATATTAATATTATATTTATTAAATAATAATCACTTACCTATTGTATAATAATAGCATCCAACTGCAAACCATGCCAAGGCCATTTCTGGGTATAAATCAACCAATCTATGTGCTAGATAAAACAAAGCTAAGAAACAAAGTTTCGCTATTAACGAATTCTGTTAACGAGCATGATTTATTTATTGTGACAAAATGTAAACTTACCATTAGTCTTCTTAAGCTCAACTAAACAGGCTATGTGCACTGGAAGACAGGAATTGTGATATGGATCTTTTTTCAAGATTCTGAGCATTAAAAATATTATGTTACATTTTGTTATGGGGTATGAGAATAACTTGATAGAAATGTATCTTAATAGAAATGTTACTTACTTTTCTGTAAGCGAGAAACATTGATGATAATCACAATTGTAATATAATCTCTCAGCTTTTGCAACTTCCATATCCAAATTGTCCGATAATCTATCAGTGACACAAATTCCCATTACGCTACATGTAATTAATGACTGTTTTGTGTTCGGTTCTTGATATTTCTTTAGTTTACTATCGTATAATAATTGCAAGAGTTCCGCTTCGCCTTTCGTACATTGTTCAGCGAATGGTAAGGATTCCAACAATTCTCGTTCTAACAATCACATATTATTAATTTAAAAAAAAATTAATAATTATATATATAATTTTTTCAAAAAAATTATATTGTATCTGACAAAACTAATATACCTTCGGAAGCTGAAAGCATTTGATTTTGTACCAAGGCTTCAAATGCTTCGTATGAATAAACATCGCATTGTAAGGCTTGCTTATAGCATTCTGTCGCCACTGCTCTATTATCCATAGCTTCATATACTCTCCCTTTCACATATAATATTGAACTTTGAACCTGTAAGAAAATTCATATATTTATTATCTTCAATTCTAATGTAACAATGACTATCTAGCAATTAAGATGACATAATACAAATTAATATACATATGTTATTATAAACAAACATATCTGTATACACATACACACGTATAAATTTACATACATTTTTTGGTACATCCTGGAAAATGTCTGTGCGATCGGCAAAGGTAATACCTGCTTGCGTTATGTTTGTACATATTTCAGATTCATTAATAACTTGAAGCGCATCATTATATTCCTTTGCTTCCAGCAAACATCTCACGGTTAAGTAATGGCACATTACATCACTCTATATCAATAGATTATTATTTAATTCATTGTACAATATTAAATATAAAATCAATATATTGTAAAACGAGATGTATCTGCATATTCTATCCAGGAGAATTGGAATAGTTATTAAAATTACCTTCTCTAATTTATATCTCTTTATAAGATGCGCAGCACGATGATACTGTTTCATGAGATACATACACTGCGCCAGAGTGCATACATCTTTTGGATCCTCATTGCTCAAAGATACCACTTTGTCAGCCCAAAACAAAGCGGCACTGTACAGGTGCTGAAAGTAAATACAACAGGTATTAACGGCTGGGACAGCAGATATAGCGATTTTACTTCAACTTACCAAATCGATGTATGATTTGACTAGTTTTCTACAATTTTCCAGGTCAATAATCTTCTCGTCCAACAAATTGTGCATACTGTTATTATCGATATCGCGATGTGACATGTTTAACTCCAATTTTGTACGTAGGTTAAGATAGGTTAGGCAGAGCTGCCAGATCGTGGGACATGGGACCAGCCAGAGATGCGACTTTGAGCCCGGACCCCCGGGCACGCTACGCTCGATTTTCCCCCTTGCGATAAATGTATCGCACGGATCAGACGGAATGTGTGCGTAAGTGAAAGAAAATCATGTGCCCGCAGAAACCCGAGAAAGGCCACGCCGCCATTTTACGTGGAACGCTTTTTCTAAGCAGTACAGCAGCGCTGTATCAATTTTTGTGCTGGCGGAACTACATGGCCATCCACGAAACCAACGTTATCATAACATTGAAAAATGGATGATCCTTAGAACGCGTATTTGCAAAATTTATTCGGCTGAAAATACGTTGCGCGAACAAAGCGAACAAGCGATATTTTTCAATATTGCAATACTGCTATTATATCTACAATTTCAATTAGCATATTTAATTTACATTGTAATGCGAAATAATAAACGCTTTATAAGGCAAACGTATAGCATATATATTTATTATTAAATGTGAAAAACGTATGAATGCAAAAGTACAAAGAACAGAGCGAATAATCTGTTCGATGCGCTCTTGGCGCGTGAAGTTAACCGCGCGAAAGCCCTTTCGCCAACTTAACGCGTTCGCGTATCATTTGCGGAACGCGCCGGGATCGGGAAAGTGACGTCACGGCTCGATCAAATGATAAGGACGCAAGAAGAATTTTTTCAAAAGCATCGTGATCGAAGAAAAGATAGAAGAATGAAGATCAAGGAAAAAATAAACTAAGAAGAAAGAGAAACTTGTTAAAGGAGGATGGAGGAAAAGAAGACGAAATGGTACATGGTAAGAATAAATGGAGAAACAATGTGACAGCACATTGAAGTCGGAAAATACAGAAAAAAAATTATAAAAAAATTTATCAACGAGGGATCAAAAAAATTATGAAAAGTTTATTGACAAAGAATCAAAATGAACAAAAAGAACAACAACGAAAAAAGGAGAATGATATCGAAAAGAAATAAAGAAGAATTTTTCGGCAATCGCGAAGATAGTGCAACGAAGTAAAAAAATGAATAAGTAGAAGAATAAGAAGAAAAAGAAGGTTGTCGAAGAAGGCTCAAGGAAAAGAAGAAGAAACGGCCATAGAAAGGATGAATGAAGAATCAAGATCAATTCAAGAGGAAAATTGAAGAAAAAGTCATGAAGAAATTATGAATGAGGACATAAGCACGCACGCACACACGCATACGCACGCGCGCACATACACACACACGCGCGCGCAAAAGAGGAAAAAATGAATCAAGAAAAAAGAAGAAAATAGAAGAAAAAATGAAACAAGAAGGAAGAGAAGATCGAAGGAGGATCGAGGAAGAGAAGAAAAAACGGGAAATCCATTTTTTATGGAGGCATTGCTATCGAGCACTACAATGATAAAAGAATAAATATTGAGGAAAAGAATGGAATAAGAAGAAAGGTATATATATATATATAATAAATTTATATAATTAAAATTAATAAAATTATATACACGCTGCGTTATTGATTTCTGCCTCTAAATCGCGTTTGTTTATATTATTCTCTCAACAATATATATATATATATATATATATATATATATACACACACACACAGAATAGAATCATGAAATCGTAGACATAACACGGAACAGAACCATAAAAACGTGGACATAGCTGTATTATCTACCGAGTGGTTCGTGGATATGGCTACATAGTTCAATGTCCACGTTTTGTGGACATGTGGCGTATCACGTAGTGATTGTATCAAAATAGCGGCCGTGACCACTCTCAGGCTTCTCTCTGGAAAGACGTGACGCCACTGACACCGTGATAGCACTGGCTGCGTTCCGATATTCACTGTCCGATCTATTTGATCTCTGTTAATCTTGTGGGAGATCAGGAGCCACTAAATAAGAAGAACGACACTGTGGCACACGTGGTCACGTGTACTTTCAGCTGATTATATACGTGTTCGACCGGCTCGACCGACTATTGCCTGCATCTTTCGACAGTGGATATCCATGGCAAGCGTTTTATTGCGAAACGCGACACGCGTAGGATTAGCCAGACATCTGAAGGGTAACCAGGTAACGGTGAGGGCGAACAACGAGAGGTACATCATGACAAGCCGGGCCAGGCTCGAAAACATTTTGGAGGAGTTGCAGGGAAATCCTTATTACGGCAAGTATGCCGAGAAAATCGCGAAGCTGCAGCAGACCAGCCCGGAGGAGTTTCTGCAGCGCGTCGAGCAGCAGGAGAAGAAAACTCGCGAGAAGCAAGGTATATGATCTTCATGAGGTTTGCCAGGTTGCAACAATACTGTCAACACCGTTTCCTGAAACGATTATTATTTTCTGTATTTCCCTTCTTTCTGACAGTTATAAATTTGGCCTTAATCTTTTTGTGTTCAGCAAACGTACTTCTGTCTGAATATTAACTGAATATTAGAAAATGTTTAGATTTGATTTATCAATGATAATGATACTAGTTTTTAAGTAAAGAATTATTGTCGCAATACAGAAGGTTCAAATTATTATTATTGTTAAAGACAAATGTGAAAAAACTGCGAGTTTCTATCAAACCGAGGCAAAGCCAGCTTTGGAACCTGGTACGCAGACTAAAGAGGCACGATTGGATAGTGTAATGAAAGTTGACATGATAAAAGATAGGTCGAAAGAGGAGATTGTAGAAATATGGAATGAGTATCACAAACAGAAGGACTGTATCTGCGGTACTATGACGCCCGAGCAATACGATAAGATGTTTGCACGTGGCAAGCAATACTCCACCTTCCTTTTACCGTTACCAAGAAAACAAGGCTATGAATTTATAATGTGTCAATTCTATGGCTCGGAAGTGCACATGACTCCGCTTTTGTGGTACCAGACACATAAAGAGAATGCGCCTGAGTGTCTGACCATGATACACTACACTGAATTGAGAGACGATAAGGGCATTATACTCATGCGTGGAGAATTCGACACAAAATTACTGCAAGTGCAAGAAGCACAATGCCTGGCTAATGAATTGCAGTTGTATTATTGCAATGATAACGAACACAGATTGGAGTTACTTGAAACGTTTACCAATAGACCTAACGAATTTAAGCACATGGATCTCATAGCCCAGTTAGAAACAATATCTTTAGAATCAAGTAATATTGAGACGAAGAGTTAGAAATAAAAAATTATTTTATGTGTATTGTAACTATATGTACAGAATTAGCAGAAAATAAATATGTTAAGAAGAACCCATTCATTTTTTTCTATAAATTCTTGAAAAATATTTTTACTTTGACATATTATTTTTAAACTATACAAAGAATATTAAAAGATGTTAAATAATATTGTTAAATATCTCTTATGTCTATCTTATGCAACATAAAACAGCTTTTTTATTATGAAAGATATGATGTAACAATACTTCGTTTTACTTTTTCTTCTAAAAATTTCAAAGTATAAATGCTAATTGTTCACATAATAATAATTATTAAATTTCAGTTAGACACGTAATTGCAAAGTATCAACCTTCGAAATTGACGACATTTTCATTCCTATTCAAAAATGTACAGTCATCTTGGAGTCAAATAATAAAAAGACAATATGTAAAAGATTCTCAAAAT
Source organism: Cephalotes varians (assembly GCA_037157785.1). Classification (NCBI taxonomy): domain Eukaryota; kingdom Metazoa; phylum Arthropoda; class Insecta; order Hymenoptera; family Formicidae; genus Cephalotes; species Cephalotes varians. The sequence continues at coordinate 3,247,057 of JANQDE010000010.1, read as the reverse complement.
AAATACATTACTACGCCGATTTTTTATGTAAACGCTGGTACGTAAACTTTTTTCGAAATAAAAAATTTTTATCTATTAGTCATCATTATAGTTAAGAAAAGTTACAAAATATATATTTTAGGTCCTCATATCGGACACTTATACAGCGCAGTTTTGGCCGATGCCGTTGCTCGATACAATAATATGTTAGGTCATAAAATATTTTTTACTACTGGCACCGATGAACACGGTAACAAGATTAAAGCCGCCGCAGCTACAGCTGGTTTACCGAGTCTCGAGTATTGTACAAGAATTTCGCAGCAATTCAGGGAAATGTGCGATAGGTTTGAAGTGGATTATTCGCGTTTCATTAGAACCACTGAAAAGCAGCATTGTGATGCAGTGTATCATTTTTGGGTTCTTAGAGCAAATTTTCTGAATATTCTGAATATCGATCTAGCATATGTTTGTAATATCTTATGACTCACGTTAGAAAATTCAACATTTTCAGAAACAATTAGAGGAAAGAGGGCATATCTATTTAGGAAAGTATTCGGGATGGTATTGTGTATCGGACGAAGCGTTCCTCTGCGATGCAGAGTTAGTAGAACAGAAAGATTCTACTGGTAAAATAATTAAAGTTTCCGCGGAATCGGGAAACATGGTAGAATGGACTGAGGAAGAAAATTACAAGTTCCGACTTAGCGCATTTCAAGACGATCTCAAGTACTGGCTCAAAAATGGTATTAAAAAATGTTGAATCTTTATCTAATTCATTATTTCCCTTTATTTGAACGACTGCAAATTGTAAATTTCGTATCTATTGTAGAAAACACAGTTAGACCAGCGCTGTATCACAAAACATTATTCCAATGGGTAGAGGAAGGTGCATGTTTACAAGACTTGAGCATTACTAGAATCAGAAATAAGGTGCCATGGGCTATACCTTCCCCGTGCAATGAGTCTCACTCGATATATGTTTGGATGGATGCCTTAGTAAATTATTTAACAGTCTTAGGATATCCGAATGAATCGTACAAAGAATTTTGGCCACCCACTATTCAAGTATGGATCATAATTCATAGCTAATAATATGAATATTACATGAAAATTTTTAGAATAAAATACAGAATTAAAGTATTAAAGAAAATTATTGATGTAGATAATTGGGAAAGATATTTTGAAGTTTCACGGTATCTATTGGCCAGCATTCTTAATAGCGGCAGGTCTCGAGCCTCCAAAGACACTACTGTGTCATGCTCATTGGACCGTTGATCACAAAAAAATGTCGAAATCAAAAGGAAACGTAATTTCGCCATTTGAAGCTGCAAATAATTATTCAGAAGAGGGGTTACGATACTTTATTCTGAGAGAAGCAGTGCCGCAAAACGATGCAAGTAAGACGAATCGTATGCATTTACTTACATATCATTGCATCATGTCTCTTAAAAATTTACTTGTAGATTATAGTTCAACAAAAATTGTTAACATATTGAACTCCGAATTGGCGGATACACTGGGCAATCTAGTCAGTCGTTGCGCGGGTAAAGCAGTCAATCCGTCCAAAGAATTCCCTGATCCGGCAAAATACTGGAATGTGTTGCAGTCTCAAGTAGCTGATGAAACCAGAGAAGCTTTAAAGTCCGTGAGCAGAAAAGCACGCGAGAGTTACGAGGAATATAATTTACATCACGTCGTGGACGCGGTCATGAATATGCTTCATTGCGCGAATAAAATGGTAGCGTATCACGAGCCTTGGCAATTGAGAAAGCAAGTTGACGATGCAGATTCTCTCGAGGAACTTAAAGCTGTGATATCGCTTGCTCTGGAAAGTAGTAGAATAGGTGCTTTAATATTGTATCCAATTGTACCGAGATTGAGCAGTAGTTTGCTTGATTTTTTAAATATCCCGAAGCATAATCGCATGTGGACCGACACCACTCCTGAATTTTTTAACAACAGTAGCATAAAAGAAAGGCATATCGAACATAATAATCTGATATTATTTAAGAAAATAAGAAGTCAATAAATATTTATACATTTATTATTTGTCTATTATTTTTTATTATAAAATTGAGGAAGGGATGTCTCTGTTCTAGTTTTCTATATGTAAAAGCTTTAGAACAATTAGACAAACTTTAATAGTGAAAATCATTAATAAAACTAAATCGCTAAATATGACATGTACATTCCGAGTTATGACAAGAAAACATTCAAGACTTTGAGAACTATTAGAGAAATTAAATATTAATGTAAGTGAATGAAATATCAATTAACTTGAGATTTCAGGCAAGTTAAATTTCATATTGTATGGAATAAGTCTATCTTTTTTGGGGAGTTAGCTGTTTATTTTCCATGCTTCGATAAGACGTAGAAATCGGATGAAAGAGGAAATCAGTAAAAAGTCACAAGTCAGATATTCTTGTTGAAGTCTTAGTCTAATATATTTACAGAGAACGATCATTCGAATATATCAGTAGTATACATCAACAATGCGCACAGATCCTGCCGGTTAGAGAGTTCCACGCTATCCTTTAACTATTTCTATCTGCAACGCATGCATTCGTACGTAACATTTCCTTTCGTTTCCTCTCGCGCCCAATAGATCGCAATGCGCTTTGTATCGTAGATATAGATGTACCAAGGAAGCTCGATGGATCCTCGCGCCAAATTGGCTCGTTTGACTATTTCCTTCCACTCGGATATGTGATGCAGAATTGAATTGAGATTCGACGGGTGCTCGACGACTTTGCGTACATCCGATGAGCGTGTCCATTAGAGATCTCTCGCATCTCGGCGAGTATCCCGCCATATGTCTCTTTTCGCGCCCGTCAAATAGAAAAATAATTAAATGGCTATTTACAAAATGGAAAATGAATTCTATGGTTCACTGCACGGCGCATCGCGCTGCGCTGATCTATTGCTATTAAATTTTTTCTTTTTTTTTTTTTTAATATTTATTTCCCTTGACTTGTTTCCGACAGATGTTACTATTTAGAAACATATCAATAGTTTTGAGTAACATCCAGCTTTTAACATCATAGATTGGCTATCGACATTGCTATCGACATTGCTCCATTAAAGAGATTGCTTGACGAGATTAGTATCCTAAGCGCTACACTCTTCTATTAATCAACAAATCCCACTCTATGCCTGTCGTCGTTAAAAAAAAAGAACGAATGAAGAAATAAAAGAAGATAATACTACTAATGGATTATGTCTTCGGGATATGTTTCGAAGTGGGTTCCGGTGATTGTCTTAATTACAATGATTGATGTTTTTGACGAAATGTCACGTTTACATGGTTGAACACCACAGCCTTCACTCCTTCGCTATAAAAAAAAAAAAAAAGTAAGAGTACTCCTCGTTTGTGCGAACACGCAAAATGCATTACAACGAAAATATCGCACTTCGAAAAAAATCCGCACATTACTCGTAATTATCTCATCGATTAATTGTAATCAAATCGTGACGATCGTGACGAAACAGACACGACATACGAAGTGCTCATTTAATATCCGGCGAACATCTCCATTTACGTTGCTCCTGCGTATTGCTTTTCTAGAAACTGAGATCGAGGAAATACGAGCAACGCGTGTTTCGTTAGTCCAAGAGAATCCTCGGGTCAAACCAACGACAGCTAACTAGAACATTGATATTACGTGAGGAGAGATTCAATAATATGGCTGAGAATATTATCAACGTCCTCAGTATATTTATGCTTATCTTACGCGAACAGCTGTACAGCGAGAGCACAACGTCGTCGCAACTGCAGCTGCAGTTTGAGCAGGCGGGCGATTTGGCGTTCAATCCTTCGCGGATGCAAATACTAAACTTCGCGAGAGTAAACTCCGCTTATTGATACAAGCGATTCCGTATGCTGATTTTATGTACACTGACGCAAATTCGTACGAAACAATAACAATAAGCGATATCATTTTATTAGAAGTCATGCAATTTGTCCTCGATTGTGTCACGATGGTTTTTCACTGCGGATTCGAAACAAATTTTAAAACAGCAAACGAAGACTGTAAATCTAAATGCTGAAATAAAAATGTTTCGTAATCAATATGGCTCCCGTAACGCAGAGGATCAACACGCCACAATGAAGAACGAATTCCTCTTGCACGAAGCGCGTTTTAATTCACGCGTTAATGTCATTACTTTTCACCAAGATGACGTCGACGTCTCCAGATTCTGCATCGTAAATTCTTCGACGAGATCGGAGAGTAACGAAGATCGCATGATCGCGACGACTTCGGAAGCGAGCAGCGAAAGCAAGATCCAGGAAAGAGATTGTTTAAGAGAAACAGTCAAAAGGAACGCTCGCTTTATATGGCACTGACGATGGTGTCGCGATGTCGTTGAGCCATGACGCCGACCTGGCAGCTATCCGCGCTTGATCTTGGACTGATATTACACTCGACCATGGAGCCGTTCCGCTTCTGCACCACCACTGAACGGAACTCGCCGCACTCGCTGGTCGACGGCTGGTTGCCCCGCGCGCGTGCCCCCTTCGTGAGGATTCTCTTGAACGCCTCCCGGAATTCAGTGTTGAAGATGCTGTAGATTATCGGGTTGAAGGCCGAGTTACTGTAGCCGAGCCACGTGAGAACCTATTCGGGAGAAACAAACGATTTTGGCACACTTTGTATACGGAAAAAATTCTGTGCGCGAGCGAGAATGCGTAGGACAAGGAAATTTTCACGTTTCTTTAGAAAGGAAAATTTTATGATGATAATTTTCAAGATATTCTTTCATCAGGTGATTTGACGTTCAGAATGAAAAAAAGTTCTAATTTTTTCTTTAAGAAAGAAAAGACGAGAGAAAGAGAAAAAGTTTGAGTTGAAAAAAGACTAATTAAAATGAAACGAGCGATTTTGGATGCAGCCCGCGCAAAGAGTCGCACCTGGAACGCTCGGTGAGATATGCAGGTCTTGCAGTAGGCTGCGACGATGTTGACGCAGAAGAAGGGCACCCAGCATATCAGGAATACGCCCATGATTACACCGACAGTGATCGCGGCCTTGTGGTCGGACACATGATAAGGACTGGTTGGCTTCGTCTTCGTCTGCGGCTTCGGTGGCTTGCAGCGACTGCTCTTTGAGCGAAAACTCTTGGCCATGGAGGTGTCCGGCAGTTTCGTCACCGCTCGGATACTCTTCACGTGTTTTTGCGCGTAGCAATAGAGCCTAGAAGAGGAAGCATTTCTTAACGGATAGAATTATTGATTTATTCAGTCATCAGAGAGCACTTCACTGTCGTGGCGGCGAAATGAAAACATACGATTATATCTTTGTATGTCAGAGAAACGAAACCAAGTGATGAAGAGATGATATTGAACGCCTATTGGAAATTTATTAGTATCCGACGCGTTGTTCCGCTAAATAAATCGGCGTTGTTGCGATTTATTTCTCATGAATTTTCAAACGAAGATGTTTTTCCGAGCGCATCGTTTTTATCTTCAGGCTCATTTGGGATCGCCAGTTACCGGAAGTTAGTCACGTTTTATAGGACGTGTACGAACTGCGTCATGAAGATTACGACGAATGATTACAGCGAGAATGCGGAAACAAAAAGTTAAATTAATTCGCGCATTCCGAATAGTTAACGGTGGGCATCTCGGACGGTCTTACCTGCAATAAATACCCAGCATCACGATGCAGGGCACGTAGAAAGATATGCATGAGGACACCACCGCATAAGTGGGTGTAATGTCTAGGGCACACGTAGGGTGCTCCTGTAAGGGTAAAAGACGAGTAATTAACGGAAGAAACAGCGAGGATTACGCAAACTGCTTCAGAACAAGCGAATGGCGTGAAATGGGGTAAAACAAGAAATGTCATTTATTTTTAATCTCTCCCGTATTCGAAAGCAACAAGCGCCACACATTCACGTATTCTTTTTTACGACGCGTGATACGAATTTAATTTCACATGATTGATACGTAGAGCATATTTTTAATTCTTCATCAGGCAATATTTCTAATTGCGATTTTTTTTTCTAATATTACATCACTTTAAATATTAAAGTGAACGGAATTCATATTTTGTAAATTTCTAATGGAAAGGATTACTCAATAATTAAAACCGACAGTTGCTCGAGAGTTTGAGGGATCATCGTTTCATCGTTTTATGAATTCAAATAGATCAGTCGAACATATTAAACTATTGATGTTAATAAACCGACGCGATTAAATTCTGCGAGCATCTTACCTCCACTTTATCGTCATACATGGGCTGATCATCATTCCTATGAAGATCTAGACTGATCGGTACGAAGGAGATGAGTCCTGCTAGAAGCCACACAACGATGATACCACCAATGGCAACTCTTCTGGTCACCCAACGACCGTATCTAAAACAACAAAACTAACGTTTGAAAAGCTTCTGATTTAAATCTTTATAATTCATCTTATTCAATGTACATTTTTACTTACGCATATAATTTCTTAGCATTAAATTTGTTTTTGAATTATTTTTTAACAATTTTCATTTAACTATTTTAAACTCTGCGCGATTTCAAAAATATATTGTGTAAATAATTTTATCCTCTAAAACTGTCTTTTAGTTTCACGCTGAAAAATTATAATTTTTAATTTACAAATCGTTCAACGAGCCTTCTTTGAAGCTATCGATCGCGATCGCGACCTCACCTGAGGGGATCCTTGATGTGTATATAACGATCGAGTGATATGGCGCATAGATTCAGGATAGAGGCAGTACTGCACATAACATCGAAAGCGATCCAGATGTCGCAGAACCACATTCCAAAGATCCAGTAACCGAGGAGATCGTTGATCCCGGCAAAGGTCATCACAAGTCCACCGACGAAGAGGTCGGCGACGGCCAGAGAGGCCAGGAAGAGGTTGCCGATCCTCCGTAGCCCGCGGTCGGTGTAGATCGCCACGCAGACCAGAACGTTGCCGGCGACGGAGAAGAATATCAGGATCAGGAGAAGGAATCCTGTGGATATCGCGGAGATCCGTCTAGCGAAGAATCGCCAGGACACGCTACTGTTCAACCGTATAAGACGTCGCCCCTCGAAGCACGTGGGCCTTTAAGAAATCCGTCATTGTGTCGTCGCCCGATAAAATATGATTCATCGTTATTCATCAAATTGAAACAGAGGATGCATCGAGAAGAATCCCGCGTCACAATGATGCAGTGCAAATATCTATTATTGCTATTATCAGATGCTGTAATGTATATATCTTTCTGAGGAATTTAAGATATATATGTATATATATATATTTTTTTTTTTTTTTAATATTTTATTGCGCGAGATAATCGATATTATTTATGAAAGAATCTCGGAAGCCCCGATCTTTTTTTTAATGAAATTGTTTCTGGTGAAACTGGCGTCGATTACTTCGTGGGGAAAACTCGAGGGTAGCCGTAATCTCCTACTTTTAATATATAGCATTGCATATATTTCTGTAATTAATCTGTCATAAATGCGAGCGTTGGAAGGATGAAATACAGGTGAAGCTGAACAAAATAAACGAAGAGCCAATAAATTCGTTCTGGTTCATGTGCATATCCCCTTTAAAAGGCTAGATTCAGCAGAGTATATAATTCGCTTCGCGAACCTTTATTTTATCGATAACGCAAGCACCCTCTGTAGTAAAGTAATTCACGCTAAAACGTCGGGAAAAATCTTGCTATCTCTTAAAATTTCAGGCAAGTCTTCTGCATAGATTGCGACTCTTTAGGCAGGATTTTACCTCATCTCTGATTTTATACAAATGTCTTACTTGAAGGAAGAATTAGAAACCAGAGTTCTTCTTCTAATCTTAAATATATAATAAATTATCAATTATCCAATTTTCGCAACTTCCGCGTATTCTGATCTTAAAAATGCTATTTTTAAAAACAAGATTTATTCCTAGTCGATTTTTACCATCTTAAATATAGTCTTATAAGCCCCATTATAAAGTCGTATATTGGCATCTTATGATTATTTAAGGTCTTAAAATATATATGTATATAAGAACGGACTATAAATAAATACCGGAGGCCATAGACTTTTTCTTCTGTTAAATCTTAAATAAAAAGACTCTTTACAGAGTCGAAATTCTTTTATTTCTATCAAAATATTATATTACAACAGTATCGATATCGTGGTATGGAAATATTATGCGAAGGACATTGTTGAAGTTCGTAACGAGCATCGATGGAACGACACTCGTCCTCGGGACATGCATTCAATCATAATTTATTTGATTCTATCGGTTATATTAAGCGGCAAGAGAGCGTTCGAGAGAAAACAACATGGGAGGTAAGGGCAGCGGAAGGGCCTAGAGGATTGGGAGAGGGAGAGAAAAGCAGAGACTACCATGGTATGATTGGACGGGGTCGGATCGGAGCTTCCGAGAGTAGGCACTCTCGGGAGGCTGTCTTCGAGGGGCGACTCGCGATCGATCAAATGGAAAGTTTAGCGAACCAACTAGGAGCACCGACAGCAGCGAGAAAGCGTCTTCAGGCAGATCTTCTTCCCCGTCTGTCAGGTTATTCTGCGGAAAGACAAAAAGAGATTGCGTGAATGCGGGGCTTCGTATCGAAGCCACGATGATTTACGCGAGGCGAGAAAATTGGAATTAGCTTAGGCCAAATTATCACACGCATGACTACGTGACAGCTGTATTGACAATTGTGACATCTACGGCGAGATATGGGAATAAGAAATAAATAAAAATCAATTTGCGTGGAAAGAAGCGCGATACTGATACTAAAAATGTTGACGCTGCAAGGATCAATCAGACGTCTTTGACGTTTTTTAAAGCTTTGTGCACGTGACTCTTCTTTTTCTAGATTTTCTCTCAGATACTCTCTCATGTACTTGAATGCGTCTCCATCGCGTTTTATGGTAGAATCGTGATACGATAGAATCATGATGAAAGAACGCTCCGCCGCGCTAACTTGCCGTTTTCCACGGGAGGGTGGCTGCAGCTTTTAGTATTCTTCGTCGCGGATGCTATTTCCCATTGCGGGATCTAGCTCTCTTGGCGTAAATGCAGACTCTCTCAACGTAATAAAGTCGCTTCACTTTTGTCTTTTTATGGCGATAGACAAAATAGACATTATAATTATTCACGCTTGGCGGATATATAGACCAGAGTATTTCGCTTACGGCTTTAAAGTGATATACATTGGTACGGAATCTATCCAATGATGGCGAGATTATTCGTTTGTATCTCGTTGATGCAATTCAAGGTATTATCTACCCTGATGATGATGATTATTAATTTGAACTACGTGCATATCTGCGTGTAACAATCAACGTTTACATAGATTTCATGACTAAATGCATAACACGCGAGTGGAAAATAAATGAATCATCTATTCAGTAGTGTTGGGGTGATGTTACATTTATCGACAAATTTTTCAAGTGTATTGATTGGCTACAGGATAGAGAATTTCTGAAGACTCGAGAACTTGTCTATTCCGTAGCCAATCAACATTTGAAAAATGTATCGTGCGACAAATGTAATATCACCCTTTCACATTACGGATCGCGTCCTCTCGGATCAATCGTCCTGCATCTCGTTTCTCGCGGGCGTAATAATTTGTGTAACATATTGCATTGAAATCTTACCACGGAAACTTGCAAAAGTAGAACGATGTTTATCGATATTCATTAGATATGCAATGCAGCATACGGCGCGGCATTTTATATTCTATACTCACGCGGCTTATATTATATATTAAGCTGTACGCCTCTTATATTATGACTCGGGGAATACTTTTCGTTCGAAGTTTCGCTTTAATAATTACGTCGATGCAAATTATGCGCTAGTGCTTGTGAATTTAAAGCAAACGCAGCTGCGGCAAGCGACAGCAAGCGCCTTTATGTGTCTCAAAATTCCAGCCCAGATAGAATTTCCACTTCGACGAGTTGAAATTGTTCGGCACTCGATCTCTATCGCTTCAATTTTCCTGATTGTGCTCGATTCCCAACTAATTGTTCTGTGACTTCTCGCAGACGTTTTGTCTCAGATCTAATTCGCGCTAAAATTTCCTATTACTCAATGTCAAGTTAGTACGTTCAATCGATTGCAGGATTTTATTTCCATTCTATTGAATATATACGTCGAGGATAAATTGTTTCTGTTGTCCTCGCAAAAAGATTGAAAGAATCGGCGTGCAAAGCGCATACTGATATATTGTAAAATTAAAATAAAAAAATTTTATTTGCCCGAGAGATTGTTTTGTATATATGTTAGGCTCGAAGACCGAAAACGCTCACTCAGCGAAAAAAAACCACAATGCGTTCTGGCTTTTGAAATTCAGCCGCAATGCGAAATTCGTGTGGCCCTTTCAAAAACGCTCATAACATGCTTTTTGAATATGCCAGAATGTGTTGTAAACGTTTTTGAAAGGGCCACGACACGAATTTCGCATTGTATACTTTTTAAATATGCCAGAATGCGTTGTGATCGGTTTTTTCGCTGAGTGAGCGTGTTTTCGATCTTTGAGTCTAATATATACATTTCGAGTCAACATATATTAGGTCAACAATGGCTGGTTAAAAGATTAAAATGTTTTGCAATATAAAAACGCTTTAAAATACAATCAAACGTATAATAAAAAATTAAAAACTTTTTTCACAGATAACGCAGAATGAGCACTTATGTCAATATGAGCACTTTAAATGTACTCCATTTATGTTTCAAAAAATGGATTTTATATGAGTTTAAATGTCATGAGGATATAAAGCTTTGTCTGCGTTTCATATTTGTCATATCATATAAATATACACGATTGCACCACCTTTAAAAAAAAATTAATATTCAATAACTTCGAACAGTTCATTCTCTGTATATAGAAAAGTATAAATCATTTCTATGAAGCTTAACAGAAAAAAATGTATATGTATATATAATTATACACATATACAAGGAAAGAATTAACTACATCTACACATTGAAATATTTAAAAATATAGCTACACGAAAAGAACGATTTTGCTGAAGTACCTAAAAATTTAAGTAGATACAGATCTAAAAATAATTTTGTTGGATCATGAAAATAATTAGGTAGGAATCTCAAGCACGATGAGCAATGCTGCAAAAAGTTTTGACATTTTAGCAACTAACTTGAGCATCCATAATTATTTTGATCCAATATAATTATTTTTAAATCTAACCTAATTTTTATATACTTCAACAAAATTATTCTTTCTGTAGAGATATAAGTGTTATATATATATATATAACATATGCACACATATATCTTATAAGAAATTAGACAGATATGTTTATAATTTTTTCTTTCAACTAATGCGTCAATGCAACAGATCACGTACATTTGATATAATAGTACGCTAAGGTCAGCTTAGTAAGATATACACGAATATATCCGGACACATTGAGAGCGTAGTGGCGAGCACCTCTTCCATCTACGTACAATACCATTTCGACGTAATGTATGGCAGGGCGTGAATGGACTCACAAGACGAAACGCATTAGCGTTACAAATAAGCGCTTCAGAAAATATATAGTCATTGGATTTAGAAGTAATTGACCCTCGACGGTAGGGCTGTTATTGCGCAACCTACCGTGCAACCTACACGCGCGTTACAGTTACGATTATTTTCCCGCAATTGCGTTTCCCAACGTAAAACGCTTTTAGATTCGCCGTGTGAGATGCAGCAATGTATATTTGCAGAAAAGCGTCGATAAACTTTCTTCCGATTAATATTGTATACAGATACCGCGTCGTTTTCTCACCACGTGAATGGATCCGCCGTTTCCGAAAGTCGACAGATGACATATATCCTGATCTTCGTTTACTTCCTTTCTCTTGCAAGTCTCGGGAAGACCGGTTTAGGTCAACGATCGTCCTGGGAACGACGATTTGTGACTGTGTCTGACAGTCGATGGTTTGTTACAAGTCAGCCCGAGGAAGAGATATAGAAACACGTGGGATACTTGCGCTCTCCTCGAAATAACTCACGGAACGACTATTAATTAATTCACGTTTACGGATATATCACTCACGGTGAAAGCATTTCGTGTAATCAATCAAAATGGAAAAAGAAACTCACGAATTTAAACACGTATCAAGCGATTAGCTCTTTGATTCTTTTTACCATGAAGTATGCTTTCTCATCGACCGTGAAATTGACATTTCTATAAATTATTACTTACTTAAAAAAATTGAAAATAAAAGACTAATTTTTGCGTTAATTACAAAATTCTTGTTTCTTTAATCCATGAAATTATTTTCTTGAATAACAAACTGTCGAGCGTTCTAGAATCAAGTCTCTCCTGTCGACGTCGAAAATGCGACATTTAAAATCATTAATTTTCGTATTTAATTTAGTAGTTAAAGTGCTCGTAACTTGTGCACGACTGCTAGATTGCGCACATTTTAGATATTAGCACCATGTGATATACGAGCTTAGCACAGTTTCGAACTGCGTGCAGCAGTTTGCGAATAAATCCATTGCAAGCGCATGAGCAAAGATAGCGAATGTGGCGGTTGTATCGTCGCACCGGTTGCAATTTAAAGCCGGAGAGTGAGAAAAGTTAGCGCATGGTCCACATGCGCGTGACGAAGATAATAGGGGAGGAAACATGATCGTAACGACAATTTAATGAACGGCGAAAACAGGAAAAGGGAAACGTATCGAACGCGCGGAAGAGAGGGAAAAAAAAGAATGGAAACGCGTTCCCGGCGCTCTCGTTAGTTTTATGCCTTCAAACGTTACCGTTATAGACTATCGATTCATCGTGCAAGTTATGTTACAAATGTTTGCACGTGCACGCCTCTCTCTCATCTCTCTTCTCCTCGTGTTCTCTCGAATATAAATCAGCACAGTTGTACGGCGAAACGTTCGCTACCTCAATTTTCGCCAATTCGCTGTCTTCTCATTAGGTGCACCTACTTAAAACACGTGTCGATTTGAATGATTTCCTACTTCACCTTCATCGAGCTTGAAATTTATGGACGCGCCCGATTCAGCGTTTCGACATTCGATGGATTCAACAATTTGCGAAAAGTATTCGTTTTAAATTCTACGATCATAAAACAAGTTGCAGTTTATTGTATTCACTCCAATTAAAATTCTTTTCGCATCTTGTATCTTTATTTCAAATTTATATTCCAATATAATTAAAACATTTCATTAACAGGATTATTACTCATATCTAACACAACATGTTATATTCGTTTACATTTCTCTTTTCAATTTTCTCGTTTCTGATCGTATTCCAAAATATCGAGTGTGAAATCTTTCAGAGAGTGTGAAATCTTATAGCAGTAGATTTAATTTCCATTCTATATTTATTGATTAATGTATATTAATTAAGTGGATTAATATATATATATAGTGAGTGATTATAAAGTCCTTCTGCAACTTTCATAACTTCCGTTCTGTGTGTATGATAAAATTGATTTCTAAAAAAAACAAATGAATGAATTTAGTCCAGTTTTATATACATTTATTCTTGAGATTGTTATATATATAACAATATATTTTATACATAGGTATATATACACAGATGAAAGAGTAAATATATGTATGTATTCGATTTCATATGTTCTCTGTTCACTTTATTTCAAACATTATATGACTCGAAATTCTGTGTGCTCCTGAGATGGTACGTATTTTATCGTGCGCGACGCGGCGGAAAATTCTCCGATGCATTATCGATTTGCCGAATATATCGCATCGCATGCATATGCATGAGAAAATATTTTATTGTGTCGCCCACGGAATATCGATGCCGCTGATAACAAATGTGATTGCACGATCAGCATCGCATTCGCCGGTCCTCCTTGCAATCATCGCAAAACGCATGGCTGGACATACATGACGATATGCAACGATTATTTTAACAATTCACGATGTTGCGTTGAAAATAGCGACAATATTACAGAATCAAAATTACATTTTTTCATTAGCGCAATATTTACATCACAAATGCGTTTTAACATTTTATGCCCATATAAAAACATTTCTCCATAAATTTTTATGAAACCTTCGAATTCATTCAGAATTATGTCACGTGGAAGCAACGACATTAAATTAAAAAGTTGCCTCTTTCAAACGTAATAAATCTATGTATAACTTTTCTTTAAGTCTACGTTTATTTTATGTCTATTCCGTGTATAAATTTAATGATAAAATCTTAAGAAACTTAAGAAGGAAATTTCTCAAGGAAATTTCCTTAAAGCTAATGGCAGGAAAAAGCGAGACGTGCTTAAAAAATGGCACTCAGAGTCTCCTTTCATTTTCCCTCCCTTTTCAAGAATATCCTCCCGATTCAGTTAGTGACGGACACGCAGTGATAATCATCGTTGAAATTAATTGCGGTTTATTGTTTCGACAAAGGAAACAATATAACACACATGTGTGACGTATTGTAACAAGTGATTAATCATGTGGTCAATTAATACGCTTATTCCGACATTGAGAGACAATCGTGCCGCGTATTCGAGTGTCGATATCCACGATTATGGTTGCTTATCACTCAACTTGCTCTGTTAATTTATGCTTTAATACGATAATCGCATTGTCTACCAATGATTGCCGGCGTCTTCAGTAAAATAGTATTACACTGTATATTACACTGTATATTACAACAATATCATAGATATATTTATCGCTTATTTGTTAATTATCAATTTATATCGAGTCTAATATAAATTCTAATATAGATTACATAGAGTTATCTAAAATAAATTACATAAAGTTTACTTCTCTGATTTTTAAATACTTTTGCAACTCTAATACTATCAAGAATTTATGAATGTTTGCATAAATAAATTAGCGTAAAACACAACGTTTGCATAAAGAATTAGCATAATATCAAAAATATACGAATATACGAAATACGAATATAGAAAATACAGTTCTCGCAAATGCATGAATTTCCTTTATAAATGTATCCAAATATATCCTATCGAACATATACACACGCTTACTCGAATCTCTGAATATTTAAACGAATACGTTTTAACGTCAACTTCTATTCGGACGTGTACCCGGTGGAAGATTAAACGATAGCTCTGCGGTCATCATTTGTATCTGTCGCATTATACGAAAATTATTTCAAGATTGAGTTCAGACATGTCTATTGTTGGATTTCTTCGAGAGGAAAGAATCATGTAAAAGCTTCTTCATTATGTCCGTTTTATATTTGATATAAATGTTTTGAATATGATATATATATATTTTTTTTTTTTTTAAACTGGGATACTCATAAATATATCAATTTCGGTGTTCTTTTCCGACATGTAATCACAGATGTTCTTCTTTTTCGTCTTTGGGGACATGTATAATATACACTCTTCTCCCAGCACGATTCAAAATAAAAGATCAATTTTCTCCGGATACATAAATTCCTACAAAGAAATAGGACGCGTATCTTCTTTAAGCTACGTGACCTTAAACAAAAGATCTAAGAAAAAAATTGAGCGAGAAGAAAAAGCATCTGATATTACGATTGCATTTTATAATCTGTGTAGATTTGCGCGCGTCGATATCAAATTATACACAACATATATGTTTATCTCATATTTTTAAAGATACAAAGTTATGGAATATCTTAATTTATCTTAAATATATGTGAAAAGAGAAAATACGAAAAATATATCATAAATAGAAAGTACCGTAGAAACGAAAAAAAGAACTATATTATTTCTTATCTATTAAAATAAAAAATCCTAGATCTAAGATAGCTTGTTGAATATAGAGGTCTCTCTCTCTCTCTCTCTCTCTCTCCTTGAGATGGTCGTTTTAAAATCTAATTTTACGTAAAGAGACGAGGACGCTTTAGAGACTTTGCTTTTAACTCGTTAAATCTACAAACCCGGACAAACGATACGAATCCTCGAGAATATGACGAACAAATCTTGAACAAATCTTCGTTGAAGGTAGAACTTCCTTATTCCGCTGTAATTCAATCGCGCAAAGACTGCCGCCGCCGAATGCGACGAATCCTGAATACACTGAATGACATAAAATCAGAAATGTATAATCTCATTTCGGCGAGATAGTCTTAAGCGCGCTGGCGTCGCCGAGACGAGTTCTTCGGCCGTCGGCGTCTTTAACAATCTCTTGGAAACCGGCGAAGTCATTAATTTCGCGTCGGAAAAAAACAAATTACGTGAGAGTCATGAAACGAAAGTCGGGAACTTCGACGCGCCGCGACGATTAATCCTTCAAAATAACAGAAACGCGTGAATTACTGCGCGTGGCTGCATTGTGAGACCCGGATTTGAATTCACGATTTCCGCACGATGAATTTTCCTCCTACTTGCAACTCGCCGTCGCGGAAAGCTGCGCGAAACTTTGAAAGGTTCATTCAAAATTCATCTGAAAGAATTTGAATCAGTCCTTTAAGCCACGGAGCTCTTTAATAATATAGGAAGGCATAGCACTTTTACTTATTTAACTTATTTAACTGTCACCAACAAATATTTTTAAAACATATTACAGGCGATATTAAACGACATAACAATAGATAGAAATTATATAGCTAGCTTTTCATAAAAAAAAAATTAATAAGAATACTTTCTGTCATTTTTTTAAATTTTATATAATTTTATATAAATTTTATATATATTTAGCTATATTTTCTTATATGTACGTTTAAAAATATAATTTAACAGTTGCGAACAAAATAACAGAAGTTCCATTACGGATATAAAAGATCTATTAATCTTGCGATTTTGCTTCAGAAAGGAGAGACGCCAATTTCTTTTGGAATCTAAGAAAGTTCGATATCTTTTACTGTCGCAACCATGGTAACCATTTCTAGTTCAAAGACTGAAATTGGGCAGCTTGGCAAATAAAGAGCAAAGAATTCGCCCGTAAATTGCTCAAATACGAAGAAATGCGTAAAATACTGCGACGAGCGTGTTATCGAGTGTTTGAGATTTACGACACGTCTCTTGTTTCGTCCCTCGAGGCTGATTCCTTTCCCCGCTTACTGCGGAAACTCACAGTAGCACGGTCGAATCCGTCGCTCGAGCGAGAAGTGTGTGGTTAAAATATCTTTCCTTTTCACAATCAGCATTTGTCACCCAGCGGCAGTTTGTTTCATTGTCGCGCGTCGTGTTTTGTAAACTGTTGCAGGAACTCGGGTAGATGGTGTACCGGAATCGCGGCTGCTACTATCATCAAGAATTATACGACAAATTTAGAATTCGTCATATAATTCCAACACACTTTTAACTCATTCAGAGGGGACCTTTTTCCCCTCTGAAGAATGATTTGTTACTGTGATAAATCTCGGTTTGATTAAAAACGCGATTATTCAAATTAAGCGAATTCTAATTTAACAATCCAAAGACGTTTTGCTAAAATAAACGGGTATATCGATCAACTTGAATTATCGGGGGAAGGGGGGCAAAGTGATAGCATCAAGGATCATCGTCACAGCAATTTCCGGGGCGCCTCGTGTCGTTACAATACGCGATTGGAATCCGAAAGGCTGCTTTGTCGATATGAGGAGCAACATATTGCTGAATCTGATAACATCGGTACAAGGTCAGCTTTATCGTGCTGTGCCGGTCGTGCCGCCGGAGAACGATGTCACGTAATCTGCGGCACGAATTGCTGCCCGCCATAATTACTTTCTAGCCAATATTTCACCGAAAGGATCGGGATAAAAGATGAATTGTCCCCAAAACAGGACGCTTTTAAGGGTCATGGTTGTCGAGGGCAGAGAGAAACGCGCCACTAAGAAACAAGAGCTTCGTTTTAATGGCGAAACAAAATTATTCCTTTCTTTCCCTTCTTCTCACAATCCGTCACGATGCTGCGGTATTTATTTACCGCGCTCTGCCATTTCCCGCGTCGCCGCTAAGGATTGGTCGCTGTAAAGGGATTTAAAGCGCAATTTATAAGGTAACTTTATGGCACATTTTACATAATGCATATTGCATCGGGAAATTGTTTCCCGCTAGACTACGAACTATACATTTTTCACAAGATCGATTAACCCCGGCCGCGCCCCGATTGATAACGGCGAATTTTTGAGCGGTTTTAAGCACTCCCGTCATAATTTAATATATAGATTTCTAATTTGGCGCTAAGTGCAACCGTCGAGTTTTATTTCGCGGGCTTTACTTATCCAATATGAATTTTTAATTTTTAAAGCCCATTAAAATTTTCTCTTCATGCTTGCCGCTATTAAAAGAGCAGTGTACATACAAACTGTAGTTAGTAGAATTATAGATACTGCGCGTGCGATAAATAATATTTTTTTTACATGAATTACATATAGTATATGTGTCCATTAACCGTAAAATTATTCGACATGTGACACAGATTTATATAAAATTTGTGCTCAAAATCTTGTCTATTAATATATTTAATATGTTTGTACACACACACAAAACCAAGTTGAAAGTCTAATTATTATTAAGATCTTCAATTATATATATGCATAATTAAATATATATATTAATTATATATATATATTTATAATTATAATTATGCTATATAATTTTATATATATATATATATATATATTCATAAATCTGATAAAAATTTTTTACATGATTAGCTATAAGTTGCTACTCTAATAATATTATTTTTATTTTTATTTTTATTTTTACTAATAATATTGTTTTATATGTATAAAACAATTGATATATTTACATTAATTAATTGAAGAGAGATATGTTCTCTATATAATAATAATTTCCATGGAACTTCTTAGAAATTGAGTTTTATATAAAGTTCTACCATTGAATCGAGAATTCATCCACTTATTTGTCCGCGGCTTAATAATGCTTTTTTCTATTTGCTTATCTCTTTGTCTCCTTTATGGTTGTGTTTTTCCTAGTTGTGTACAAATAGGTACAAACGAGTGCCAGCGCGAGTTCGTTTCCGGTTTCGACAAGTACTTTTGCACGAGTCTATTTTGTTTTTAGTTCATTGCAATTCACGAGAGAGAGAATTTCCACAAAATCGTATGGTGATCTCAGGATGAATTTCGAACATTTTCGGTGCGTATGTTTACAATATTATGAGCACGCGCAATAATATTATGAAATCGCAAAATGCGTTTCTATACGTTTTCTATGTGGAACATGCTCTTTTGCAGAATTCTGTTATAACATAAAATTCTTTCTATGCAAAGTTCGATAATGATTCTTTCATGAAAGAGCTAAATATATTATATATATTATATAGATTATTTATTCCGAAAGCAATATAATTTATCTCTAAAAAATATTTTTTGTAATATTTTTAAAAAAAATATTTTTTGTAATAGTTTTTAAAGAAAATTAAATGAAATATAAGTATAAATAATAACAAACTATTACTTACTTATGCTTTATTATTTAATAAAATAACATATTATTACTATTAATATAGAGAAAAAACGGTTTTGCCGAAAGATTTAAAATTTTAGCTGAATACAGATCAGAAAAGTAATTTTGTTGAACTATCAAAATAATTATGTAGAACACTCAAATTAGTTGCTAGAATATCAAAATTTTTTGCAGCATTATTTTCAAAGTTCCAACAAAATTATTTTCAGATCTGTATCCAGCAAAATTTTAGATCCCTTAGTAAAATCATTCTTTCCGTGTATTATTGTTCCAACCACTTCTTTTCAAAATGTAAAAAATATTATTTTTAAAATATGTGCATGTGTATTTTTAAAATATATTGCTACAATAAAATTTTTCTCTATACACATTTTTACTTTGTGACTAAAAACACTTATGTGCGTAAAACTTTCAAAAAAATTTAAAATTAATTTTATTACAAAAAATAGTTTAACATGTTTTATATTTGTTCGTTCGCGAAAGAAAGAAAAAGTTAACTTTTTATGCTTTTTGGAAATAATTCCTTCACCAATGTTGACATACTTACAGATTTATTTCAAGTGTGGGTGTCTCGTATTAATCATGTCAGAAAGAATTATCTCGATCTTTTCGCGACGTGTTTTTCACTTTACAATTTCATTTACACGAATTATTATGCTTGGCATGATGATAGAAAGAAATGAAGTACTAAAGAGCTGTTAAACATCAAAGAAGAATTTTTTTAGTGATGAGCAGGAAACGATATAAACGCGATCTTGAGTGGCGAAATCGCGTTTCTCGAAAAAGTAAATGTCATTAAATTTCTCATGGACTTAGTTTGGCCATGTAGATTCTCAGACGATTTGATATTCGCTTGCCCAGAAAGCACGTTCTCATCATTTCTATTTTAGACATCTTACGGGATTGATTATACTAATTTTAATTGAGTTTCTGATTACGACGAAATATCATTATTCTCCTAAATCCAAATCAAATTTTCTTCGTAACTTCAATATGATATCAATTAAACATTTTTGACATTCTTTTCGAAACGGAAGAATCCCCTGAATTCATAGGATTCTATTATTGGGAATTCTGGCGATATTTTTGTACGCTGCTTATGTTATTTCATGTATTAATTCAGAACTCTAAATTAATACGCATTATCGGTAGTTGTCATCTATCGATGATGGCACTTGTTGGCTTCGCTTCTGGTCCGGAATCAATTTCCGGGAGTTCTGGTCGACGAATTCACGCATCTCGTCGACAAGCCACTCGCTGATATCTCTCTCTCATCATCGCGAACTGATTCCACGAAGTTAATAGGCAGGATCATTTTGTGCCCGAAGGAGGGAAATTCAATCAATGCTTCTCAAGTCTGACGTTAAATCTGACGAAGGAGCGGCAATAAACATTCTCCAATTTCCCTCCGAAGGCTCGCGTTATCCATTATTAGTATTAACAATCACATTTTATATTAAAAATTGTATACGCTTTATTTTATCATATATTTAGTTTCGCTGTTAAAGCAACATTCGCGCAACGATCATCACGTAGCGTTATTGGATATCATTTTAAATCGTAGCTCTTAATATATATGTATCTCTCTCTCTCTCTCTCTCTCTCTCTCTCTCTCTCTCTCTCTCTCTCTCTCTCTCTCGCGACGCAATAATCGAAATCCGATTTTATGTTCATCTGCTTATCGCGCGCATGAGAGTAGGCGAGGCGAGACGAGGCGAGGCGACAGATTAGGATACGGGGGAGATTTTCGCGGCTTTAAACGCGAAATTGAGAAATTTCCGTTATGCTCGTCACGAATACGCGCGGTGATCATTGTGATCGGGATGGCGAATATATACGGCCGCATAATTCAAGCATCTCATTACACGCGCTCGCCCATGTATTATGCCGATACGCGAATTGATTTTCAATATCTAGCGTGTGAAACCGCGGCTAAAGCCAAACTCGCTTTCGCACACGCGCCGGAATTATGAATCTTAATATATCGGCTGCCATCGTGTATCACATTCCATCTATTTACTTCTATATGTTTTCTGTATCATGGAGCACATCGTACTTCCCGAACGGAAGTTTGCATGGAAACGACCGTTCTCGTTTTAAGAGAATCACCCGATTCCCGAGGAAGTTAGCATAATCGAAATTTCTTTGAACCTTATTGAATTCCACGAAGAATATTCTACAAAGCAGTAACAGCATGTCTTGGAGAAAATCGTTTCTATCAATCTTCAAGAGATTTAATAAAGTTCTTCCTCGAAATAATCCTATGAGAGGACAAATATTGTGCTGCAAGTGTTATATTATTTCACCGCGCATCATCGCTTGTAATTGTAACAGAATCGAATACTTATCGTTGGAATGTCCGGACGAAACGCAGTTATCTGCCGACGATTTCAATTATTCCCTGTGGTTATCCGTGGCACGGTAGGAATTGCTTCCTTCATATATGAACGCGTACATTCTCGCCGTTTTCATAGAAAGCCACGATCGTTAAAGACAACAGCCTAGGGAAGAAAGATGGCAAGTTCAGCCGTTCAGCCATTAAAATAACACGAGTTTATTGACTATATCTGAACTCGTTCAAATAACGTAACACTCGACTATAATCCCACGGATAAATTGGATGTCGAAAGAAATTGTTGCGTAGGAAGTAACGGAGCGCGCTTGTTACGTACGCCATAAATAACGAAGAATGTCGGAAACAAGAATTTTATGTGACGCGTTTTCTCGATTGGGAAAGCGCCTTGAAAGGGATCGTATCGAAAATCCATCGGTAAATCGTCCTGGGATTTTCTGTAAATCCCCGCGCGCCTTACATTTTCCTCGAGAACCGATGATTAATTGTCAAATTTATAAATAAGTAAGACATCGATTACGCGATCTCTTCGACGACGTGTACCTATTTACTTTATAGGGGATTGCAAGCAACAACTAAAAGGAATTTTCGAAGAGGAAAACATAGAGAGAAGTCGATTGAATGATGCTATTTGGGGTTCTCAGTGCCTTGCCCATCAAACGTGTAATCCTTTGAAAGTCTCTTTTCATTTTATTTTTGACGGAGCGACACAACTGGACCAGTTGTTATTGAAACTCCATATCAATCAATAACTTCGCTGGGAAAGCGATTCAAAAACGGAAAAGAGACGTGGATGCTTAAAGTTCATCCTTCCATTTTAAGCTTTTCTTTCAGCTCTTTTCGAAAATAATGCGTGGACGGAACATGATTCATCAATCAGCCAACCAAAGCAGTAATGCAAAAAACAAAAAACAGCCACACAAAAAATAATATTACAAATTTTTGAATTTAAAAATGTATATATACATATTATATTATATTATATTATATTATATTACATATTCACATTTATATTTTCATAAACCAATAGTGTAATTATGTTTACAAATATTTTAAATATTTAAATATTTTTAATTAAACACATAATTGAACATATTAAATATTTTAAATATTTCACTTTGTGCGATCGACACTTCTTTTGCGAATAATGAGAAAGTATCATATTCCTTTTTTTCAACGCTCCGTTTAAATGCGGAACGATGTAACTCATTACGCGGATGAGTTCAAAATGATCGCGCCATTAGCACGAAGAGAAGAGAGGATGGGTGGAGAAGAAGCTGTCATACCCGTGAATCTAAAAACTTAATTATAGCGCGCCATTAAGCGAGGATTTCGTGGGATAAGTGGAAAACGTCGACGTCTGGTCAGACAGCGAGAACCAGAATTGTCTGCACCCGCAATGAAAAGATCCTTAAAGGACGAAACTCTTTTTTTTCTCATTCTGAGCACGTATTGTGACTATGTCATTGATCTAACATGACATCAAGAGGATAATGAGAAGTTAAGAACAGGGCACAAGAAAGTACGAATAGAACATGAAATCGTTGTAGACTATACTAATGATGATGAAGTTAGAACACGAGTTTGTAATACTGTGAAGTCTGTCAGAGAAGCTTTGAATCTGCCACGATACGTCCTAGAAGCCCCTAGGTATCGCAGTAAATTATCTAAATGAACATCGTCTTCAAAGAGTAAAAAAAGTTGATCTAAACTTCGTGCTCGGCATCGATCTAAAGGTAGCATCTGCAATTTGATTCGTTTTTGAAGCTTCTGAAGTAAATTCGATTAAAAATATAATATATAAAGCGCGTGTATTTATTTTATAAAAACGTAATTATGTAATTAAATTATAATAATTCATAAATACAAATATAATTTTTTTTCCATTTCTCGTAATTGTTTCACACGTGAATATCGGACGACGTCTAAATATTAATTTAGCCGATAATAAAATTTAAATATTAATTTAATCGAAACAACTGTGCAGTGGGCACTTTAACTAAAATCAATTCCACAGATTTATACTGAGCAAATAGTCTCGTATGTCCTTTCGACACTCTTTTCGCAGTAGCTTCAAGCAATCAATCCCAGACGAGTACTTTCTCTCAAAGACTGATAGAACGATTCAAGTCTTTGCGTTAGACTCGAATTTCAGTCAAGGAGAACGTCATTTGTCACTCGATGATACTACGCGATGATAAGAGCGAGTTGAAAAGATCCACCGTTAAGATTTATCGTTCCTCTTGTAAGACGTTATCTATCGAATATTGCTCGCAAACAATTTTTTTACTTCATCTTATCAATATAGAAAAAGCTCGCAGCATATACATGCTTGCGCGATTAAAAACAATTTTCTCACAGAACATTTCTTAATTGTTTGCTTTATTTTTCGCGTATGACGTGTAATATGTCTCGGTTAATATTTTTCGAGATATTCGATGTCTGAATTTGAGATACGGTGTTCATGTGGCAAAGTCTCTTGAAAGGAAAACTAGGTTGTGAATACTTTACATGGTATGTAATCCTCTTTACCCGCCATTCTAGATAGAATCGCGCAGCGTACACGGAATCTTTAACCGCTATATCTAGTCTAACTGCATCGAGATTCTATCAAAATTCCGCGCATACCGTTCTGAGATACGCCGAATTAGGCTCCTCGATGAATTCGATATGAAACACGCATTGTGCTTTTTAATTTTTTATATACACTTTGCGTCCCCGTTGTTACTTTAGAATTTGTTACGTTTGTATAAATTGTATAATAATATAATTGTATAAATTCAAAAATTGTCGTGAAAGACATAGGAAGGCACATGCCTGATATACATAAATTTAATGTTCGAAATTGCGTATTTGTATATTTTTATATTCAAATATACTATTTTCGTTAAAAACATTTCGTTTCTCTCTCTCGATCTTTCTATTATATTAATATACAACAAAGAATATAAAACAGCATGGAAAAATATATTCGAGAATTTAAACTAACATGTATTGAAACTGAAACTGTAATTTAAAATATTGTAAATAAACTTAATTGGTATTCTTTGTTCTATTTCAAACATTTCTTGGAATTCTATTTCGTTTGATACAAAACGAAACTCGTCGGTGCAACGTAAAAAAATAACGTACATCGGATATAACGAGATACAACATAGTAGTGAAAATGTATGAACAAATGTCAAGTTTTGATGAGTTCGGAGTACGATTTTTGCATTTAAAATGAACGAAGTTGTATGGAATATTGACAGACTTTTTTCCGATCTTTTGCCCCGAGTGACGGCGATATATTCTCGTAAATGTAACTATCATCGAAATTGGTTGAATGGCAATATGAAACGGTATTTCCGAAATTCCCGCATGTCTTTTTCATCATATCCGGTTTATATCATATTGGCTCTCTAGATGCTTCGAAACACGACAGAATGATGTGCAGTTGACGTTGTATTTCCGGCCCAAGCAAGTGAATATCTCTCTGCATTTGGGAAATAGCATCGTACATCTCAAGCATCGCGAATATTTACGCTCTCTTGGACAAGCTAGCTGCAGCATTTGCCGCGAAAATGCAGCGAAATGCTGCAGCTAGTTTGTTGGTTAGGTACTGAATTTTCGTATGGTTTCGAATAATCGAGCGGAATATTTTTAACAATTGCATTGTTAAATTCATCTCCCTACTTTTCCGGAATTTTGTGCGCTTCAATTGTATCTACATTTTCAGTGATACCTATTAAAAGTTTGCGACAAATAACCATTTCTCGCGAGATGTGCTACGAGAAAAAGTTCGTTTAAAATTATGAAAAAGTCTATCGCTAAAAAATAAGGGCTCTAAAACGTACTCTTTATAACGGCCGAAATCTCCCTGATTTTTGTATTCAACTCTCAGCCGACTGTCGCTCATCAATTTCCTCTGGCTATTTTTTTTTCGAGCGCTAATCCCAGAAAATCTCGGCCTTTATTAGATTCGCCGCGGCACCCCTTTTCCGCGCATTTATCTTGCGGAACTTTATATCTCAAAGTCAAGCCCTTCCTCTTTTCTTGAACGAGGGATGTGATGATTCGTCGATGACATACATCACAAATGATAACCCGGTACGAATTCTCGACGCGCCCAATTTGGATCTTTCTCTTTTTATTATCATTTTGGTTTTCGCTTGCCACAGTCATTGCGAGACGTTTCCGTAACTTCGTATTTTAAATGCAAAGGTCACAGACGCACCATTAATTAAAAATATCATTAACCAAATGAATTTCTTTCATTTTTCAGTAAAAACATATTTTTCAACTGCAGAGTTAGAGAAAAAAGGATTAACATTAAATCTTCATTTTTAAAAAATAATTGTTTTATATGAAACAAACGGACTAAAAAGTAAACTTTTTATCGGATTATTCATTGACGCATTTATTCTATTTAATTTTTCATAAATGAGAGGTAATATTTGTCGTTCAGGCCTAATACATTAATCTATTAATTTTAACGTCGCCATCATGTTTTTTGGCGAAAAATTTATGACCATTAAATCACGTGGCATTATGGCAAGGAATTTTTTATTAGATCAATACGCAATAGCAAAAAGTGCAAAGATTAGACGATATTAATGTAAAATTTGATTTAAAAATATATCAAAATTTCTAACATATGTGTGATGTATTTCTAATATATACTGTCTCAGTTCTTATTATTGCTATTAAAAAGACAAAACAGCTGATAAATTTATTATGAAATACATAAAAATCTATTCTTGAAACATAGATCTATATAAAAGACCTAAATATGTGTATAAAATATTTAATCGTTACTACAGATTAATTTGATGATATAATTTTTAGAAAATTTGATTCTATTCAATTATATTTATCAATTACATTCATAAATAAAAAAATATAATTAGTGCAACCAAATTAAATTATTTAATCTATAACAGGAGCTTAGGTTGTAACGTAAAATAAATGATGCAATCCAATGTAAAAAATAATCATATATGTCATATATGTGTGTGTAAAATATTACAAATATATTACAAATATTACAAATAAATTTCAATATGAATGATAATAATAACATATGATGATAATAACATACATTTCAATCCAAATAATAATATCTAACCCGAGCGTATATACGTAACACGTCGTGAATTGTTCTATCTCTGCTTCATTAATGCGTAAAGGATATTGCATTACCACCGGCGAGATCAAAATACGTTATTCTATCTCTCGTGCTCCGTAAAGCGATATATACGATGCGTTAACTGCAACTGTACAGAGTGCAAATGTTCCCACAAGAGATTTCGATCTTCCTACCTATCCCCGATAACCACATGCAAAATTCCGTTTTCTGTACAGATATGCTCTTTAATGATAAACGAGAGCGTGGACGCGGAGATCAAGTTATTGCAACCGCAAACTCTACCGATACACGCATTACTTTTGCAAGCAGCCGGGATCTCCTGCGGGAAAATTAAATCTGAAACTTTTGGCTTGCTTCACG
Source organism: Cephalotes varians (assembly GCA_037157785.1). Lineage (NCBI taxonomy): Eukaryota > Metazoa > Arthropoda > Insecta > Hymenoptera > Formicidae > Cephalotes > Cephalotes varians. Next base: position 3,219,940 of record JANQDE010000010.1, on the reverse strand, counting down.
CGATCATAATCTTTAATGCGCGCGCGAAGAAACTTTTTATATTTCGGTGATTTGTGTTGACGCGACAAATGACGCAATTTCGAGCAAAAGTTATATACGTGCTATTGTTCCAAAACTTATGCTTTCAAACTGTCGTTACAACAAAAATAGCTGTCAGATCTAAAGATTTACATTTAGAGAAAAATGGGCATCTCGTTCTTTTCTGAATTCGTATATTATGCAAGAGAGAGCATCTAATTCGAATAAATACGTATAAATTCATCTCACATACATAAATATATTTAAATTCGCTTAATACGAGAACATCTCGTACGAGATAATATGAATAAATTTAGCTTTAATATAGAAGCATCTGATATAAATAAATTTAAATTCCATCACGCGCGTACATGCTGCTACAACTTGGATTATATAAATCACTCAGATATAATCATTCATTTTATACAGAAATATAGAAATAGAATAGAATTTACTTAGCCAAACCAAATCTAAATTTTTTTGTACAAAAATCAAAGCCACACTTGAGCGCAATAAAACGGAAGCGTTGCGAGATATGTTTAGGCATGATCCTTCGTCAACTGTGCAGTATCGATAGCGATAGGAATTCGGTCGGGGAATTTGAAGGATCCCGGGACAAAAGGACGCATGTTCGCACTAATTAAGCCATTTACAGGCTCGTTTGTCACGGGGCACGGTGCACGATACCTTGACATCGTATAGAGGCGATTGGCGAACGACCACGAACCACGTTAGGCAGCTGAGGTCGACTTTCCTAACAGATTGACCTCTTATCCACGAGAATCTAATTACACAACGCGGCCAGCCGACCTCGCTAGGCGTCGACGATGATGAAAGAAAAAGAAGGCGAGTCGCTGAGAAAAGGTCTTTCGCATGTCGAAAAGTGTGACACACGTAGGTGAGGGAAAATGATCCCGGGAAACCTCAACTATTTAGCTATGGGCTAAATATGTTGGTACGGTTCTCGTACACGCTCAACATTATCCGAGAATAACAATTAATCGTGAAATTAATTATTTCTCTAATAATTATTTCCTTTCTGCTTTCCTAGTTTTGCTCAAATTTGATATGAACGATAACCTGGATTTTTTTTTTCTTAGAAATCCACACGCCTTAGGTACGATGTATTGTACAAGCGGCACAACTTTCTAACTTCTAGAAGCTTGAAAATTTCTACTGCGAACAAAACTATGTTTGTTGCGTGGCTTCGAACGGCGCGGCTATACCGTGAATAATTTTACTAGGCTTTCGAAGTCGTAGAACGACTGTTCAACGGTTCTCACTGAACGTTTTACAACTCGCACGTGTCGTAAAAACTTGGCTAACATTTGCATATTTAAGGCTCTTGTTTGGCTCGCTGCAGCCGTTTAAATTTCGACGCTAGAAGCGAGAAATCATATGAATTTTCTTTTGTACTATTTATATCGAGATAAATTAAACTTCTTCCGCACACTCCCCTTGAATACAGCAGTTAGTAAAATATATCAAAGAACACTTTCCTTTTTTTATTATCCTGTATACATTTGTAAAGGCACGTGTAATTCAATTTACGATCAACCTACATTTCTATGAAAAATGAAACAGTTATAATATCAGCATCAAGTTTTATAATCATTTTTTTAATTCGCGAAAATGAGAAGTTTTCGACATATTTTATCGATATAAAACGTGCATAATAAATGTAAAGAATTTTTTTAATTAATAAAGAATTAATTAATTTTAATGCAAAATATAAGAAGAAAATTCATGTAATTTCTCCTTCCTGACATCATAATTAAATACGCGTCTAGCGAGGAAAACAGGAACTCTTTAAGATGTTTATAATTACTCACAATATTTTATCAAACATTTTAAAATTCTTCCTGCCCTTTCGCGTTGTATAATTGCGGCGGAAATGTGTTTTCGCGGGTAATGAATAACATAATCACGTATCCATTCGCCGGAAGAGTAGAAACGAGCACGTTTTTCGTGCGAAAAGTCAAAAATACTTTAAAATAAATTAACAGCGCGCTCGGGGCAGATGGAGGTCGACCATTGATCGATATAACGTCTCCTTGCAGTCGGTGCACCTGAGGTCATACACCAGCCAGCGGGTTCACCTGCATCCTCGTGCCATGTACGGCGGCGTTTTGTTTCGCAGCGGGCGGGCAGTTCACCCTTAGCGCCATGTTTCGACGCGCACTCTAGCTTTTTTATAGCGGCAGTGAACGGAAACATAAATCACTCCTTATTTCATGGCATTTCTCCCGCGAGAAAGGCAGGGGTGTAACCAGAGTTCCGGAATTTATTTCTTCCGCTCGGACGATTTCCGCGAAATCCGACTACTGCTCACAAATCGGAACCGCGAGAATCGAAAAGGCAATGCGCGTCGGCTTGCTGGTCCAATGAAAAAAAAAATTAGCATGGTCATTGGATTTTATTTACACGTATGTCGTCGATGACACGTAGCATACAGGATCGGCGTGTAAAAAAAAAATTATATTTCCATTACGTCAATCAAATTCATTTGCACGTTACAGCTACAATATTAGCTTTGTCGACCACTATTTTGTATATCGATCAATCTATAATGGTATTGTAGCATGAAGCGTAACAAAAGTAAATTGAAAAGACAAATCGATCACATCACGGCACTTCTCTATTGAAATATAGCTAAAATGGAATTTTTTTTTAAATCAAATAAAGATATTATTTTTGTTAAGAAAAATTATAATTTCTAAATGCTGTTGATTGTTTGTTGAAAAAGAGCATTATTTAAATTCGATATTTTAAATTATCATTGGAAGATTAGTCTTAATAGATAATCTATGAATCTTGAATCTATAAATTATATATATTTATAATTAAAATATATTATCTATAATTAAAAATTTTAATGGATTCTTGGATCCATTCTGTGGATCCATTTTAACTTGCTTATATAATAAATAAATAATAATATTATATATTTTTATTAATAAATATTTCATAACTTTACTCTTAATTAAAAGATATTTTTATATAAAAAATGAATTTTCCTGTTCCATCATTTTATTTATTATTATTTTTAAATATATATCTCACTTTCATTTTTCCTTAAATGTTTATTGAATTATTACTCACAAAAGTATATATATGAATGTATATGATGCGTAAATTATTATGAATATATTTAGTGTTGAGCTCGGATCTGTGAATTAAGCCCAAATGACTGTGCAGTCATTCCTGCGGGATTTTTACATAAAAGCAAATCCTATCTTGTATCTTTTCCGCATGTCTCTAATCAAGACATTTCATCACGCGAACTTGTTTTGCAATACAGGCAACTGATTCACCCTCCACTTCGAGGCCATGAGTTACGCTCTGTTATGTTTGCATTATCGTAATGTAAACTTTACATTCGAAATCTCCGTCCTTATGAAGCCGACAACTTTGCTCGGTAACTGATGCGAAAGAAGAATTATCATAACGATCTTTCATTTGCAAGTGCAATGATGAAATCCGCGCATCTGCAAAATCGACGGGAAAAACTCGGAGTTGGCAAATTTCTGGTGTTTTGTATTTTACTGCGACGGCACACGCGGGAGATTAAAGTTTCTGCCATGTCTTTATTATCAGGAATAGGCTTTTCATTCGTCGCGCGGCGAGTGTGCGTGGTCTATTGATTAATTTGTAATCGTGTGGGCGCGTGTGTAAATGCAGCATAACGCGCGCATATGATACTGCGAGGAAACGCTAAAGAATTTTTGCGAGAATTTATAAATGTAATTGAACAACTGGCACGGAAAGATTGTAACAATCGTATTTATTTAAATTAACTTTTAAAAATGGATAGTAGAAGAAGTTTCCGATATCGACAATACGCGAAACAAATGTAAAAAGTCTACTGCTCTCCCTTCAAATAAATTAGCGCTAATTTTTTTTTTAAAGAAATTAATATCACGCGTTAATTAAAAACCACATGTATAAATTATGAAATTTTTTTTTTATTCGCAATATATGCCGCGTATGCAATAATCCGACAGATTTACAATCCTACTTAACCGTGGAAAATGCACGTAAATGTGATTTGTTCTATTTTTTACGGCATGTATATTCCATTTTATTTCTCCACTATCGCTACGGATACTAAAGAAATTGGTGAAATACTGACCGTTATTTGTTGTATGCATTTATATCAGATTTAAATTTTCAACCTCGAACGGTGTAAGCGTACGCGCGAGTCATTTTTGTCGATTTCGCGCCGAGAACTGATCGCGAGAACTTCGCGATGAAAATCTAGCGCAAGATTTTTGTAGAATTAGCAAATCAGATTCGCTGATTAACCGTTCGGCTCCGTCACATCTGTCTGCCGTTTGTCGACGTGCTGATAGAGTTTTCGTGAGTTGGAGAGGAATAAGTAAAAATGACTTGCGCTCTGCAGCGAATCGCTTTCTGCTGCAACGACTTGCAGTTTTGCACAGGGGAGGAGGAAAGTTTTCGGCCGTAAATGCGGCGTTGAGGCTCGTTAATTAGTTCGTCGAACGGAGTTAAAGTGGCAAACTCTGGCCTTCGATACGGGAGAGCGGCTAATCTCGGCAGAAGCAGTATAATTATAACTGCTCCGCGAGGCAGAGAGCAGTGCTCATTAATATTCCGCCCGCTGAGAGTAAGTATGCGAAGTGTGGCGTGCGTGCGTTACGTACTGCCAGTTAATTGTTAAACTCTATTACTCGCGCCGGTGCCGCGCGTTTCTTTCGTTTGAGATTTAATTAGAGGTATTTGCTTGTCTCAATGAATACTCTGCAAACCATATATATAACAACTAATATCAATATGTTTCTACCAACAGTCCACGAACGTTTCATTCATTCGCGTCCAATTAGCGACTTCAATTTATCTTAATGAATATTCGACACAAGCGAGGAATATTGTGGTAAATTCATGTTCTAACTATGATAAATGATAAATATAACATTCCGAATAAAATATAAAAATAATAATAAAGAAACAGATTTTCACGCGCATGTTCTTTGAATGCGATTATAACAACAAACGTTTCAATAATGAATAAATTTATCCGAATGTAGTTTGTAAAACTGTATATTTCTATGATATCTTGATCTTCATTATCAGATCAGAAAGATTAGAAAATTGTTATTTCCATTTAACATTAAATGATATATGTTAAATGTGCGCTTCGGCGAGCCGCACGTTGACGTTGGCATTGTGATTATTCCTTACCGTGATATCCAATGTCTATCATTGCCAAAGCCACGCGCATCCATATCGCGGCGAATTTACAAGGATGATTAATATGCCAGCGTGGAACACGCGTTAGCTAGCATTTTAGATACGTAGCATGCCATGCTGAACAAATAGGAGTAGGAAGATGGAACGCTACAGTACCAAAGGAGTTTACACAGACAAATCACGTCTTTCCGCTTTGATGTCATACTGACGTATGGTTCGCGAACGTTATATATTATAGATGGGATTGTAATTCAAATCGATGCATGCCTGGATTACATTACCGACATAATGGGGGGAAATTTTCAGATTATCGATTAACTATTTTATGTACAGATATTGCTAAGGCTTTATTCATTATCAGTTCATTTAAACGTAATTAATTACTTCGTTTTGTTTAATTAACAGAACAATTCTTGCTATTTAGTACACAAGTTAATTAATTTATTTTATAATTTTCGACGCTAGTTAATCAAGTTTATTAGCTTAGAATTTTGTTGATCGTCCAACATAGCAATCTTCGACGTGCGAGGTATATAAAAGATATTTTTACAATCGCAAAAGTGTTTGGCATGTTAACTCGTGCACGCGCATACTCCGCATCACAATCGTGTTTGCTCCGTGAGCTTTTTCCTCCGTGCGGAATGTAACAAATTCAAGTCCTTCATCCTCGCATGCAAATAAAATTCCTTGCATCTTCGCTTGCAAATAATCAATTCGCGCTAATCGTTCCTGAAGAAAAAATTAATACATGTATATTTTTTAAGTTGATTGCGCGTTGAAAAATTGCGTAATGTAAGATATTTGTGCAAACGTCTTTCAAGAATATTTACTAAAAATTATATCTACATTCAATAAAGCAATAAATATATGAAATCATGATCGATATTGGACAAATTGAATGGACATGATGAAGAAGTACCTTACTGATAACGTGAATGGCACGTGAATGAAAAACTTTTTATGCGTTTCGTTAATAACTTAGCGAGCACGGGAATTATAAGAAAATGATCGTACAAAATATAGGAACAGACTTTTTATGACATAAGTAGATTGGCACTACGATGAGGAATAACGCGATAATACGATATCGCAAACATCGTGACCTACTTTGCGAGAACACTTACCAATTGCGCAATAAAATTCAAAGAAGAAATATTAGCGACCAAATATAAAGGGTAGTGTAGGAAAATCCATATTTTTATGTAAAGAAAAACCACACATTTGAAAAGATTTCTAATTTATGGAAAATTTACACTTCTATCTTCATATTCATATTGAATTCACTTTTCTATCTCATTTTCGAAATTCTATAATTGTGATAATTCTGTTCCTTCTCAAAAAATAGTTTTTCATATAAAAATTCTGGCAATTATCAATCAAAATAATAAAAAAAGAAAAAGAATTCGATGTTTTCTCTTTTTCTTTTTCCGTGTTCTGGACAGTTCAAAAGAAACAACTTTAAATTAAAAAACGTATCTAAGTCGATAAAACTTGTTATCGAGAAAGTAACATTGCGCAAATAATCTTTAAATCTTTTTGCAAATTTTTAAGTTACTTCGATAAAATCTTTGATCGACAGTAATGATGTATCTTAAACTGGCGTGGCGATATCGACCACTGGGAGACTTCATCCTGTGCAATATGTTGCAACTCGCTCAAAATATCTACCTAAATTCTCCTATTGATCCAACGGATTTGCTACACTAAAAATAACAGTTCACCGACTCGATAACGAAGTCTCCGTTATTAATTATCTAATCGCGCGTCTCCGCAAAATCTCGCGCATCCGGATACGCGGGTTTATTGCCCGCGGCGCTAAATCGAGTATGACAATCTCGAATGTTAATGAGACCAACTTCGGCAAAGTAACTTGCATAATTCAATGTTCGTTTACGGAGTGGAAATTTAACTCGGATATTCAGAACATCTTCCCGTTCGGTCTTTGTGCCGCGATCCACTTTTAAAATCCTCATACTTTGTATGAGCGAGGAATTTAATAGTCTTACTGAAATTTTCACTGAATAGAGAGATGAAGAGAAGTATAGAGAGAGAAAGGAAGCGTCTTGGAGCTTCAAGTTCCAATAAAACGAGACGCTCGTAAAAATGCTTCCTTCCTTCAGTAATAAATCCCTCGATATAGAACCCACTCTCGTGACTCGAGATAAGCGGTTTCGAAGTTTTGTCTATAAAGGACATATTAAGATATTAAACGTGTTTGATTGTAACTTTGGCATTATGGGCTCGGGAAAAATAATATCGCGAAAAGTCAGATTTTTCTTCAAAGAGAATTGTATTGGGAACATTTTCGGATTTTAAAATTACGCGTTCGCTTTAATAAAATATAGTGAGAAACGAAAAAAGTATAATAAATAATACTAGTATTAAATAAGAAAAAATTGAATAAAAATTAAAAGTATAAAAGTGTCCCAAATAAATTATATAATTTAATTGAAGTGTATAATATAAATTAGTAAACGCGTCACAGGATTGCCATTTATAATTTAATTTGCGATATTGACTATGCAATTATATGAAATGCTCTTCTCACATCGAAAGGAATATTGACGGAAGCCCTTCCTTCCATTCCATTTCATTTCATCGAGTTTGATTACGCAAATGCTTATCTACGATTTAAAGGGAGCGATGCATAAGATATTTTGAATGAAACTTTTAACCCCGTTGACATTTCAAAAAGCTATGAATTCGATTCTGTCATGAAATCAAAATATTTTTCAAATAAAATTTTATTTATTGTTCCATTATTTTACTATAATTTTTTAAATCTTTTTCACGTAACGCTTATCGCAACCAATAACAAGATTATCGTTAACGGAGAACCGCGCTATCAGTTTATGGGCATAATTATTTTTCCACAAAGTTATGTATCTTAAGCATCTCCCTCTCAATTGCCAACTTTGACTTCGATTACGCAGACGCTTATCTACGATTTAGTAGATATATATTCCTCCTTCCTCCGAGATGTCCAAATAGAAGGAACCACCCGGGAAAATTCGCACTCTTATAAAAAGTAAATCAGGACTGAATCAGGAATGAATTTCTAAGATATCCAACCCGAGATATGATACTCCAGGGTATCATTGCTCCAAGAGAAAAAGAGGAATGTTGTCGAATGATAATTTCAGTCTCGCCGGGGAACAATCGGGAACACGTTTGGATGTTAAGTATACCCAAGCGATAAATCATACGTCACAACTTTGTTCGCTCGCGCGTCATCCTGAAAATTCGAAGAGAGACATCCTCGCAAGAATGAAAGACGACCGATTTATTCGCGCAAGAGCGCTATGACTAATGTCACACGAGAAGATTGAAACTTGCGCGACGTAGGAACTTTGTTAACCATTGTTAACGGCTGCGACGTTCACTTTCCGAAACTTTGTCGAGTTGCAAACTCGACGCGCCTACTTCGGCAAGGAGAAAGTTCGCATCATGTTTTTGTCGCAAATGAATTAGATACGTATCAAAGAATCACGCGCGGATCGGAGTGACGGATTAAAAGTCCGTTTCGAGGAGATCTCCCGATTCTTCTCGAAGAATTGCGTCAGTTATAAAATAATCGCGGTTCGCAAATTGTGAATCTCCGCCATCAGAACGAGTGACAATCGATCTGTTTGAAACGCAGATATTTCGTACGCAGATATTTTTTTCGTTGCAATTGCGTAGATATTTACTTTTTTTTATGAAAAAAGTAAATACCTCTACGGGGGGCTGCGTCCCGATATGTTACCAACATGGAATATGTTTTCGAAGCTCAAATTACTTTCAGGTGCAGATAAACATCTCTCTTTGTCGCGCGATCACGATGGAAAGAAACGCGAATATTTCGATATCGAAAACATTTTGTCATGGCGGCTTTGCTGGGAGCTGCAAAAACCCGATGACGCTTAACAAATCATCGCGTCGACTCAAAAGCCGGAAGCTTTTTTACTGAAAAGCACATCCACCCTTTATCCGTGTCTTCTCTATCAATCATACACTCGATGGGCGTTGCGTAGTCACGTTTTCGCGATGCACGGCCGAACGAATGGCGTCATATATTTGTAAGTGACATGCCGCATTAACACGTTCGCTACCACGCGTCACATATGTGTGACACAGCGGTTCATTTCGAGAGACCAGCGTCACATGTGTGACATTGTTGATTATTCATAAATATTGGGTTGATAAGAAAGTTCTTTTGTTTTTTTAGCTCTAAAATTTCTATATTTTAAAAATTTCTATATTTTACAAAATTAGTATGACATTATTTGACAGAGCAAAGTTTCAGCTTTTAGAATCTGTATTACAAATTACGATGATTTTTAAGTTATGAGCAGTCAAAGTCAGAATCCCTGTTTAACTTAACTTGCGAATAACTTAAGAATAAAAAATCATAGGAACATTTGTAAAAAACGATTTTGTAAGGAAAGCTTCAAGCTTTCACAATAGATCAAAAATTGTCTCAAATTTAATTTGGGCGCGTTACAAACCAACAAAGTGAGAAGAAAATTTTCCATCTTTTTCAGCTCATAATTTTCTAAGGTGTAAAAATAATCAAACTCACATAAACTCAAAAAATATGATAAGCTTATGAAAGTAGAGATTTCAAGCTTTAAAATCCTTTTTTTAAATTTAAATTTTATTCATTCTTGACGAAAATATTGTATATACAATTTTAAGCTAAAAAAAACAAAAGAACTTTCTTGTCAACCGTACAAGTTGATTATCAATTATTTGTTCATCAATTGTTGTTGATTACTCACATTATTAATTATTGTTGATTACCCATGTGTTTTATATTATACTTATCACTCATATATATATATATATTATTATATGTACAGTGAATATGTACGACATATTACGTAAAAGAGAGACATGTTGCAAGAAAGACACGGGCCATAGCGAGAGTTTTTCCAACTTGACCATGGTAGCGAACATGTTAAACCGGGGCACTCGAACATGAATGTATGCAAACAGATCCGGTCTCGCCGGACGCAACGGTAGATGCAACCCACTCGGTCGTATATGGAATCTCGCCTTTAGCATGCGCGTCATGCATCGGCTGCGTCGTTCAGCGAGAGCCGCGCTCGCGCTCGATGCACTTCCGACGGACTCGCGCCGGCTTCGAGATGCGGCCGCCTGGTCATCTAAGCCATTCCGCCCTACATTCCCCTTGTGTTTAATAACGAGCGCGCTAGTTCTCTCGGCCACGAATCTGAATCGCGCGAATAGAGGGAGCGCATATGCTCGCTTACACGTGAACTAATAACTGATACAAGCGTCCAAATGCTAATACGGGCTAATATCCAAGTCCGATATCTCAAGTTCTATCTCGTTGATATTTGACATCTGAACGTTTCCAATTTTTGTTTGATTTCGCGTTTGACACCGACGCAAGTTTAATAATAAAAAAACAGTGTGTTCAGTGAAGTATCCAATGTGAAGCATTCGCGTTCCTGAGCAATATTTTTCAGCTAAACCGATGCATTTGACGCGGCAATGTCGCGAGAAATTTGACAGATCCACGTTATCGTTCGTTGATTTTTCGTTTTTCGTATAACAATATAAAAACAACGTAAAAACGTTATCGAGTGCTTTCGGGAATATTTCTCGTTTTATGCGAACCGTTACCTCTTCGCATTACGCGTTCTATATCGGGCCAATATCGCCTGAAATGTGTTTGTCGAAAACGATGAGAGGTGCAAAAAGCGCAGATAGAGATACGGGGAGAGATGACGGATCGTAGCGGCGATCGGGCGGAAAAACTCGATCGTTTTTCCGCGAGCACCGCCCTCGTCATCTCGCGCGATACCGCGCGACGCACGTTGTCGCGTTTAAGAGAACGCTTCCCCACGTGCGTCGAAGCAACGCGCGCGATGCATTATGAAAACAGAGTCCGTTCCAGGCACGAGAAGTGTGTTCGGGATCTTGCGATGTGTGTGTTTTGTGTGTGTGTGTGTGGGGCAACACGCTAGATTAGTATATCGACCAATGCCAGTCATTGATCGACGCCTAGGCCACGGGACACAGCCTACGCGCTAGATAAAGCTACATGTATTATGCATGCATATTGGATGCATACACACATACACATACAGATCCCCAGAGACGATAGTGATACCGCGGAGGGTTAATTGCGCAAAATTTCAAATGAGAGCGAGACTGAGACCTGGATTTTCTCGACCGCTTTGACAGACCAAATTCACCGTGCTTTATGACGGGCTGTTTCTATGCAAGACAATGGCATCTCGTTTCCATTAATGCCGAAATCTTCGCGCTTCGCAAACACGTACCGATAGTACCGGATATTTTTGCGAGAAACTGGCCGCTGTTTCTCTCTCTATTGAATTTCATTCTAAAATTTTATAAAAAAATTTAAGTATTATGAACAAATTTGGACTCTGAAAAAGGCGATGGAGGAAAAAATAATATATTTTCTAGATAAAAAAGATATTGAAAAAAATAACGACTGGTTTTTGATAAAAATTATTTTAATATTTTAATAATACCTCGTCTTTTTCTTTTTATAAATCTTTTGCGTTACAACATATATGCTTTATACGTCATTAGATTAAATTTTTTCAGTTTTATTACTTTGTTTAAAATTTCTTTCCTAACAAAGCAATATCAACGTTTGTTGAATCTGTCATCCTTTCATGTGACAGATTCAGTTTTCCGCTATGCAACATCGTGAACTCAGATTTAATTTAAGTATAATTATATTTTTAGAACGTCATCGCTTTGAACGGCATCGTTAATATATACGTCGCCAACGTATATATTTTCCAAACTCTCATCTCAGTATGAGAGAAAGAGAGAGAGAGAGAGAGAGAGAGAGAAAGGAAGAGAAAGAGAGAGAAAGAGTTTCCGATACTTTCCATTCGCGTACTTTGCTATTTTGACCATCAATATATCGATAACCTGCCAATCTGAATAAAAACACAAGCCGATTTTACTCTGATGGCGCTCTATGTTCCATATTAATTCCACGTTTTTTAAATGTGCAACATTAATTTTTTCTAAGATAACTCTTTCTATTTCTCTTGTAAAATAGCTTTTATATTTCTTGAAAATATATCTAAATTAAAAGAACAGCGAAACAGAAGAGAAATAGAGATCTTTTAAGTGTTAAAGTCTCATAGAGTTTCATAAAGCGATATTATACGTATAAATTACTCCATTTGAAACGATAATTTTTGCGGCAAAGCTAAAAAGAGAGCAGCGAGCCGATGTTAACCGCGCGAGGCCCGACTTTATAATGACGCGATTGCCATGCAAATTTCACGAACAACCTTTCTGATAGTTCAATCACAAGGTGCACCGCACGCAATTGCACCGCGCTGTACCAACAATAAACGGTTTCGTTGCTCGCGAGTGCGTCCGGTATCTGCGTCGGTCAGGTTTCACTGACGATCGACAACCCTATCCGAAATTTCGAACGAAACTGGGATGTTTGGCTATCCGGAACGTGAGGTAATCTCGTGATTAGTACTTGTTTACGCAACAAACGGCGCATTCGACAGATCAATGGTATAATGATATGATATAGCGTGGCATATCGATAGAATAATGGCTAACGATTGTTCTGCTGTGCATATGTACATAATTATGAAAATGAGCACTAAAGTTTTGCAGGTCTATTAAAAAATTTAATTATTAATTATAAACAAAAAAAACACAATATAATTATAGCTAATACAGATTATGTCCCTATTGAAATATATTCATCTGCATCATGTATTATATGAAATTAATATATATATATATCGTTATTAAACTATGATTGTTACAAATAATAGAATAATATTTTGTTGCATGACATGACATTCATAATCTAACATAATAACAATAACGTAAAACAATTCTAAAAATAGAGGACATAGATCTTTATTTTATAAGTTCTTTTATTTTTCGAAAAATGTAGTAAAAGCATTTTTTCCGATAAAGGTTATACTACCGGATTTTGCATACAAACGTCACAAAAATGCATCACTGCAAGATTCGTTGCAATGCAAGAGTTTTTTTCAGATGCACGTAAATATTTTATGGGAATTTTATAGATCTCAGTCAAAGCTTCGTAATAACCACGAAACGATGAATATTTTTTTACACTTGTTACACTAAAATAAAAGATTGCAAATTTTTGCGAAAAGTGCCAGTTTTGCCTTAAGGGAGACTGAAAATTGCATTTAAAATTCATGCTTAATAGATTAAGCAGGTGAAGGAAATACTATGATATTTTAAACTTACAAGCATTTATAAAAAGTAAATACATTATTTCCATTTTTTATATATTATAAAAAAGTATAGTATATGCAAATATTTTTGACAAGTTATAATAATGCTATAATTTTCATATTTAAAATTATATTTTTTAGAAATTATGGACTTTATTATATCACAATTACAATTACAAAAAACTAATTTTATTTCCCTTATTAACAAATTGAACATATACATTTCTTAAATATATATTTTTTTTCTTGCAAAAGAAATAAAACTATTCTCTCGCAACATTTCACGAGTTAATTTCGTCTGAAATTGCATATCTTGTTGCGCTATCTACACACGATAAAACGAGATACAGTAATTTCATAAAAAATATATCACATTTTCTGTATCTACTTGTTATCTTCTTGTTATCCTTATTATATTCATTATAGATAAGATAATATCAGAGCATTTACATGCCATACACGTAGCAAGCTTTGTTCGCTAGCCGCATTTATGGCCGCATTGCTAACAAGATATTCCCTTTCTGATTTTCAACGTGCACGTCAATGTATTCTATTCTCGTAAATCGCAATCTAGCGAGCAACTGGTTGTACGAAGATATTTCCCTATAAACATAGATTAACTGACTGGGAAACCTCCAAGGCGTGATTAATGTGGGTTAGCGGTTCGTCATGCCGATATTAATTTCTGTGGCAAGTGAATGTGATTCACGTTTCCACTATGTAGCTAGAATATGGCCATTAGACTTAAGTAATAATTTCAATTGTTTCAAAATAGCGAATCGCATCTTTGCTGCCGTTGGTAATTCGTTTGCATATCTGCTAGTCATATTTCTTCTGAGATAATTAAAAAAGAATACAAATGAGAAAATGATTACTGATTATTACATATTAATAACAGAAAATAGAAAATATACAATTATTTGTTTCTAATAACAAAATTAAATTTATATTTGTTATTCTAATATAAATTACCACTCCATTATTTGAGATGAATGTGTTAATTAGGAGGATAAAGTCTCGATATTCAAATTGTGTGATAAACATTGGAGTTGATTATAACGTTAAAATGCATGAGAGAGAACAGATAATTAAATTCCAATTTGCTTAAATTTAGCATTACTGTCGCGAAATCTATTAAGCATTAGTACAAATATAGTATACATCAGTGATCGTAAACGTGTCACATGGAAATTGCAGCTTAATGTATTAATACGCGCTGTATAATCACACTGAGAGTATTTTGTTATGCTTAACACAATACATTTCTGCTTCTCTAATAATTGCGAACGTAATAACAAATTAATACAAACATAACAAAACGTTCTCCCTCATTAGCTAATATAAACAGTTATTTTGTGGATTGAAAAATATTAAATTTGAAACGTCGCGTATAATTGTGTGTTATATAAATCTTTTTAAGCCAAACGCGCAAGATTGAATTTATGAAAGCATGTCAACGACAAAGCGATGTAAGAGGTACACATGCGCATTATTATACGATGTTTGTACTGTAATTCTCTAAGCATACAAAACTCCTTTCAAAATTTAACGTGTAGCATTTTGCATACTACAGCTCTGAATTAACTTGCGACACTGCCAAAGGTTTCTCTCGTCAAAAGAAGATTTATTAATTGATAAGCACTTGCTCTTTTCGCATAAAAATAATCAGTTTTAGTGATTTTAAGCTGCAAGAAGTATTAAATATTCTTCATCTTTCTTAAGAAGCTACAGAAATAGTGAACAATACACTAAACAATATATTTAAATAAAACGTAAATAAAGTTTATTTAAGTATATATATTAAATAAGAAAGAGAGAAAGAAAACAAATAAGAAACACAGAGATAAATATTTTCATAAAGAGATATTTTTTATTAGAGTAAGCTAATAACAACCTATGTGATTCATCATTTGTTGTTTATAATCTTCAAAATTGCTGGGTAAAGATTTATAATCTTTGTAAAAGAAGAGAAATATAAGAAAATGTGTTTCTTTTTACTCATAAAATGGCTCCAAATAATTATAAAAATTCATGAAAATTAATTTTATCTAATTTTATCTCAAAATATTTATCGGATTCGGCGTGTATTAATAATGAATACAAGTTAAGAACGCGATGAACTTAACATAAATACTGATCGTGAATATTGTCGTATTAATAACGTAATTCTATCTACTCTAAAGATGTCATTTCGAGACCAGTTTACTTATAAAAGAATCATCTTGAATCGAAACTCCGAGGCTTAACCCTTATCTTCTCTCGCGAGAAATGACGCGAGATGAAATATCGTGCATCTTAACACATTCTCCCATGCTACGAGGCTCGAGAAGTTTTGGCAGGAATTTTCTAAGTAAATTTAGCTAAGAGCTTCGCACATCGGCTAAACGATCTCCGTATGTCACACACGCTTCCCTCTAACGCGAGATACGACAGAATATTTTCTTCACTGTCGCCTGAGAAAGAGGAGAAGAGAGATAGAACGGAAAAAGAATTTTTTTTAATTTATCTAGAGGAAATTCTAGGGTGAGAAACAATGTTGGATCAGAGCTATTATTTTAGTACACGTCATATGCGACTTACAATGTGAATACATTCCAGCGCGAGAATGTTTATAGGATTATAACAGAATGCCACGGAAGTGAGTTAGAATAGCTGACAAAATGGAGGATACAATGCAGCTCATATTGGCAAGATCATCGCGCTATCATTTGTCTTCGGATTATGATGATTCCATTTCAGTTTACGTTATTATGCGGAACGGAACGCGATTCCGTGGCGATATGCATTCCGAGCAAAATTTGTTCACGGACAAAACACCACGTTGCCCGCGTGCAATCGATATCGCGTATAACGAATAATCTCGCAAATTGCTGGACAGTAGTTTATGAGCAATATAATTATATAGCGAAGAAAGGAAAAAAAATTACTCTCGTTTTACGCAACCGGAAGTAACGTCCTGTAAGAGCTTCTCGGAATTTTCGAATCTCTGAGAGCGATTGCACCGCCGATTGTTTGTTAAAAAAATGTTTGTTAAATAAATAAATAAAAAGGGATCAATACATTTCTAATTTTCGTTGCATGCTAAACCGCAATAAATTGTATAGAACTATTATTATTAATACATTATATAGTTATTTAATCTTTACATATTGAAATCGAAATATTTCTTCGAAAGTAGGACAAGGAATATATATGTATACAGTTATTTCTTCAATTTATTATTATTATTATTCACGAATTTTCTGCAACATGTGCTTTCATTCGAGATTTAATCGTAAGAGGGAATATCGATGAATAATGTTCAATGAAACCGTAGAGTGTTCTTCGCTAGAATCAATATCCATCAAATATCGGAAGCGAAGGGAAGATCACGATGGTTAGCAATATCAATTTTAACTCGCGTTTTAGCCAGAGGCTCGTTTCTCTCTACTCAAATCGACCGCGAAAGAGAAGGAAATCGATAACACTGCTGACAGAAAACTAGAATGCAGAGATGGAGAAAGAGGACCAGAGAAGGAAGATAGATTCGACGGTAAGTCGATGAAAAGCGACAGGGAGAAGAGGAGAGCGAAAAAAGTAAGCACATATCGTCCACGGTCACAGATGCGAGAGGATTTTCCACCAATTTCTTCCGTTGAAAATTGAAGTAGATATTCCGTGTACTGAAAGGCAAGATCGCTTTTTAATCTTGGATGTTGACGCTCGAAGAACTATTACAATGAATTTTGAGCGGCTGTGAGCTCGCTGAGAATCGGTGACGTTCTCAATATCTTCTGTTAATTTTAGTCGATTCGTCCTCGTTTCTTTTTTGAGAAAAAAACTTTCTTGATAGCGTACTATTGATCACGAGAAGATGCAGATTAATAATAGAAAATAAAATTTTCATTGTTATAACTAATCATGATTTGTTAAAACTATATTTGCTGCCATAACAATAAATTTATAAGCTACAGCAAAACAGTTTGCTGTAGCTTCTAATAAAATAGCAAAACATGCATGCTGTTAGGATCATATCGTACTACATAAAAGTTATCGGAACTAACCGATATGTCAGAGATGTACAGTCGATCCGTTAAGCCGCGCACAATTGAGCAACGTGCTGTGCATGCGCAGAGTGAGTAAAACAGATAAAAAACAATATATATATATATTGTTTCGATATGAAACGAGATATTATTAGTCTCGCAAGAAGAATCCGCATAATCTTTCAGGCCTATTGGATCTTATTGCAAGCATCGTATTATCCGTTTCTGGCCATTCTGGCCGTATCGAACTCGATATTTCGGAAAAGTGAGAAGGAAGATATTAATGTGCTTGTCATATTGCGCTTAAGCAATATTTCAATCCACTTTGATACTACGGCAATACATCTGCTGACTGCTTTGTGATTTAATGAGGAAGTAATAGAACATTTCATAGACTTGATAGCTTGGATACACTTTTAATTACAGAGTATATTTTGGATATAGCATTCGTTTTATCATTGCAACAAAAGTATTTGCAACGACAGCAAAGTTATGTCTTCCACATATAAGTAGTGTACACGCTAATTGCTGCAATGGCTGCTAATTAAAATATGTAGTTAAACCTTGTATATTAGGTAATTAACTCTTTCAACTAAATAATATAAACATAGCTAAAATATTAGCTGTGCATATATTACAACTGTAATTTAGTTACCACATGCAGTTTTTAATTACGGCAGCTATTTTTTTTCCATGCTCTACAAAGCTCTTCGAGGACTCTCCCGCGTTTTGGGATGAATTCACGATTTTAAATACGAATAATTATATTATTCAACAACGCGATCTAATGCGTTAGCTTAATAAATACAATCTAACTAATTTAGTCTGGTCAAACTCTATCAATAATTAGAGAATTTTTCTATTGAAGTCTAATTACTCAATTGCATTATTAAACTAATTATTTATGAATCAGACAAAGATATAGACAAAAGAAGAATACGTTATTCTCTTTATGAGAGAGATTGCAAAATTGCAAGTTACAGATTATGTTGTTGGCTATGCAGGGAAGATTGCAGTATTGTATAATGCAATGCTACACACTGCGTAAACAGAGATAATTACCACGAACAAGAAACTCTATGTAAGATAATTATCAGTATAGTACTAATTAATGCATTTTGCTGATGGTGCGAAGGGGAACAAAGAGGATGCTGTTCATAACCCTTTAAGGTACATGCTATACCGATATAATATAGAACATTACGTCATGATGCGTTAATCTAGTTCGTGATGTAGACAGTTCCATAAGATTTAACCACGTGCTCGCACATAACATTAAATTAAGAGATTGAATTTCGTTCGTCGCAGTGGCGCATTACTCTTTGCGATAATCGAATATAAACACATTCATATGTGTGAATTATTCATAATTATTCGACAAATTAAATATAATCAATTCACAAATTTTTATGATTTTTAATAAATATGTATCACACAAGCAAGCAACTTATATGCTTGAGAAATACATATTCATTCTCGGAAGGAGTATTCTTATGAATATCTTCTTGATAATTTATCGGTATTTTTAGAAAATACGATAAAGTTGTGCACATACAAAAATCTTGATCTTTAATGGATTTTCCTTAATTAAATTTAATTAATGTGCAATGTCTTTAAAAGCAAAGAAAAAAAACGAAAAAAATACTAATCAATTTATATTCAGCGACAACTCTCGTAATCGGAGTTCATTTTAAGCTAGGTGTACTCGCGAAAATCATACGGACGTAAAATTTAACGGTACAGGTTCTTTCCGCGCAAATAAGCATTTCGTCAATTTCCGCTAATAAAAATTATGATGAAGGTCTCGTAATTTGCAGAAACATGAAACCCAGCGGATCTTATTCAAATATTAATATCTGCCGTAAATTATTAATCAAAATTTTCCAATTTTCATCTCAACAACTTACACCGAGCGATACAGTTTCTCATGCGAGACTAGGTAATACAATCTCATTTCAAACAACAGACAGCAAATATTTGACAGAACGGTTGAGAAAATATATGTTCGCATTAAAATAAGGTACAAATATACTATAATACGCGTGTGCTAGTCAAGATTAACTACAATATTTGAACAAATAATACACAGCACATATAGTTATTATACATTTAATCATTTTTCACGATGGAATCGCGAGGACAGAAATAGGAGGAATATTCCAAATGATAAATAATATGTTAATGTTCAAATAATATTACATGACTAAATCTATCAAAAATCTCAATTTTTTTGTCTCATGTATTAATTATGCTGAGCAAAATCTATAAAATATAAAAATAAAATTTTGTCGATGCGCATGTTTGCATCAGAAGCGCATTATTGAAATCAAATCGTCTACGGAAAGGAATGTCATGCGGAAATATTGCATTTCCCATGGCAGTTTAGTTCATTGGGGCTCACGTTGTTACAATGGGACTATTTATTGCTTATGTCGCTTTGGGAATCGCGTGGCTGGAATAAAAATACGATTTCATTCGCAGGATACGAAGTCACAGAGAGTCACGCGTAAAGAGTCGAGGGTGTGCGCGAAATGCTCGAAGGGATTATTCTACCTGGAACTTGGAAAATCAATCGGTGATTTGTACAAGAGATTAAAGTGCGATTGTTTAATGGCACGTCTTTTTTTATAAACAATAATATTCATATTAACAATAATATTAATAATACTCTCTTAAAAAGAGACATATAAAGTTGGATGGAATTTTATTGCTCATTTTTCGTGATGCTGAATGATGCTTTCGCTACATGTTACGTTTGCACTTCGTAATGCGAAAAGTTTGTACTGTGATAAATTGTCATCATAGGATTATCGATATTTAGCTTTTAATAAATATTGACAATAATGGATTTAGAGATACCTCGAGAGATTAACTTGATCTTGATATATCAAGGATAACAATCGAAAGATTTAGCCGTCGCTTATTGTTTATTAAAAAGTTCATTAATAAAAAAAGATTTGTAAAAATCAAGATTTGTACGTAGATTGAAAAATTTAATATCACAATGAAAAATTTAATATTAAACAAAGTTTACATTGATATTCTTACATATACTTAAATAAACATGCAAGTTTTTATATAGGGTGTAAAAATAAAGTATTAATACGTTGAATTAATTATTTATTAGACATGAGAAACGGAGCCATACAATTACATCTCATTTCGCATAAGCAAGGGATGTAGAATGAACCTTGCTTCGCGTGGAAAATTGTAAACCCATATGGAATCTCGTTTCCCGTTGTAAAATATATGCATGGACGCAGTTTCACCCCTCCTACGAGGGAGTTCCTTTTCTGTAAGAGAGATAACCCAACCCAAACCAAATTTCAGTTTTAAATTAAAAGTAGGTTTGGAACCTCGCTTCGCGTGGAAAGTTTGGAGTAAACTCAAACCTATTTCTGATTCAAAACTGAAATATGGTTTAGGTTAAATTATATCTTACGAGGGTGGAGTTCCCTCCACTGCGTCCACGCATACAACTTTCCACGCGAAGCGAGGTCCACTCCATATCGTCACCTGATGATAACAGTGCAAAGTTGATAGTTGTAGGATTCTTTCTGGAATTTTAACTTTCGTCATTCACATGTGTACGTGTATCTACATACATACACATATCAGTAAATTATTTCTTTTATTGACACAAACTATATATTTATCTAACTTTTTTATTTTGATTTTTAATTTTTTATTTTAATTTTTTAACGATGACTAAAATCTGGAAGTTACTCTAGAAAGTGTCCTTGACAACATGTATCAAGATTGAGCTGATCGGAACTGGATTCGTTATTGTCAATATTTACCTTTAATATAATTTAATTACTGTATATTTTAATATTAATTAATATTTATGTTGCGCGCATTTTTACATTCTGTTAAAAATACGACAACTAAATATATCAGAAATTAGAGGAATGATTAATATATAACTATTATATGATTATTAATATATTATGATATATTATTAATTATTAATATAAATAATAAATATGCAATAATTAACAGCAATAATAGTCGATAAAATTTATATAATACGCGATGTTTACCGTTATAATTATTAGAAGCTAATGATCAATCGTCAAACATCTATGACGAATAATTAATCTCCTTGTACATTATCGGTTAAATAATTAAAATTTAATTACGGATTATTGCGGCTTACGAAATATAATTCATTCGATCACCGCGAAGCAATTAATTAAAATTTCAGAAAGCTGTGTACGGGACAAAGTTACCATAAGTAACAGCAAACAAAATAAATCAAAGAGATCCACGGGATAATTTTACTAAATGTTTCATACGCTTCTGCAAATAATTTCGTAAGCGAAGAAACATGATACTTTACTATGACTTAAAAGTTCTTGACATTTTCGCAGACACTTGAGAATAACTTTATGAAAAGAGTCCGTCGCTTTAGAGTGATACGCGCAATGATTGATTATTTATACATCAGCATTTCGTAAAACTTTCGAGAACTATCGTGTATAACGACCAGACATTATCGCGCGTACATGGCGATCAGCGCCAGATGCGTGATTTATCAGCTGGCATTTGCGACGCGTCGTTAGCTGAAATTTTCGCCGGTGTTACTGATTACGGCGCGAAAGATCGAAGATCGGCGGAACGTTTCGGTGCAACCCGCACGCGCGAATTCGTCGTGATTACCGGAAATTCGTCGTGGCGCGCATCCGACGGATCTACTGTAATATTGCGTGCGTGAGCGAAGTAGAACAAGCGCAATTCGCGCGAACGATGACGCGCCGAAATGCGCGTCCATCTTTCATGAATTGTCGATTCCAAAAGAGTGTAGGGTAATTAGGCTCACCTGACTAATTCGCGGATATGATTCGTTCAAGGATATGTTTGTCGCCAGCTATAACGTGTTACATGTAAACGAGAGAGAGAGAAAAAGGGGGGGAGATGGAGTAGTCATCACAGTATGTAATGCGTTTGATTCATATCAGGAAAAAATGATTTTGCTGAAGTAAAAATTTAGATAGAAATCTAGATAGAAAATAATTTTGATGAATTATCAAAATGCAAAAAACTCAAGTATGATGAGCAACGCTGCAAAAAGTTTTAACATTCTAGCAACCAGCTTGAGAGTCCTACATAATTATTTTGGTCTAATTATTATTTTCAGATCTGTATCTAGTTAAATTTCTACTTCAGCAAAACCTTTTTCTTTTCCGTGTGATGTCTCAAAATCTGCATTTAGTTCGCGAGAACTGAGGACCTTTTAATAGAATCAAATCGCTGCGGGCGACTTTTCCTTTCGTCATTTTCATTTGGGTTTATGAAAATACTCGAGATAAAAAGTTATTGACGCTCGATAAAAATTATATTGAGATAGCAATATTTTCGATGGATATAAAACACATGGTAAAAACACCAGTGCTGGCGTGTGATGTAAATTTTACATCAAAGTCTCCATTAACGCCGGGGTCACATAGTGGTAACATCAATATCAGCCAATAAAACGATGTACGTTTTATTATGACGAAGTAATTTCAAAATGCGAAATGACACGTGGAAAATTGCAAAATATATTCGCAGAAATAAAGTACAATATATGCAAAAGTATATCAAAATATAAAATGTACTTTATATTTTGTTTTCTTAAAACATAATGACTAAAAAATATTATGTCATCCGAATTATTTGTTAATGCAACAAATGAAAATACAAATTTTTATTTCTTGTCGATCGTTTCCTTTGTTAATCAATTTAACGGCAAAGACGAAATTTATCTCTCTTTATGTTTTTCTTTCTAAAGACTACATTCAAAAACGAAAGAATTCTTTATTTCTCTTTTAATTGAGTTAGACATTCCTCATAATTAAATTAGTCACGCGGTACGGAAAATTTTTCCTACATTTTTATTAAATCTGAATAAGGATGACAGCAATTTATTAAGTGATGAAGAGTTAAAAGGTCGAAAGCAAACTATTAGTTTCATGTTCTGAGTGACGTTGACATCACAAATGAATCTGAATGATTAATTATGCGAACGATGCATTGAAAAAGAGATCAAAACAACATACAATAACAATACAAGTATGATAAATTACATTATTCGATTGATAAATTACATAGTAAGTGATTGAATCTAATGATTCGCAAATCATCAAAATAAACAATTTTATATTAATATTTTTTTAAGTGAAAGATTATATACATTATATCACAATATTAAAAGGTTATATATCAGTATTATTAAATTTGTTAAAATACAGAAAGACAAGTAGAGAAAAAAAACTACTTTTTAGAAATAAGTGCAAATGGCTGACAATTACAGATTCGTGAGACTATGATTATTTGTCAGTTGATGGTCGGCTAGAAATATAGTTCTAAACGATGTCGGCGCTCTTCGTTAAGCTGCAAAGAACAGGCTCTCGACATTGTCACAAGTTGTAAAGTTCGTTCTTGCCCGGAATTGTCAAGAATCTCTTGAAAAAGCCCGGTTGCGATAAAATGGGCGTCGCGATGAATTTGCATAAATTGTCACGGACACGATTAATCGCCCGTTTCTCGAGTGCCGTCGCGAATAACGTTGCGATAACAGTCACGCGCGTATAAATCCGGAAATCCCCGGACAATTTAATGCGTTGGCATTGTCACTCTGGGAAAATCCGACGAGATTTTGCACCGCTTCTCGTACGACCGTGAAATTGCCATTGGTATCAGCCGATATAAAGGGATGTACATGAAATGGTTGAGTTGTCTTAGTATTTAATGATTCCATTTAAGTACAGCGTGAGATTCTACAGATTCTGAGAGAGACGTGAGAAAAATCAATTAAATAAACAAAAGAATTAGGCAGAAAAGTTCTTAAGCTTGTAAAGCAATTTGTCGTGAAGTTATTTGTTGCTAATATTAAAAATATATGTTAAAAATAAAAATCGAGGAATTTCCGTATACGTACACATGCAATTCAGTCTCGCTGCTGGATCTATTGTTATGTGAAGGAAAATGTCAAACGCGAAATGTCATGTTGACAATGCAAAGTAAAGAAGCTTTTACGTAGCTCTCAGCTTTTCGTTCCAATCCTGTTTATTTTGAGAATCACGTGAGTTTTACGAGAGAACCGAATGAATAATCGCCTTTGCGTGTTAATCATTCTCGATGGATCGAAAATCGAAAGCGAGAGCAATTTCCAGGAGACTGAGCGTTTTTTTTCAGCGAATGGGTAGCCAATACTTCTAACGTATATTGATTTTGGTTCGCAAAACATTGAAATGGCAATTCGAATTCACGTGATTTATTACATAATTCATTGCACAATGTACAATGTTAATTAATGAGTTATTTTTTGCTCCTTACATTTGTTCTCCAATGATTTAACTTTAAGCAAATAATACGTAGGATATGATAAGAGAGAAGAAAGTCGGATGAGCATCTCTAAGCTGCAACGCTGCGATATAATTAAAGTCCGGACATGTAATTTAAATTAAGTCGCCTCTGCCTTAACTACTTCGCGCACGGGTTCTGCACGAGTCTTTTTTCCCCGCAGCGATGCAATTGTTCTTTTTCTTCGTTACCGGATTAATTTTTCACACGCGCGCGCGCGCACACAGGCCGAGCTGTCGTCGGAGCCGGTATCATGCATGCGGCCTAAAAAGTAGCGGCTAAATAATCATGTTGCTCGTCGCATCAACTTTTCACGAGCTCACGGTGAACGATAAAATACGCGAACAATGCCAGGTGTTCCCCGCGGCGGGTAATGAAAAGTTTAGATTAAAAAAAACATCGGGGGTTCTGAACGGAGGATCCCTATTCTTTAACCTACGTGGTCTTCTTTTATTGCTCGTTCACGGCGAAAAAAAGACGTTCACGAAAAAAAGACGTTCTTTAAAATTCCCGCGATACATTACAATCCTCTTTACCGTGGTACTTCTATGTCGTACATCATGTCGGTGATACTATTACAATGTCGCTCGTTAATTAATCGACTGATGAATTTATACGCTTATATTATTATCACGTTTTCGTTGCTTAAGTCTCTTATTTATTAATTGACGTAATTTTTATTATCCTTAAAATTGCTATCTTACTTTTATCAATTTCATCTCTCTCTCTCTCTCTCTCTCTCTCTCTCTCTCTCTCTCTCTCTCTCTCTCTCTCTCTCTCTCTCTCTCTCTCTCTCTCTCTCGAGTACACGAGAATTCTCTTTACTTTATTTTACGTCGAGAAATCGTACGTTTTAATATTAATTTCATCATCTCATGTGACTCTAATTTAAAATTAGAGTCAATAAAGATGAGCATTAATTAATGTAAAGGTAATTTTAATTCGATCGTACATCGCGTAAACAGATATTACCAATGACGAATTCGAATATCGAAATTCCCATCGATTCAAAGAAGCCGGTTATCGAGGATTATGCCAATATCGTACGTTTCGTCCAGTACTATGACCATGCTTCACAGCTAGCCAATCACCGGCACTTATCTTTATTCATGTTTGCTTTGGCCCTCACCGCGTCGGCGGGGATGTTGATATAACGATGGTGGCTCGCGAGTGTCGCTTGGAGGGTGCTCACGGACCCAGTTCCATTTCCAATCGAGTCAGATAGAACGGGAGGCTTGCTTCCCTAATAATGGAATTTCAAATGTCAATAAAACGTTTGCGAAACGCGAATAGTGTTCCTTATCGAATCCATTCAAGAGATCAATCCCAATCTTCCGGTATTCAACGCGAATCGTGCTGTATGTTTAAGAAAATTAAAGCATTGTTCTCACTGTATATATCTAACCATAGGGAATTATATTGAGCAAAAATGTATGAAATAATACAGATACATGCGTTTTCCCATCGGCGATTTGTTAAGCGATAATTTTCACCCTGCAATGCTGCTTGAATTTTGAACCACTTTGTACAATCGCACGTCTCACACACACACACACACATACTGGCGAGACCTTGACGAGAGTGTCTTTGAATTTCGACAAACGCGATGGATGTGAAAAACCAACAGACACTAACGAGAGGCTGAAAACATCATACTAAACTAAATACTAAACGAATGAAACTAAAAGAATCGGCAAAAATCGAGCAAACCGAAGTACATCTAAGCGAAAACATGCGGGCACTTGGATTGACAGAGAGTGGCAGTTTTATCGTAAATGGTTTATCGACGCAGATGGATCAGAGCAATCGATGTCCTTTCCAACCCTTTTTTAATATTTTGTGCATCTCTTATGCTTGTGTTTGTCACAAAACCATCTAAAGCGCACTCGTAAATTCATTGTTAATGTCTCATAAAAGATATTTAGATATTTGAAGATTTAGTTCTAATAGATCGAGACCAAGACTTCTCTAGCAAATTTTTATCAAGTAAATTTTATTTTATAAGAAATTAAAAACTTTGCAAGATAATTATGCATCTAAACATAATTTCATAAACAAACAAGATTAGACAAAAGAATATAATAACAATAAACTTAAAATAAACAAAAGTAATAATAAAAAGAGCATATAAGCCTGGATGTTAATACTGATAAATATTTATACCAAAATTCAAGAAAGTACAACAGACGTTTCGATCTCTAATTAGATCATCTTCGTTAATTACAATTTTGAATTTGACATATAAAGATTCTTTTCGGAACGCAATTTTATAGTCGCAAACTTATTAATTTTCGTAATTTCATCGCAAATTGAAAAATTAAAACGGAAATTTAAAAAATTGCGACCATAAAATTGTGCTCCGAGAAAAATCTTCATACGTCAAATTTAAAATTGTAATTAACGAATACTGAAGGTGATGAGATCGGAACGTCTGTTTTACCTTGTTGAATTTTGATATAAATATTTATTAGTTAGCATTAGCCAGTTTGGTTCATTTTATTGTTACATGTTCTTTTTATTATTACTTTTAAAAATTAGCTTTCTTATCTTTTTTTTTTATTAAAATAAAATATAAATACTATAGATGTGCAACTGCGTGGTGAAACAACCCTTGAATAATTTTTTTTTTTTAATTAAACCGCAACGCTATATATCGTTACTTTTCTTTCTCGCATACGTCTACAAGCTGTGCAATTTTCACGGAAGTTTCAATCGCCAGCCATTAGCGGCACGCGCTACACGTGCAATAATTTCTTCTGTCTATTCGCGAGCGTAAAGTCCCAAGTCATGCCGCACACGAAGTCGTTTTACTATTACATGAGTGGCACGTTATAGAAATTGTATCGTACAACTCGCGAAATTGCACGCGAACTCACAACGCGAGTTCGTCCGCACCGAAGCGCGTTCTTGCGAACGAAAGCAAGTTTCGCATCTAATAAACGCAACGCGGTAATCTTAATTAATTCATTATTAACAGCCACGTCGTAACGCGATGTATCGTCATAATAAGACGGATCGACAGAATCGCGCTCGAGTGTCGGATCGTGACGCGCGATGAGCTTCTACACGCGGCAACGAAACAGAAATTAGAAAACTTCTGACGCGAATTCATGAAATTCAGATGTTCTGCGACGAACCTCTATACCCGAAGGGAAATTTCACCTCACCAAGGAATACAAAGTCACGAGAATTGCGGCTGAGACTTTGGAACAAGATTTCCATAGTTTCCAAGCAAATGCGAGATCACGAGTATTTCAATTTTTGTTTTACATAAATATTCAACGTTTTCGTCACTATCCGATAATACTTGTAAAATTTGTTGTTATTAATAAATAAAGAATTATTTCCGCGTGCTACAAAGTTCTTTACAGTTTCCCTTTTCTTAATGTTTTCTAAATATTTTCTATTTCCCAATTTTCACGGTATTTCAGGCTTGGACAGAAATAGCGATTTTCTAATAGTCTGTATAAAATTGTAATTATTAATAAAATTATAAAAATATGATTAAGTCATTAAAATGCAATTAACAAAAAAAAATTACGTATTATTCATAATTTAACGATATAAAATGTGTTATAGAAGAGACGCATCTATCTTGATTGTGAAAGATGGACGTGTGAAGAAGCATTTTTTTATTTCGACGGAAATTCACATCTCTCTTCGATGGTTTTCTGAACAAAATTGGAAGATGAGTGCAGCAAGAAAGCGGTAATGTCCGTAGAGACCTGTCGCTCCGCAAAATTATCGTTCACTTTCTTTTCTCAGTGTGCCGAACTTCCATCACTATTGCAGAAAGTGATGAAACTTCGTAATACAAATAAAATGGGAATTCTGCCGTAAAAGTAAGGAAACATTCTGCTATCGAATCTATCGGCGCAGCTATATTTAGTAAATGTAAATTTATCTTTCATCACAGAAGTTTTCTTACGAATTGTATTCGTAAACTAATACTCGTGCTTGCATAATGGAAACATTTTTAAAATACACTTTTGCATTTGGGGCACAGAATTTTTGTAAAATATGTAAAATTAATTGATTGATAATATTTCATATTATTATGTGTCTTAATAATTATTATAGTTTTATGCTTATATAATTTTTCTCGTAATATTATCCGTAAAAATATAAGAAGAAAATTGAAAAGAATTTTTTAATGGAATGCTACGTATTATAAGCACAAAAATAATTACAATATAATCTAATTACAACACAATTTATAAATAACGCCTTCTACTGTATGTTATATAGAACAACAGGTAAAAAGCTGAAAGATTGAAGAAGTATATAAGATACGCTAATGGACTTGCAGTTAAGTTGTGCTTGCGAAGTTTTCTTGGAGATCTTCTTTTGCAGCGTCGCAACAAAAATCTTGAAGAAAGAGGTCGTAGACTAAAATAACTACACAAAATAGCAAATCGATGTCAAGCGTAGCTATGTGTCTTTGATTGTATTGTATAATAAATATTTCTCACAAGTTTTCATTGCATAATAAATATTAATCATAAAATGATATGAAATGCTATGAAAAAAACGATTTTGCTGAAGTATTTAAAAATTTAGCTAGATCTAAAAGTAATTTGGTTGAACTATCAAAATTATTACATAGAATGTTCAAGCATAATAAGCAATGCTGCAAAAAATTTTGACATTCTAATCAGTTGAAACGTCCTACATAATTTTGAAGTCTAAACAAAATTATTTTCAGATCTGTCTCTAGGTATATTTTTAAATATTTCAGCAAAATCATTCTTCCCGTGTATTTTTGTATTAAAGGTAGGTGGAATTTCAGCAGGAAAGCAAGCAATTCATGTATTATACAGCTCATAAACTACATGTCAAACATCAATATAGAAATTATTTCTCAATACGTTCTCTTTCTATTCGTCGTAATCATATGAAATATGAATTACAAAAAAAGCATTGTACCGGTAACCTTTTGTTGCAACGATTTGCCGTAGCAATTAACTCTGATATTTCTGTTTCAGCGACCACAAAATTGCACGAGTGAATACTGAGAAGAAAAAGATTGCCACCAAGAATATTTTTTCGCTGAAACGTGCACTGTTTTCAACATTTACCCCGATCAAATATTCATATGAGCAGCTGCCTTTCAGAAAAAGCGAAGCGCAGCCAAGCCACAATGGAGCGTAAAGACAGAAAATTGCAAATATCTCGCGGTATAGCTTCGATAAAGATTTCGATAAAGATCATTCGATGTTTATTGCAGGTCCACGTTCTCGGTGAACTTGCGTACTTGATAAATAATCAAGCCAATCTTCCTATTGTTTCGACCGCATATATAAAATGATACAATTATGTACTTAGTAGAACACAAAATATGATATCACAATTTTTAATTTTTGTGCCATTACAGAGTGAACTTGAAATTTTTAATTATAGATGTGTGAGCAAAAGAGAATCGAAATTTAATATAGCATGGAAGTATTCAAGAATTCCTTGTGACCACGAGGACGAGCGCACTTCACAGCGATGTCAAACGGAATTTATTGATTACAAATTGCACTCTATCGTTTAATATGAGTTTACTCAACACACCTAACTGATCGAGTAAAGAAGTAAGTGTGACACACGGAATGTTAAATCCTTGACATTAAACTTTTTGTAACTGATCCTTATCATAATGTCATAATATCATACTATGCAGTTATTATTTCTTTAAAATTAACTATTTTCGTTATCTATTTATATTTTAAGAGACATCGTTATAATATTAATTTTAGAAACAATCATACACTGTCATAATCATTATGAAATGAAATTTAATAGGCACATCCAACAATCACTGTAAATCGATCATGATCGATCGTTATGCTTGATAATCATGTGATAATCATGTGATAATTACATGTATCATTATGCATTCGTATCGCTTATAATTAGTAATACTAAATTGCAAAGATCGATACATCGGAACATATGTGTTTCATTATTAATCACCGTTTAATGTTCCTCTCTCTTTAATCAGTAATAATATAAAAATTTTATTTATATTGTAAATATATATACGATTCAAATTGGATTCAAAATATATTTCCACTCGTTCATAACTGGATGATGAATACATTGCGAGAAGAATTAATTATGTATGTGTGCGTTCGAAAAAAATTTCTATTAAACGATGCTGTTATCCAATAATTATTATAATTAAAAGTTGAACAATTTCGAGCAATTTAATATTTCATGCTATGGACGCAGAAATGTAAAACCCCTATCATAGTTATGATTCAGATAACAAGATATTCAATTTAAGCAGAAATCATTCTCATGTATCTGTATTGTATCAAATTTGAAGCTCACCAAGTTATGCTGGTTTCATCTCTTGGATTACACCGTCTATGAGACTAAGATAAGTTATGCAATTTAACTTAACTATTTCCTCCGCCGGGTCTAAGTAAAAACGACGGAGACAAATTCCGAAATGAATATAATTCCTTCGAATATGTTTTCGTATACGGCACGACAAGAGAGGACTCGCGATGACAGATAAGAGAGGTTGCATGTTCCATCGACGTGTTATAAGCGAACGAGAGCAATTCGACTGAGTGACGTGGATCGCGCGATCGCATTTTCGCTCGCGGGTCTCATGATGTCAG
Organism: Cephalotes varians; assembly: GCA_037157785.1. NCBI lineage: Eukaryota > Metazoa > Arthropoda > Insecta > Hymenoptera > Formicidae > Cephalotes > Cephalotes varians. The sequence goes on along the minus strand of JANQDE010000010.1, from coordinate 3,188,488 downwards.
TGAAGAGTTGACAATAAAATACGGATCTGCGCGCGCGACCGGGAAGACGTGCGTCATCGTGGTTAAGAATAGGACGAAGGGAGTAAATTGTTCGGATGTATGGTGAAGCCGCGTATTCGGAATGTCGACCATGCGAACGTGAAAGTGCGATGCGGTTATAATAGCGTGCGCGCGTGGCTTGACGTTCACTTCCGTATAAATATTTTCTTGGCGTGGATATGCCGACGATATCTTGTGCAGGTCTGGTGGAAGCATCGATTATCGGGTTTCAAATTATCCGTCGGCCCGTATTACACGCCGATGTTTTACGCGCGCGTCTCAGTTTTCTTGAATGATGCCGGGAATAAAATTTCGAGATCAAATTGCGAAATCGTATAACGCACTTCTCTTTCTTTGTGAAATTCATATAATCTTTGTTGTGTCTCAGCAATTTTGATTTATTTTAATTAACAAATAATATACATATCTAAGCATATTTTTATAATGTCTTTTAAATACGCATGTTGTTTAGAATACGATTAATTCATATATCGTATTTATTTTAAATAATGGATTATATATTGTAATAAAAAATAATGACTAATCAATGACTTTACTTCGCAAACTAGATTTGACACGATTTTATGGATTAACAAAGTATAAAGTATCTAGAAGTAAAATATACATTCATTTTTTTTAATTTATAATAAAATTGAAAGACTTTGCATACATTTAAACTTACAATTAAATAAATTATCTTTTCTCTTTTGAGAATCTAATAGTAAAGTATAAAAATATTTTATTTTATTTTATTATATATATATATATATAATATATATAAATAAATATATATAATATATTACAGTTTTATGAATATATAAAACTGTACTCTCTTTTCTTTCAACTCACTATAAAAAAAAATTGAAGAATGCTTCTTTGGCAATCCTCGTATAAAGTATCCTCATTTTTATATCATCGTGAATAAGTATTTATGTATAAAATTCGAGTTAAGCTTTAGTAATTATCTCAGCGATGTTCACGGCAGAAAATAGGAAAAGTTTATACGAGCAGCAAGGTTTTTCGTGGCGAGGACGCGATTAAACAATCTGAAAAGAGAGTATTTGAATTCACCGCACATTGCGAATTTCATAAACATCGCTTAGTTTCCTGCAACTCGATTTAAAGCGCGGTAAAGGGAAGAAAGATGTTTCAGCCAAATAGGACCGCTTTGTATCGCCTCGGTGAGACTAAGCGGATGTGATGGAACAGCCGTGAAATCGGACGGAATTGGCTTTGGCCCGCTTCTTGTAGAGGGTGTTTCCCATCCCGTAGAGTTGAACCGCGGAAATAGCGAGCTTTACGCCACACAGGATTGAATCGATGCGAAGGTAGGTGCAAATAAATAATGCAAACTACTTTGCGCTTTCGCGCAAAGTATCGTATACATAATCGTAAATATAATCGTGAATTTAAAAATGTTAGGTTTTTTTACAAATTAATCAATTTTGTTTAACAAAAATCATCGTTGAAAGCTCTCAATCTTTCCATATTGAATATATCTATTACTAATCCAGATTAGAGATCCGTTAGAGCGCGTAGCTTGAAATTCGAAGGAAATCGTTCCAAGTTCATTGAGCATAATGCAAATAAGTTTTGGATCAGATCGTAGAAGTGGCATAGACTCGTAGAGATGAATAAATAAGCGTAGTTGTGAAAATTACATTCTCGGGAGTTCGGGGAAATTAAATTTATTGTGACGCGGCGAGACGGTCGTTCGCGCGTTCAGCGAGATTTGCGTCCGGAGGCGAAGGAGCCACGGATAAATGGGATTACTTTCCGCCGAAGTACGTCTTATGACTATTTCATTGTCGCGAGCTTTGTGCACGCTCGACGTAAGTGCTATTGTGCTGTAAAATTGAATTCCATTCGTTCCGTCTGATCGAATTCTCTGCGGCGAAACTGTGATTCGCGCGACTTGTCATTTTTTTCGTTAATGGACTATTTGTTTGACATTTTTTACGAAGCGCTTTTTAATTTTGTGCTAATTTAGTCCACGGAAGAAGTTTTGGCAATCTCTACTTCGGCAATCTTTGACACGTACAAAACGTGACGAAAACGCATGACGTTACCTTACTCTAGAGAGTTTTTTTAATTTAATTTAAAATAAAATTTAACATTTAACGTTTTGAATATGTAGACAGCACGAATTGAAAATTGACTGGTAAATTAAATAGCAAACAAAACAAGCAGAAAAAGGTATGTAAAATATATAACGACAACTCTGCGCATTTTTTTCGCAGATTTATTTTTTTTCAACATGCGTCAAAGCTAGTTTATTCCGTACTTTTGTTGCGAGGTCGCAATTGCACAGAAGCAACGGAAATTACATCCATTTTCGATCAATGTTTCATGCGCATATGAATTCTCGCATTTTTTTGTATGTTGTATCTTGTACCTATATGTATGCACATTTGAATTCTGTAAAAAATTATACACCCAGTGAAGAAAAAATAATGTAGAAGTGAAACGAAGAGAACAAATCTAGAATAAATCTAGTTTGCAAAAAAACAGATTTATTGAAAACTAATATTGAAAAATAATTATATCACTTCCAATATTAACACTTAATATACGAAAATATAAAATTGAATTAATACTTATGTAAATATTTCAATAAATTATTTAACTATTTAATAGAATTAAATATTTGGAAGGTATGTTATATAGATAAAAATTTATACTCGACAATTATACTTTTCGAAAGCTTGATCAAAAATAAATTAAATTCCCCAATTGATATATAATGATATAGAGGTATCTCACATGATAAAAAATAATTTAATTATCTTATAAATATAACAAAGAATGAAATTGCTCTAAGCGTAATTAACTCTTGAGCAAGAAATTCGCAAACGAGTGGTCGATGTAGCGTTTTACGTATACGGTTATATAAAATATACGTTGAAATATCGATTCAATCTTGGTTGAAACATGTCAGTTGTATTCGTTTTTGCAGCGATATTTATGGATTAAAAAGTACAATCGCAAAATGACGTTTATTCGAGATATTATAGATACGTCAGCAATATATATATTAATTGACACGAAATTTAAAACGATATAAAAAAACTGATGAGTTTCTCTATGATTTTCAGTTTTCTTGATGTTATAACATTGTTACAATATTAACATTGTAACGTAAAATTGTTTGTTTTGTTTAATTTCTGATATATATTAAATATATTGATATATGATACATTAAGACAAAAAATTACAGATAAAAAGAAAAGTTAAAAATATAATATCAAATTGTCAGTATCAAAAAAGACTTTTATGCCAATAATAGCAAGACATCTTACTTGATATTCGACTATTTTAACCTGTTCATATTCTGTTTTTATTTTCGAACTTTTCCATTATTATCGCGTACTGAAGATGAGTCAAACTTAAGACCCGATTTAAAATCGTTTCTGTGCCTCGCTTGATACGTTCGGTTTTATTGTTCTCCGCATCTTGATGGTGCTTTTATAGAGCGCAAATGTGACTGAAAGTCGATTGTATATGACGGCATCCTGTTTTATAAATCTCTTACATGTTTCTTTACGAGGGAATGCACATTTTTGATATCGCGTCAATTTATGCGGCTTTCGTAAAAATAAGAAGCACCAAGCAAGATCCATGCAATTCTGCCAGAGCAGACAGAATAGAAACTAAGTCCTATGTATTATGTATCGAGGATTGTTCTCCATTTTTATTCTCTTGAAGAACATTCTTTTTCTACATCTATCGAGCTCATGTCAATCTCAAAGAGTATAAATCGCTTATAAATGTCATTACACGTATATCTCAATCAAGAATTCAACAAAAATAACATAAAATTAGTTCTCGATATTGTAAAACGATCTTTAAAGCGAAAGAGCGTTGATTACCAAGTAATTGTTATTTCATATAATGAATGATCACATACTAAACCGCACACGTATCGCGTACCTAACGATTTGATACGACACTGTTTCATCACTGTAATAAAATTCGCAGAGCGTTATATACCACCGATTAAAGGTAATTCAAATCGTTATTATGGAAATGTATAAATGACGGCACAAAGGGTTGTATTAACACGCGGGCAAATATTGTGGTAATTATTGCAAATGTTACGGGGATTATGTTAAAGCGCGAACTTTTGCAATCGCGCCAACATGCAAATATTTGTCGCGAAGCGATTTAATGATATCTTTTTAATATTTCCAAATCACGGATAAATTTATTAGATAGGCCGGTAATTATCTAAAATTTCTTCATTAAGATAACGTTTTCACTTGTGTGAGCACCATGGTCTTAAGAGCACCGTTAACTTTCCAAGGGGATTCTCATAAAAGAGCGAGATCCTAACGGCATTATTACCAGCCGTGGTCTCGGGAGATTTGATCCTTCTCGCGTCTCTTACTTAATTAGTGCACTTCGTAAGATGAACCGTACCCCTTATCACAACAATTCCTGTGAATTACTTTCCGCGCTGTGCAGACACTAAAAAATGCTCCCATAAAGAATCAAGTTTAAAGCCAAATATATCTGAAGGCGTTTCTAACAACAATTTTTTTATCTCGATTAGACGATTCTTTTGGTCAATATATTTTCTATAGAATAATGGTCGATTAATTAGTTAAGATCGAAATAATTATACACAATCATTCAATATTGTAACTTGCTCTTTTTTTTCTACAGAACTTCTAGAGAACTACTATCAGTAACAGACCGTCCAGGTAAAGATAAAAAAGCAATTTTAAAGTTTTGCAATGACGTTTCATGAATTCGCTAATGGCGAAATATATACATCTCGCAAAACCATGTTACGCTCATTCGCTCAAGTACGCAGTCCGGTTTTTGCTGAGGATGCTAGTGACATTCTCGGAATTCCTGCAATTTGCAGAATCACTTTGTTTCGAAACACGAAGCAGAACGGTCGAGACGAACATTTCGACAAAGACAGACGGATATAAGCGTGTTATTGCGTGGCCAACGACTTGTAATTAAGCTACAAATAATCGAGAACGAAATCGTCGCGGCGATTCTGATGAGAGAATCGTCCATGAATCTCATCCTGCTATTATGAACTCGTTCGGCCAGAGAATAGAATTTATAAGCGCTCGTTAAATTGAGCATACATATATATATGCAGGGAACGAGGTGAACGAGCAATTTCGCCGATAAGCGAACAAAACTTGCGTGCCGAATTCGACGCGATTTTTCTTAATATCCCGCCGAAGATTACATGTAGTTGGATTCGCAAAGCCGGAAGCCATAAGGAATTTTACCGCTCCATCCAATATCTCTCTGACCAGAATTCAGGATAAGATTGACTCTAATCGAACCGAAAGTTACGAATAAATGATTTCGAGATAATTTTTTTAACAGATTAAGTTTCCTATCATACACCGTTTATTCATATAATAAAATCATAATAAGCTTGAGACGCTTGTATTCGATAAAACATTTAAGAGAAAGAAAGAAAGAGAGGCCGACAAGAAAAAAGATATAAATGTGAATTTTCAGGAAATAATTTATCGATAAAAAGAATTTGTTTTGATATTAAATAAGACTATAAACGATATTTAAATGCAAAGAAAAAAATAACGTAGCACTTTATCAAAATTAACTCTGTTCCTCTACTGCAAATTGGCAAAGGTATAAAAAAGCGAAACTAACGTTTACAACCATGCTCGCATGATTACGGAGCAGTGCATCAGACGAACTTCGTGCATGCACGCTTGCAAATTGAAAAGCCTCGGCCGTGCTCACTCGTAGTTCTTTCTTTCTCGCGTAAACCGTGCATCGTGATCTCAGCACTGTTGTAGCACAGAGAAGATTGTTGACCCATAAGAGTACGGGTGTTTTATCTCTTATCTTATCTTAGGGTAGTTAAACGCTCTTTAATCTTCATAATATGCAGTGCGCAGTTATGCAAATTGTAATTACGGTGATCGTGGATATCTTTTTGCTGAAAATATATTGTTGCGCCGCTTTCATTTTGTGATGGTAATTTTCTTATAACAAAAGTAACTTGTATCTTTTAAACTATTTTCAGACTGAGCTATTAAATGCTTTTATTCAAACAAAAATAGTATTTGCAAATAGCACCAAATATTTAATCCTCTTATTTTTAAAAGAATTTTTCATCAAACTACGAAACTAGATTTTAATCTGGATTTATTGAAAATTTCGTTAACAGGCACATGAATTTTCGAGAATAGAATAAAGCATTAGGGATTACCTGATAAATCTGCAATGCAAATGCAATGTATGCGTATTTATGCCAATCTTGATTACGAATCCTACGAAACAATTCACTCGCAAATTTTAAGATAACTTTTAAGCGATTCTTATCTTTCTAACAAACTATTTTGTGCCTAGTTTTCTACTATTCCATACACACACACATACGTACGCATCAAAAGTAAAATTGAGTAACCATAATTTTCTATAACTAAAATTGTTGATTTCAACAAATTTAATCGTATCATATTTAATATGGAATATGTATTTTAGATTGTGCAAAATTGAAATTACTGAAATTACGTTCGATAGAATAAATATCAACTTCGTCCTCGTTTTTACGTCGAATAAGTGAGATAATATGTCTATGCACGTACATATAAAAGAGTTCTATATTTTTTTATAGAAGTGCAAATACAATTTATCGACTAAAAAAAATCAAACCAAAATAAAAGTTATTATATAAAGCCGCAGTGTGTGCATATCTGTGTGTAAAATGTATGCTTTGCAATATTTTCTAAACATTGTCTGTAAAAAATGAAAAAAAAAAGATTAAAAAACTCCCCTAACAACATACATTGTGCCATTGGACAAACCATAAAATTGCGGCCACGCAATTCTTTAGAGGTAGGTAATGCATCTACCGCTGGGAAAATTAATGCGTTCCTTTGTCATTGTCACGGACACTATCCTACAGTTGTACCTGATGCAGAATGCAAAAGCTTTTTATAGCGAACGTTAACGTTTGTGTTCCTTCTGCGCCAAGAAAATGAACTATCGCGCGAATTCGAAATTCCTTCCGAAGTTACTCAAGCTGTCTTGAACTTAAGTTCCACAAACCAAGAATATGTTAACGATATAGCAGAATTTTTCTATTTTTAAAAGAATTATACATCTTATTTTACCGATATTCACTTAAATATTCTATCCTCGATAGTCAATGCAATAACCGCAGCTTTGTGATGGCATCTTTCACTCTTCTTTTTTCACGCTGTCATAATGAAATTCCGATGTAAAATGCGGCAAAAACGAAAGACTAATCCTTTTATCAGCACGATTGTATCGCTGTGCAAACAGGTCGGCAGCCATTGCTACGGAATCTCATTGGCTGTATTGACTTAGGTTTAAAGTGGTCGGGATAATCCCTATTTAAGCATACGAACAGCTCAGCGAGGAAAAGAGATAGGAAGATAGAAAGCAATTGTCAGATGAGAGCGAATGAATGGGGATGTGGGAACCGCGAAACCGTAAAAACGTCAGCGAGAAAAATTTCAATTTGAGACCAGATCGAGATTTCATTGAATAGCGCGATGCACGAGAGAGAAAGGATCAGGACTCTACTCTGATAAGGGTAAACTGGAAATTAACAAATTTAGGGCACGTTCTATTATATCTCTGTTTCTTCCTCGTTGGTGAAAAATACCTCTGTAAATCGGGTCGCGCCAAATTGGATCAGCTGAAGAAATGACTTTCCCTATTTACGATTTTCAAGAAAAACATTAAAGACGAGCTCACAAATATAAACTGCGCATTTTCCCGAAAAATCGTTTGGTGAAGACTTTTTATTTGCATAGACGTCACTATGTTGAAGTCAACAATTAGAGAAGAGAGAATTTGAATAATTTAAATTCAACGAAAATTCTTGTGTTCGAGCTAAATTAAAAAAATCTCAAAAAACAGCACAGATAAAGCAGGTGAAATTGCCAATTAAGGCTAATTAAAATCAACTAATTGTGATAACGTCATCACCGTTTCGTCACAACCGCATTAATTTTGTTTTATAAAAAATTCATATATCTTTTATTTTTTTTCAAGAAGTAAACTGTTAATTGAAGAAACCTCGCCGCACATGCAGCGCGATTAACAATTCGAGTTAATAAGCACATTGTAAATTAATAAGCACATTGATCATATTACAAGCTATCGAAAGCTAATACATAATTTGGCTAACAATAAGCGTTAAATAAAGCAAAAATGAACGTTTGAGGCTGTGTTGAAGTTCACCTTTTAAACGAGCTTAATTAATAAACTTTATTTCGCTGGAACGATCGTTCAACCAACTTCCAGCCTTAATTAGGGATATACTGTGTTCAGTATCATGCGACAGGCAAACGTATCGACGGGGATCGACATTTCCTCAATTTTTATTAATTATATTGGCGATACGCCGATTTGACGGGTCAGATGAAAAGTCATCGATTATAATTAGCTGTGTAGAAATACATACGATGCGCTAATTTTGTTATTTTGTAATTGGACAGCGCCAAAGTCGCGGCCAAAGTAAGAAATATGTGACAAGTACAGACCTCGGGCAAATATCCGCGCATAACGAAAGCGTCGTTTCGTAAATCTCAGTTTCCATGTGCAAACTCTGCGCGAGCTAATCGTTAAACACACACCGCGCTAATTAAAACTTTGCTAAGAGAACATTATCTTTCCGACGTAGGGGAGATCATTTTGCAGCGCAATAGAATTCCCACATTTTATTTGAACACTACTAATTGGAGCAACACAAGCAAGAGCCCCGATTCCCTCTTGTCAAATAGCCGTGACGAGCCGTGAAAGCTTTAGAAATGGGAAGATAAAAGGTATCAGTTGCAAGTTCAATATTATACGCGCAAACCCGAGCTGTAAACGTCATTAGGAAGTGTTTGCGTCATCTCTTTTATGTAAACTGTAATCTTGTCGGATATTTCGCATCAACTTTATTCTTTGCAGTATCGAATGGCAAAGAACCGGTATAAACATGTATATCATCAGATCATTAAAAATAAATAACTAAATAATTCAATTGAGTTCCCTTTTTGAATCGCGCATTTAAATATCTTTCAAAGGTTGGTATGCGTGCCTTCAACAATCGTTCAACTTTCGACAGATTGACGGTGGTTCCCAGACATATTAAATTTATGTAGATTAATTACATCGAGCGGCATCGAAGCTGAAACTTGCTAAACGCGTTAAACGCGCGTATCGAGTGATAATCGATTTTATTCATCGCAATGCCCGACAGTTTTACGCAAACGTGCTACACGTGAAAATAAAGTTACATTTTATTGTAATACTCAGTTTCCATGTATCAAATATTTAAACAATCAACTTCGCTGTCACGACTAAATCAGGATCTGTAGTTGAAAATAAAACATAATAAAATGAAACATAATAATGATAAAACTCGTCTAAATATCTAACAATCATTCAATCTGAATAAATATATAACATATACAATATGATGTAAATTACTGATCTAATACACATGTTTCATATCACATATTACGTGAATTCTACGATTAAAGCTGTTTAATGTAAAAGCGAGATATGTATGAGTTGCGATTTATTACGTTTGAAGATATTTTTCAGAGATACCACAATTGATCTCAATCCATAAATACAATAAAATTGGAAAGCGAAACATACGTGGTTACTCGATGCGCTAAATTAAACACAATAAAAGATAAGACTTGGTATATGCATTTGGTTACATAATAGTATCCTTGATCGTGTTTATAATGTTACTGGTTCGTGCAACCGTTAATACCTTAATGCGATCCCAGATACACTCGCGCAAAAGTTTATCGGTCGCTAAATCATTGATTAATCGCACTCGAACATACGAGAGATTAATCATGATTTCGTTGATTACAGATGTCAATCCAGCTTCTAATTTATTGATTGAAAGAGCCTGATTTAATCTACGACACAATCGCGAAACTTTAACGAAAATCGCTTCATCATCGAAACCTTTCGACAAAAATCAATGGAATCTGAGGAATTTTAACAATCACAAGCAATTTCTAATAGCGTGCGGATACGCAACTCGTAATTAGCGAAAAAAGATTCGACAATAAGTTAATAACATAAATTGAATACGTTCGAATTATGCGAAAGTATGTTCATCAAATTACGTATATAATACAATTTTCTATCAATAACATTTCTGCGGAGGGGGAGAAAGAGGCGTATTTGCAAAATTAATTACATCGTCGTTGCCATTAAGCGAAAATGTTCGTTTTAATTAACTATTGTTTATCCTGGCATACACTTAATCGCGTAATTTTGTTCAATAACGCAAAAGACAATAACGCAAAAGGAAAACTCAATGGACAAGCGGCGATAAGCACGATTTTGGCGAAATTCGACTTTGACATTATGACGGGACTATCTTTGAGCCAGATGCATAGAGCTACTCTTTTTAATTAAAGCCATTGACCGGCGACAATTACCCACGTGCAGCTTAACTGATTAAGAGCGGAGAGAACGTCTCTGGTCCCTTGTAGTAATCTGATGATGCGTTTCTGCAGTCAGTCTAACTGTGTTACAGATCAAAGCGAGTCTTTTGCGCTCTCTGGGAAAGCTGTTCATACGAACCGAGCGTGCGGTCGGAAAAGTTATTTTAAAGCATTTGTAGCTCGGCGCTACAACTTTGATGGGAGACGATCGGAAAACGATCCGAATTGTCCGATCGCTTCAATCGAGATATAGCTTCGTCTGAATCTATCATACTCAAACTTCACAGATCTTTTATATAAATCATGTCGAGACTAATATGTTCCGGACGAATGGCGTCGGTTTCTTCTTTGAAATATTGAGGGTTATGAGCAATTGAAAATACAAAGCTTTTTCAATAAAAAGAAAAGTCAGATCTGTTAAAGGCGACCATGCGAAAATACGTATCATGTATCAATTAAAAAGTTGCGTTCCATTCGGATTACTGGCGAACGGATTATTGAATGTTTTTACCGAAGCTTCGTTTACACGTTCCACATGCAATAGTTATCTTCATAAACACGTTTTGCCGATCTAAAAGTCCCATTATCAAACGGATCAACATAGTAAAAACTAGCGATGGATTCTATCAAAGAACGGAATACAGCGTAGAAGAAGAGTTTCATTACGCTAGCTTCTCGATCACGTCATAATCAAATTCCAATTATTCTGATTATGATCCCTAGGGCGAGAAATGTATAGAATCGTGTACGGTCAAGAAGGTCAGTGATGATATTAAAGTAGCAAACCTGATTGAAAGCAACGGCATTATCAATGGTTCGAACTGCTCGAATCTCACCGGTGGAATAAACTCAAAATGAAATGACATCGTGACACATTTACGGACTGATTGAATTTCGACGAGTCGAAGGAATATCTCGGTCGGCGACTTCTGTCGATTGGAGAGACACATGGATGGCGCCTTTATTACATCCGTGAAATCGAAACAGGGGACATTTGCCGAGAGAAAATGCGAACGGGACAAATTCCAATTTCATTGTATTGAATATTATACTACAAAGCTTCGGCTTCCGATTGTATTCCAAATGTATCGTACAGAAAGCTATAGAAAAATAATTCAATTTATTTTAGACGAAATTTCGATCATATATTGTTATAATCTATAATAAAATAAAACACAAAATCTAATATTTAGATATCAAAATAAACATTCTACATTATTCAAAATCCCAGTTACGTAAATCGTATGATAATTGATCGGCTAGAGAGAATAACTTTAAAGTTATGTGTCGTTATTAGCGATGATATTATCACACTCAGTCGATATTTGATTTTCGATAATTACATAAAGTGAAATCGGATTAGAAGATCCGTTAAATTTTATTAGAAGACTATAACGAAAATAGCCAGTGAAATCGATAATTTATTACGGTGCTGTCGATTTTAATAAAATGGAAGTGAACTGCAAATGATTCCACGAAGTTAGATCGCTCTTGAGCAATATTAACTTCCTTCTTGGAAAGTAATACTGTAATACTGTAATATTGTACATTATAGGCAATAATCAAGTACAAAATTTTAATTTTACCTAAATTTCTTTAAACTTTATACTTTTAAATAAAATCGTAAAAATTGCAAATTTTTATGTCGAATAACGTTATCCTTCGTTTAAATTTACGGAGAAGAAAAATTACGTGGAAAAAACGATACGATGCATTCTGACGGGCTCGGATCTTATTCATTATTCTGTCGTACTGTGCCTTTAATTATCGGAAAATTAATGAAGGTTGACACGATTATAAACGCGGAAAAATAGATTAAGAAGACGAGAAGATTTAAAAGACTTTGACGCGAGCGAATTTACCGTGTCGCTGCGGTCGCAATTTTGTAGTTCCCTTCTAGTAAATTACTGGCCTTTGTAAGGGCTGGATAAACGACGATTAGCGAACGATTCACACGGATGTGTGAACGGTATTGGCAATAAAACGTTTTTTTTTCTCCAAAACTAGGTCGATTCATTATGTTCGCGATGAGTTCATAGCACACATTAACACATCGAATCAATTTCCATAATGAAAAATGATAATCAGAATAAGATAAGCAGCGCCGTTAGTTGATTAACGACACCGTTCAACCAATTATTATATGCGTTCAGTCAATTATCTTATTATTCCCAGGCTAGCAATCGAGGCTCGTCATAATTGACGGAAGTGAAAGTCGGGAAATGAGAATTCCATGCATGACATAGTAGTTTTATATCGATGTCATGAACTTATCTCTCCGCTTCTTTTACTACAGATTATTATATATAAAACCTCAAAGATGTCTATATAAAAATAATTAAATTTTAACTAATCCTTAATTAAGTTCATGTAAATTATGAGAACGATAGAGATGGGAGCTATAGAAATATAAGATAGATTAATCTATATTAGCCCATGGGTAGAATCAAATTAAGGTTGTATTATCAAGAAGCCCTAAAGGCGACGGTGCGATCATCAGGGTAAAGTTACACTTACCCTTAGAAAAGGCGGTTGTTGCTTCGAGCTATTAGTTGAAGAGCGGCCTTTAGTCCGTTTTGAGAAAGACCCTTCATTACGATTCTGACAAGAGATCAAGTTCCAGAACGCGAATACTTCGAGTCCCAGATACGCAGAAATGTGATAATGATAGAAGTGCCCGCAGAAAGGAGTGCTCGGGTATTGCGTGATTTTATTCGTCTTCAGATCAGTTCATGTTATATTAAGCGTTAATTAAACTCACATCAATATGATAATTGCAGACAAAATTACCGATTTAATAATAATTAGAATTACAATTCGTTTCTAGTCTGCCAAAAATAATAATATGCTAAAAATAACAATGCTTTTCGAAATTTTATTGATTTATACACGTTTCATATGGTTTTGCTGAAACAAAAATATGAAAATAATTTTGCTTGGCCATCAAAATAATGTAGGATACTTAAATTGATTGCTAGAACATTAAAACTTTGTAACATTGCCATCAATGCTTCTACGTATTTTGATGTCTATAACAAAAATATTTCCAGATCTAGCTAAATTTTTAGATCCTTTAGCAAAATTGTTCTTTAGTACATTGTATGAGAAGCATTAAAATTATCATGTATTTAAAGTCTCAAAATAGTTTGAGTAGTTGCAGCAAACTTAATTGAAAAGCGGAAGGATTAAAGTTATTCAGGAAACAGCCGCGTCTGCTCTCGTTGCATAACGTGAAAGGTACTTGGAAGGATCATTTAATTTGTTACAGACGAGCAGGGTAGATTACTCTAATTCAAAGCGGGCTGACCCCACGCCACTTCGCAAAGCTCTTGGATCCTACAGATCATTAAGTGAGCACAAAAGCCGAGAGATGGAGGAAGAGTAATCGTGTGAAGAAAGCTGCGACTTCGATCTTCGAAGAGAGAAGGTTCTCGAAGAAAAGGGTGAAAGAAGAGCGAAGGAGGGAGGAACCGGAAAAGTAACAAATCGTAATGTGACAAACTACTATTGCGACCTAACGACTAAGAAATTTCCATCAAAGCGAAATCATGGGAAATGAAATGAAAGATTTTGGTGGTATCTTAATTGCGTCATTTATCGCGCGACCCCTTTTGCTCGCAACAATATCCAACTTTTCAGGTGGAAGCAAAACTCTTGATAACTCAAGATATTATTTATTATTCCATCGAGATCACGATTAATTCCGATTCTGAAAAATGTTACGATATTAACATTCCAGTAAGGTATTATCCACAACTAAATAATTTCTGTTAAATATCATATTTCTTAATATTAAAGTTTCTTTCGAATATAATTTAAAAACAGGATGTAGTTTACGATAAAGAAATTACTGCAAGTTTAGATTTCTAACATTCGTCATTAAATTTGGATGTTAATGATAGATAGGCATAAAGTTCTTGGATTTTAATGGATCGTAATAAGAAGGCAAAACTATCTACTTCGGGAGAACTAACTCCGTTAATTGGTTTATCCCATTCTCTTATAGCAATGTATCCGCCTATTTCCTCGCGTTCCATTGACTATCCTCGCTGAATTGGGCGAAAGCTAATTCCGGCACCAGATGTGTCTGGGGAAATGCGATTAAAGACTACGGGGTCTATCCTGCGCGCAAACGAGTTTCGCGTCCGACAGTATGCAAGTATCGTAGATACATACGACGTACATAGCAACGATGAGATTTAGTTTCCTCGAACGTATGTACCTCTTCACGAGCTGATCGATAAATGCAAGCGTAAAAGTTTACCTCCAGGGTGATAAAAAGACTTCTTAATCTCGCGAGTGCCACGATCGCTCTCTGACTTTGATTTCCATCGTTCGAAAATCAAATGGCTAGCGTTGCAGCATCTCGCGTAGAAAACCGATAATCGAAGTTATCGGTATCGCCGTGAACCGAATTTGCGATTAAGGAAAAATATTTCGGTGAATCAAGAGTAATTTTGCATTAAATAGTTGAAAGTTACGCGATATGTAACTAACGAAACAGATATGTAGACAAGAAAAATAAACTGTGACAGCGTGAATCGCGTGGCTCGAAAAGAGGACTCCCATTTAATGCGCTTTAATTACGAAGTCGCTGTTGATTTTAACCGCCCGGGGCGGAATAATTAAATGACATTAACGAGGTGACAAGCGCTTCCTCTGAGCGTGACAACGCTCGCGGCAACTCGGTCAGTTGGAAATGAGGATGCTAATGCACATTCGCAAGACGTCTAGCGTGCTGCAATCGCGGATTAAAGTATGCGGTAATCATACCGCAGGAAATGCACCCGCACTAAACTTATGCAGCGATACAGAGGCACCTCGGAAGCACATGCGCCACGGCACACAATACTAATGGGATCTGGAATTTCCTAATGCGTCGAAAGACCCCTGGAATTCAGAATACTCGACGCGCCGCGCGAAAACTTATGAACGGAAGTTGGATTAGACTGACGACGAAGTTCAATTAATATCGTTCAACAATGACAAGCGACGTTATCCGCTGCAATAATTTCCGACCGCGGAAAAAGGATGATGCAAATTCGAAAGACTTTAGACTTTTTGCAGCCAATCTTAACACGACGGGTGAATCAATTAAAATACTCATTATACATGATGATCTTTAACAAAATGTTAGCTTTTAAAAAAGTTTTTAAGTTTCATTCAGTGAGATGTCTTGATGCACGATATCTAAAAAATGATACAATTTTCTTCACATGTTTCGTAATCTCTATATTTTTCATTTCCATGAAAATCTCTGATATTTAATCTGAACTCTGCAAGAGAAAAAATGTCAAATGTAAAAAAAAAAGGCTTGAAAGATCGGAAGAATGGGAAATAAAGATTAAAAGGCTAATTCGATTTGTAAGTCGACATGTCAATGCCATTTGACTGGAATGGACAGTACAATGGAATATATATCCGAGTTACGATAGTAAGATAGTCCTCGCACTCGTATTCGCAGTTGACAAGCTTCTGCGTCGGCGGTCCGACATTACACAAAGGATAGATAACGAAGGTCTGTTAAATCGTGATTGCGGAGTTCAGGAAATCGTTGGAGAAACTCTCGATCTAATCGTCCAAACAAATCAAAATCTAGTACATCGGTTTTAAGCCGAACGGTTTAAACATCGCTGTAACGTTAAAAACGAAATTTAAATTAAATTAGGCAATAATTATGATGTACTCGTCGATAAGCAATTATTTCGATAATCGCATTAATCCCGACAATTTTGATTAAAGCGGTTCGCAATGATTGATGCCACATTTAATTAATAATAATCTATCCACGTATAATATCAGAAATTCATAGAGTATGCCGATGTAAAATAATTTTTTAAATTGAATTAAATAACAAGGGACTTTTAACATGTACGGAAATTAATATGTACTGATCTTAAAATGAAAATATCTATTTTATCGCACACGAGTGAACGATTAATGATAATTTCTATCTCGCGGCGAAACAAGTTGATAAAGGTATACATGTATCATCAGGCGAGCGTAAGTTTAACGGTGTGCATGTTGCGGGTACTTAAGTTGCCTACATATTGAACAGCTCGTTGACCCGAGCATCAGTGATACACAAAGGCTAACTAGAAACCTTTCGTGGCACTTCGATTGGCACAGTTTGCGGCTAATGATAAAATAGGAAAGTGAAACTTTGGGCACCGCACGAAGGATGCCATCCATATTCATCTTATTTTACATTTATTGACGATAGTGCCACAAAATTTCTTGGCAAAGCCAAGATTTAATTTCTGACAACTCTATCATCCAAAATAGCAGAAGCAAATATTCTATTCGAGAATGAAGAGAATGAAAATGATGACGGACTTTACTCTTACAAATTTCATTATGCTTAAATTACAATCATAGCAAGTGCAACATGAAGAGTAGTAAATGTTTAAGAGTATTAAAAAAAATTTGATAATGCAACTTTGCCTCTCGGTGAGCTTCCATGAGATTGAACCTCTTCTAAATCTCATTACGTCGCTGCGAAGAAAGCGTAGCACGCGGAAGAGATTTGCAAAATGCAAATCTAAATAAGTTTGTTATCGCAAAATGATCTCTTTGTCTAACCGAATCGTTGTTCCGTTAATCAAAACCGAGTCTGATTAGGTCGTTTTACCGTTTGTTTCACCGTGTAACAACGTCAGTCTAATCTGATACTGGCAGACTGAGGATGCAGTTAGGGCGTACTACAGTTTCCTACGTAGTTATAACAGTCATTTCCTACAGCCTGGAAGGAAAATTCTGGAGGAGGCACTACGAATTTACGAGGATTACCGGGGTGGATGTTTAATATTATACAGCTTAATTTAATTACGCCGCATTTTATCTGTTTATATAAGACTCAAGTAATTATCTAATTATGAGGGATGTCTTCACTATCAAATATTCGAGTATTTCTGTCTTAAACATGACGCATCATTTCTGATGAAATGGAAATTATTCTCTCTCATGAAATTTCAAATAGAATAAATTAATTGTTGTATATACAACGAAAAAATATGAAAGATACGAGCATTTTACGTAAACGGAAATTTGGTAAATTAGAGTTTACTAAAAGAATTACGAGAAATAGTTAAATGGAATTGTTAATATGACCAGTGTAATATATTATATAATCAATCGATGTAATTAATCGCAAGAAATTTTTGAAATGTAGAATAATATGAAATAGATATATATTGTTGTAATATAGAATAAATTAATGTATCAAATGATAAATTAAAATGCAATAAATCTCTTGTCTTGTTACAAGAATATATTTCGCGATTCGGGTGTCTCAATTAACTTGACTTAATTAGTTTCTGCAATTGATTCCTAATGTTGTCAAGGACACAGATGATTATCTCCGACTGTTGAATCAGCTTCGATGTACTTCCCACGAGAGATTCGCAGTCCAGCACAAAGCTTGATTGGTAATTAGCAATTACTATGCAAATACAAGTGGGCGGCAGACAGCGAGAACGCAGATGCGGCATGTATTTGCTCAACGGATATTTATCGTAATTGTTCGCATGTGCACAATACACACATACACAGAATTTTTTTTTTTAAGCTATGTGCTGTCATTCCAACATGGTAAAAGGATGAATAAATTTCTTCGAAAAGCGAAACTTGAAATAGATACATTAAAATACATTATAATTGAGTACGGAACATTGCGACTTAATTCGCTCCTCTTGTTAAATGAAAATATCGTTTTCATTCAAGTTTTTTTCAGTATTATATAAAAATATTATATTAACGTTCTATAATAACTATTATTATCACCTTCGATTTATGTAGGAATAAAAGGTTACACTGACTAAACAAAAAGTATTCATTATCCTAGGATCGACTACGTAAAGAGCATATTCGCGTCATAAAAACTCTTATAACACATTATAACTTTATCAGTAACTGAAGTTGTCGATAAAATAATTTCGAGAAGTTTTAATATCAGAAAGTTTTATTATCGGAATCTATTGAACAACGGAACTCAATTTAATACTCAAATTCCATATTTGATTGACAGTTTACATACATGTATATAATAGCCATATATTTGAACATATTTGTCCCGTATTTCTTGCTCGTTCTTCCTTTATTCTTCTTTTTGATTTTGATTCGCGAAATCGTTTAATCTATTTGAAAAAATCAACCTATCTTTATCAAAAATTTCTATCTGGAGCAAGTTGAGCTCATTAAGTATTCAACTAAACTAAAATCAATGAGAAAATTACGATTCCACTCGAATCGCATTTTGTGAGTACCCACGCACATATCTTGAATTAATCCTCTGCAACATGCAACAGGCGCGGCCGGCGAACGCGGTCGAGTGCAAAGCGGAAGTAGGCTTGCGTGCAATCGCCGTGCGAATGGGTGTGCTATCAAATGGAACATTACATTTGACCACGGTCTATTGGCAGTCACGGCGGGAATTTCGTCCGGTATTCGACGTCAGCGGAACCGTACTAATTATTTCAACAATACCACTGGCTGCTGGAGAATTTTGCTGTAAGTGGTCCAAGCTGCCACGAGCTTTTGTCGATTGTTCTCGTGAGACGAATATACGTAAACAGAGAGGTACATTTCGGGATATAGTTTACACGCTAACGGGAATGTGCAGACTGTTTGTCATCGACAAAATATGCTTACGGTTGAAAGATAAAAATTTTACGCTGAAAATAATTCTAGAGGCTATTTTGTGCAATATGTTAGGTAAGATCTTATAATATGAAGAATTATAAAAAATAATAATTAGAAAATAATAAAAATAATTATAGAAAAGAATTATAAAAAACAATTGATTAATTTCAAATTGTGTGAGAAACAATTTGAAGAAAACTGCAAAGCTTTTTAAAAAAAGTGATATGATGTCTCCATCAATTCCGATTTCATATAATTTTTCATATATTATTCGTGCACCAAAACGTTGATTTGGAACAATTTTATTCATGACGAGAAAGGATCTCCAGAAGAGAATTGCAGATCCATTTATTATTTTCGCGAAGATATCGCGTGTCTCGCGAATCTCCTACGTGCTACGCATTAACATTTCTTGTCAGAGAGAAACGCCGAGAATAGCCGATAAGGGTGTATCGTACTGTGGAGAAAAGCTCCATGGATCTTAAGTGTTCCCAAGGATCGGTACACCTATACTTCGAGTACATCCATTACAGCCCCCCATTGAAACTTGCGTGCTATACGAAATTTAGGGGAGTGTACAAACTTCTCCTTTCTGACAGAGTCGACGGAACATTCTAGCGCAGATATCGATGTCGAATATGGATCGATCGATTATTTTCAGAACACAGTAATTTATGAAAGGTAATGTATGGAAAGTGGCAGTGCCATCGTGCGAGATGGGAAGAGGCTTCCGCCTCCGGAAAAATCTCTCCGATCTAAATTCGTTTAGAATAACTCCGGGAAACGTCAGGAAAAAACCGATAAATCGCGGATTCCGTGGGGTGCATTCCACTCCCTCCTCAGAACGCGAATCTCTTGAGGGATCGGCCGCGAGCTGTGGTCGGAATTTCTTGAGAGATTGAAGACTTCCGCGCGCGCATACTCGAAGATCGCGATCGCTAATTACATTGTTACACGTTAAACGAAGCTGCCGGATGAGATATTTCGCGCGGCCGCATTTCGAGATTAAAGCACGCTGATAATCCGCAAAACATACAGACACATCGGGAAAATTCCGTTCAGCTGAAAACAAAAAATCTCTTCGGTTCGCCAATACAATTAAAACAATTTCCATCACGATGTATTTTATACGAGTTGCGTTATGAAGACCAAATATCGCGAGTTGCTGTTCGTAAAATAAGATAAATCACACCTTTTTAACTTATTCGAACTAATATAATAACTTCACGTATTGCAGCTTCGGTGAAGCTGCAATTTTCTCGCAATGCTATTATTGAGGGCAGGCATTCTCCCGGCGGAGCCGAACATTTGGTCCTCGCACGATATCTTAAAAGCATTGTCAGAAGAAAAGGCAGAACCATCGCGCGAGTAAAGTTTTTTCCAATCCAAATCCGATTTATCCCATAGATCTGATTGAATTTGGCGCACGAGAGCATCCGGAAAAACCTATAAAATTCGAAAAGAAATTTTACTTTGTCAAAATGAGAGCATTTCGAGGAGCCTAAAGCGACTCGAGATCTCTTCGATATTTTCCTAAAAATATATCTCGTTATTCGAATTCGAAATCGTCATTTTTATGATTGCTTTAATTTTATATAAATTCTAATCCTCGTGGCATATTGCTTCTTGAGTTACACTGACAATTTTTGATTGCAGTAAAAATTTAAGGAAACTTTGAATATAGAAAGATATTGAAAAAATATATAATATCGATTCCGGTTAATCTTCCACTATGAATACGAGAATATGTACATCAACTATAGTATATATAAATAAATATAGAGAAATTATTTTCACATATTTACAACATAAAATTCTAAACTTATGTCTTATATATTGAAATATATATATATATATATATATAAATTATATAATTTATATCAAAATTATATCAGTTTCTCTTTTTTAATACACTTAATTATAATAAAATACACGGAAAGAACAGTTTTGCTGAAGTACATATTTAAAAATAATTTTGTTTGAATCAAAATAATTAGGTTATTCAAATTAGTTGTTAGAATATTAAAACTTTTTGCAGCATTATCATTAACATTTAAAACATTAACTTCTATATAATATCCATAATTATTTTGATAGTCTATAACAGAAATATTTTCCGATCTGTATTTAGTTAAATTTTTAGATCTTTCAACAAAAATGTTCTTTCAGCGTATAAATATATATATATAAATTTTCTTTTTTAAATAAATATATACAGTATTGCTATTTTGGATAAGTAAGATTATTTTTAATGACATAATTTAATGTCTATCTCTGTCTTATAATTGAATCTGACATTCATCATGTACAATTAATGTTATATGAAAAACATTACTGATCGGAAATATTTAACAATAATTATAAACAATGAGCGAAAGTGGATAATACAATTTCATAAAAAACAAAAGCTATTTTCAGTTGAAGCAGATCTTAATAATATTTTGTAAATTTTTTACAATTTCCAATTTATGCAAACTGCCGATTATTCGGTCTTAAAACACAGTTCTAAACTGAAGTCAGAGTAATATCACAAATTAAATTGCACAGACAATTTAATAATATTGATGCTAATAAGTATTTTTAAATACTGTAAAGAATTTATTGCGAAAAATATTACCTCAGCAAGGATTCGAATCTGGAATTTCTTTATTTGCCAACGGAAATATTTATTGCAGTTCAACGATCAGTTCGTTCGGCTTAAGACAACTCTACAACAGAGATAGCTCTTCTTGAAAATTTCATTTTAAGCGTATCTCGCCATTCAGTCCGCAATACGAGAAACTTTCACTAAAATGAGAGTTTAAAAGACGTAGCTGTCATCTCCTCGTGGGAATACACGTTTATTGCATCTATTTTCACGAAACGATCAACGATGTAAGCGAAACTTGCAACGTCTCTTCAAAGGACAGGAAAATTCGTCCGATTAAAATTCGGTCCGGACAATCTCCGGCGTGCCGGCAAATATCAAGGAGTTCGGGCGAATTCCACTCTGTAAAAAGGAGAATGTCGCGGACGTCCGGTCGCGACGCGTCTCTGAAGTTTCTCGGTGGAAAATCCGAAACTCGACGCGAACTGCGGAAACATTCCGTACGGAAATTAAACTTCGCATCATAACGCGACGTTAAACTCCTCTTCGATCTCGACGCGACGAGGGAATTAAATAGTCGTGAAGGCGCGACTTTCTTCGATAAGCTACGGCACTTGAGCAACTATAACAATATATGAAACTATCCACTTTTGATTGCATTGGGAAAAGAAATTCTTTTCTCATTTCGCTGCGAAGACGTTGATGATACTACGTAGAACAGCTGCGTGGTTGAAAAAGTTTTTAATACGCTTTAATCCCACAAAAGAAAGTCACACTTAAGACACTCGTTCACCGTAACACTTAAGACGAGTAAAACGATCACGGTGAGTGCTAAGTACTTTTTAATTAGTACTACGCTTAGCACTTTTAATATAAGACTGTATTTGCATAAGACTGTAGGTAATATTAACGATATAAATTATAAGGTCGCGATCTTGCGACTTTTTATATCGCTTCAAATTTATCTCCTGCTTCTTCTCATACACGTCAAGTGAATAACTATTTTTGTAAATACTAAAACTTTACTTTCAAACTTTTCATGCGTATCACGAATCTCTATTATTTCCTTACAAATGTCTCGTTTGGCGTTCGCTGCGATATATTTAGCGGCGGCAAAAGTTCTGTTTTCAAGCTTCTATTTTCTGAATAACGAGATACACTTCGAGATATGCATTGCAAACGCAATACATGACGTTACGATGTTTTGCGATCCGCTGTACAAACAAAAACACTTTGTTTCTAGTGCCACACAGAAGTTTTAATGAGCATTTTGTTGGATACGAAGAGAATGTACTAATTTGTTTACCGCGGCATCAAAAAGTTCAGTCAATAAACATTCCTTTTGACGAGTCATCGTACGCGATATAACATTCAATATAAATAATTGATAATTTCTACTCATTAATTAACTTGAATTTAACTATAGTTGTGTCACGTAACAAACATTTGTCACGGTTTGTATTCTTCGATATCACAGTTCCTTGTGTCTGTATCACGCAGATAATTTTCGCATTCGAAATGAGCTTCGTACTTCTTTGCACGCGAGACATTAAACGCACGCAAGATATTCTGCTCCCAACGGCGCGTTTAGAGAAAATGTCGCGAGATAGGAAGCATTTTAAAGACATTTCTGTAATTGCTTTTAATGGACTGACATTACAGAATAATTTCTATCACCGAGAAACGATGAATATACTTTTACCTCTTTATGATTTGAAAATCATTTCGAAAATCACGGATTATAAATTGCCCGGAACTCACATCCCGAATCGCTTTCACCGATGTGGTTTACGAATTAATAAACACTGACAATGAAATAAAGTTTTTAGCGGAAAATTGAAAAATGTTTCGTGATTGTTTCCAGTTATAGAACTCTGAAACATTTAATTCCACCCTTGAGAGCATGAACTAAACGGCACGTGCAGCGACATTCAATCTGCCACTCGGTATATCGTCGGTCTTCCGAAAGTTTGGTCTTTCAGCGGATTAATTGTGTCAATTCCACGTCGCAATCGAATCCAAGTCTTTCTCTCTCTCTTTCTCGAACGATTAGAAATTCTAGGCGAGTACCAGTCTCGGTTGTTTAAAGATCTTCTTGAACTTCAGTGAAAAGTAATTTTTACGAATCGTCATGTCTATGGAACTCTGTGACTGGCGTACCCTGTGACGACTAACTCGTCTCTCTTTTAACCGCTTTCCCGCGAAATTGGATTTCTAGCTCTTTGAAACTACGTAATTTTTGTATTCATTACCTTTCGTAAAGGAAGAAGTAAATTTATGCGTAAAGTAAATATATATTTAAATTTATCGTAAATCTATGAATGCGATTATAACTTACTACTGACAGTGCACAATTTTATCGATATGATCTCTTACATATCGTTTCAAAAAAAAAAGATAAATTTTTATACTGATTTTATAATGATAGTTCCGACTTACTAGTTTTTTATAAAACGGATTATTATAAAAGATAATAATCATTGTAAGTGTTAACCTTTTGCGATCCAAATTATTATCTTACAAATAAACGAAAATCAAGTATTTTATCTTCACTTTAATCAATAGGCATAATATGAATTAAAGAATTTTTATTATCTAGAGAAAAAGTTAATAGAAAAATTTCTCAAAAATATAGTTTGTAATCATACTTATAATCATACTCTGATTCGAATGCTTACAATTAAAAAATCATCCAAAACTAGTAAAGCATTATGTCGAGTCTAGTTTCAACAGAGGATTAACTACTACTGATTTTGATGTTATCAACATTACACACACACACAGAAAGTTTCTGTTTTTTTAGAGTCAAATTATATTGCTACAAGCCTGAAAGTTTATAGATTTTTAGAAAGCTTTAAATCAAGTATTGCTGTGGCAATATTTAATACATTTTATGACCGACATAAAAAATCTTTACATTTATATATTAAAATTATCTGAAGGTGTCGTATTTTTAATATTTTAAAATATGTGTGTAAAATATTGGAAAAATATATTGCAGTTTCTTCGGAAGATAATTTTTCTAAACATAGAATCTCCTAAACTAATTAATTTATGTAATATAATATTGAATAATGAATAACAATAAATATAAATTATTGTCATTAAATAAACTCTTCTAAACGTGTGTTTATAAAATATAAACACAGATGTTTACAAGAATATATTAAAATAATCACGCAAAGATACATGACAAAATAATTGCACGAAGAATTTGAAAAAACCGAGTTTTTTTTATGAATAATATAAATCGACTATTCGTATATATACATATCCCTAAATTAAAGATTTTGGCAGTTCTCTGTACCCTGTAGCGATTACGATAAGGACATGCAAACTATCATAATATCATAATATGCAGATAAGCGATAATAAATTATAAATTAAGCATAACGAGGATAGAACATTTAACTTTCTTGAGACTAAAAGACATTTTCTGTAGGTTCTGCCTACATTTCCTTCGGTCAATTATTGATAATCAATCTACCGGAGAACACGATAAGAAAATTAACATTATCGTGACGATAACGACCAAAATATACGATAACCTGTTGCGGCAATAGAAAGCTCTCATGGTAACTCCGATTCGCGAAATCTTCCATAAAGTTCTGCGTATCATGCGTCTTAGAAAAAGTTTCGAAATTTTTAAACTCACTTGTGAAAAATACACAGGAAGTTCGAAAAAATCGATAAAATTCAATTCCTTCTCATTCCTTTCAAATAAAAATTTTCATTCTGTTCGACATTATTATTCACGATGTCTTCAATAACCACGAACTATTTCGCCGACGATAAATCAATCTTTTGTCCATTTGTCTATCGTCAAATCTCATAAAGGTAATGTATTTTTTTTCACGTTGTGTTTCACGAGATTTATCAAGCTGATAAAATTGAGCTTTATCATCCTCTACATCGGCTCGGTTATGATTCTCGTACGATTACGCCTTCATGCCTTGTAAATTAAAATTTCCAGCGTCGGCGTTATCTTACAAGTTATTTTTATCCGCGAACTATTTCGCTGGTGAACGAATCGATTTTCTCGGCAGGCTCGGCATCAAATTTCACGATGTTAAAAACAGCAGTGTAATTTGCGGTTGCAATTTGCGGTTCTCACGAGAAACTCGAGACGCAGCGATATCCGTCACACTCTCAGTACATGAAACAGCTGGTGGCACAATTGAGAAAATTATTTTTCTTCGGGCACAATTCTCTTAATGACACCAGCTCGGCGAAGAGATCTCGGTTTTCTTCATTCACTTTCGCCCTTAGAAATAACTCGAACATACCGTCGCGTCACGGCACGAAACACGTGAAATTTTATGCCGGTCGCTCACATCACTTGCGTTATCGCGTACTCGCACTCGGAAGCATTTTTCTATTCATCTATCCGTTTTTTCCCTCAAATCGGATTCTTCGCGATACGCGCTGCACGAGGTCTATCCGCGGGATAGAGGAACAGGGGAAGGTGAAAGAAAAAGATTTACTCATGCTGTTTCGTGCTGAAACGAAATGAAGAACTAAGGTAAAAAGATCGCCGACACTCATCATGCACAGGGACTATCATTTGAGTGTATATTCACGATTCTCGGCGGTCGTCCTGTTAACGACGGGATGGTAGTGGTGTCTGGGTACATCGTCGCTCACCTGGGGTAGAATCATGACGTGCGGCAGCTGGCGCGCCTCGCCGCGCACTGACTGTCCCGCACGCCCCCGAGAGCGAGCGACGCGTTCTCCATAGCGCGCGCCCCCGGCCGAATCCGCCCCCGCCAACCCTCTCAGCATCCACCACTTCTTGTACGATTTACCCTGCGCCGCTTTCTTTTTCTTTTCCCCCGGTTACAAGAAAAAAAGAAAAACCTCCGGAGATGAAGCGATTACGAGATGTCGGACGAGACATGCGGCAATCGCGCGAAAGGCAACTATAATTACGGATTGTTTTTAAATGTTCGCTTGTTAAATTCAACTAATCGAGGTACTATAAAAGAGTGTGATTGACAAAGACTAAAGTCTAGATTCTGCGGAATAAAGCGAGAAAATATAAAAAATGAATATATTAGATATATAACACAGCGCCTTAAACATTCAAGATTCTTCAGAAACTTTGGACCCTTTGCCAATCGACGTGAAATTCTAGAATTTCATCCGAATTTTTATTTATAGTTAACAATTAGTAGATTGAAAATAACACTATTTTCGTATCAAGAATAATTGCGTGCTTTATAAATAATATATAATATAAAATGCAAATATAGATCTTAAGCAGAGAGATGAGTTATATCATTTTTATCGCATTACATGAAGAATAGTCCACGTGACGAAAAAACAAAGTAATGGCATAAAACGATAAAACGCATAATTTTGAATTCATTGCGCAACCCCGCGTTGTGTATGTATGTGTGTGTGTGTATATGTGCAATCCATCATTTTTTACGAACGATTCTGACATGGAAGTGGGCGTTGCCGTAAAAAGAAGGTACGTCTGATAGACTCGACACACCTGAATTTTTAACATTACTTGCTGTTCTTGCATATACAGGACACGTACTTCTGAACGACATGATCTTCCTTATACATAATAAAGTTAATCACGTTATGATCGAGTTAAAAGCTTGAAAATTCCGGGAAGCTCGATAACATATTCGTATCGGAACTAATCTCGTCAAAGTGCTGTCGCTCGCAAAATGCATTTTAAAGTGCGCGGTATAAATTCACGTCTCTGAGGTAAATCGATACGTCACACCAATCTTTCCCATGCAAAAACCAAGGATCACCGGATCCGCGACATCTACGCACCGATAGACGGATACTTTCCACGTCGCGCAAAAAGAAATTGATGTGTGTCTCTCGTAATGCAGCAAGATCAACTTGCGACTCGGTGTTTCTCACGGCAAATCCGAGTGATTCGTCTTGTTCAACAAATTACGAGACAATAACTCGATTTAAGTGTATCAAGACCCTTCTCCATTTGATTCAAGAATTCTCACCGCGACACGAAATTCCGAAGGTATAACGAAAAAATAGGCCATGTTTCATTCGCCTGACAGGGAAAAAATTCAGCTCTATGTCAGGCCGTACGCTGAATAGATATCGAGAACATATTCTCAACGCACAAGCGGTCACGAGACATTGATCTGAAATCAGCAGAAGCACACAAACTCTCTATCATTTGCATTTCTGCATTTGTATTTCTAAACACTTGCATTTTTGAAGATATTGTCTATTCTATTTATAATAATTCTCGAACGAATAAGAATTGGCAGAATTGCTGCATTATTTTCGAAAATAAGGAATGCGGAAGAAATATAAAAGATTTCTCAAATTAAAGCCGTTCGTTAAGATAGAACAATAAACGTCAACATAATTAAATCTAACAAACGAATATCATCCGTGAGAATTTTATTTCTTAATAAAGATCAATAAAACGCGAAGATACAAAGACTTTCTCTCTTCTCGCGTCTTCTTTTGTTAAATTAACAATCGCTAATTAATTAGATCATAAGGAGACAATTAAACGTCAGCTAAATAGAACTAAATAGAGTGAAGATAACATATTGCGCCTTATTATTAATCTTATTGAAGCGAGTAACAAATTTTGCGATAAATTAAAATTAAGGAAAATCATGAAATGACTGTCGCTGATTTTAAAAATTCCGGATGTATAAGTCGCAACTCTTGTCGATTGGGATATGTTTTTGATGTCTTCACATTCGAGAATTAATTCTCTCAGACCCTCGATAAGAATGTCGATAGTAAAACTAATGCGCGGGATCAAGAGTGAAATTAATCCGCTCGTTGACCCGCAAATTCGGTCGTTCTGTTCTGGATTCTAAATCCGCGGTTACATTTCCCTTGCTTCGATAAAATCTGTTCTGTTGCCTCGTATATCGGTTTATGTATCCTCGACACTCCTCCCCTCAGCCCTTCTCAGTCC
This sequence comes from Cephalotes varians, assembly GCA_037157785.1. Classification (NCBI taxonomy): domain Eukaryota; kingdom Metazoa; phylum Arthropoda; class Insecta; order Hymenoptera; family Formicidae; genus Cephalotes; species Cephalotes varians. The sequence goes on along the minus strand of JANQDE010000010.1, from coordinate 3,159,852 downwards.
CTCCTGTTAAATTTTATTATGTCGCAAATCGAACGGTCGAGACCGAGCAATCAAGAAAAATCGATACGCCAAATGAAGCTTCAGCCAAGGTCGTCAAATATTCAACTGGCAGCGTCGGGACTTGATAATCGCAAATAAGACAGTATACATGACGTGTTATATTCATAAATGCCAGCTACTTCGGTTATGTATAATTTAAATAACACAAAAGGATCGCATATATTACGTTTCGACGCACCATAAATCTTTTCCCGTAATATGTCTTCGTTGGCTGATGTGATCAAATGTTCATTGCAAAATTTTTTTCTACGATAAATTTTTCGAAGTAAGTATGTGAAATTAATATACTAAGCTAGAAACAAATGTTGTGTACCTAAATCTTGTTCGCTGTGATTACTTGTCTGGTAAACACAATGAAATATTGTTCCACGGTAGTCAATACTGTTAAAGGGTACCTAGCTAAAACGAAAAATCCGGGAAAAATCAGCATGAGAAGAAATTTCGTCTACGGATTCTTCACGAGATTTTCCAATCTTCGGAAACCCGGTGCGAGTGTTTTTCCGTGTTATACTTTTCACGCTCCAAATCGTTCGCGTGTACCTTTCCCGCCGATGAAATGCTCGCATTTTCCTTGAGTTTTGCCAACTGTACGCGACGTTTCGGGCAAAACACGGTCCTCGAGAGAAATCAAAGCGAATGACAGCTCGATATATTGTTCGAAAATAGTATAGTTCGAAAAGCTCTTTCTCTATTATCGATTTCAAATAAACAAGATATTAAAATTGCATCTCTTGAACAGTTATCATTAGATGCAAAGATGATTATTTCACAATCATTGTTTCCTGTCGTCTACAAATTCGAAAAAATTAATTAATAGATAAATAGTGAGATTTCGGTAATAGTTTCTTTTAAATCATCCAATTTACCACGAAAAATTCATACCTTTAAGCATGTAATATACATGTACTAATAATAAATCGTGGCAATTTCATCCGTAGATAAATTATTATTTTCACTAATCATATAATCAATTCCTTGTAATTAATTTTCGTAAAATATGTATTCAGATCTTATTCGAAGAAAATCGAGTATATTAACGGTAAATATAGAAATTGTGACAATTAATTGCTTGACAATCGATTATTTTGTCATATTTGCTGTCTTATTTGTATTTCGCAATGTATCAAAATTTTCATCAAGTATATTTCCCCATCGAAATTAATACGAAATATGACAGCATGTAGCAAAAGTCTAATAAAAAATGAAATATAATCTTTAAGTATTCCGTAGATATATAACTAAAATTAGTGAAATGTTTTTTATATATGTCATAAGATATCTTGATCTTGTAATTTATGATTTAAGTTAACATAATATTAGAGATCGACTGAATGTATTGCAGTCAAAAAGTATTCATTTGCGAATGATGTAACATTGTTTGGCACAAGAAACAAAGAATATTTAATAATGACATCGTGATATGACAAAAATATTGAATTATAAGTCAATAATCAAAGTAGACTTAAGACAAGCTGAAAGAAACTTCGTAATGGCCAAAGTTTTGTATATTCCGCAAGAAATAACATAAAATCTAAAATGATGAACCATGCTCATAAAATAAATATAAATTTTTCGATATTTAAAAAAATTTATAATGATGTTTATAAAAATTACATTACTACATCGTTAAAATGCACACGCATTAATATTATTTTTAATATGATAAATTAGAAATTATTTCAGTACGTCAAATATTTTTACATAACTGACATACCTGTCAGTTTAATTCTGAAATAATTCACACCTATAAAAAAATGTTTTTCCGCGACGAAATATATATCGGATATCACATATATCATGTTATTTTACCTTGTTTTAAATAATATAAAATTATGATATCAATAAAAAAAGGATATCGGATGTCAGGTTATAAAACAATTGAGATAAAATTGGCATAATATAAAAATAAATATATAATAAAATTATTAGCGCATTTCATTTTTTCGCATTTTCTGTTTCCTATTAAATAAATAAATTATATGTTACGTAATTGTAAAATATTACTTTGTAATTTTTATTTATGCTTATAGCATATTAAAAAATTTCTAAATATTATTTTTTCATATTATTATCTACAATATTTATTTATCCTGAAAAGATAAAAAAATCATAGATAAATTATTTTTTTTAATCATTTAACTACGGGAACATATTTTTGTCGTCTATTGACGACAGCTGTAGGTAAAGGGTTAAAAAAACTGGGAAGAAGAAAAAAAGGAAAATAATATACTTAATTATAGATAATATTTTCCTGTTATTCTATAGATGTTATAGATGTTATTCTATGTAGACTAATTTATTTTTATTTCTTATCAATTTTACTTTATTTTTAATAAATACGTATGTGGATATCTTGTTCCATCATCCAGATAAAAATACGAACACCATAAAGAAACTGAACCTATTCTAAACATATCATCTCATTTTACTTTTTGTATTTTCATATTATCACTTCTCTTTCTCTCCTTTTTTACTTTTCTCTAATCATTTAAGTAATAAACTCAAAATTTACAGTTATAACGTAAGTTAAATGTAACTAAAATTACCTAAATAACAATTTTAATAACTTTATAGAGTTCTTTCAATTGTATTTTCTGAAAATCTTATTTTCCAATATGCAAAATAAATTGTTAGATAATTTTATATATATTAATAATTATATTAATTATATATATTATATAATTTTATATTTTTTTTTTCCAAGATTAAATTATTAATTTCATTTAGTTCATTTTAAAGAAATGAATCTATAAAATGTTATTGGTAATATTTTTAATGTTTTTAAATTTATATATACACACACACACACACACACACACACACACACAGATACAAATTTATAAATCTTACATATCTAATATAATTTTCCGATTCATTGTCTCAATTTCAAAGAAAAAATAATTTGACTCATCAACAAGATACGATGTACAGCAGCGGAGTTCAAATATAAGTAATTTGTCATAAAAAATCATATCCAAATCATAAAAATTATATCCAAATTATGTGCTAGCGCTCAAAATAATCGATATTTTAAAAAATAATTATTGCGCACATTGAATTTTTTATTTTCCAGTCTCTAAGTAGATATTTAAAAAATATAGTATGTATATTTCGGACAAGATCTCTATTATTTCATTCCTCTATTATTTTTTTTTTAAAAGTATCAATTCATTTGTCTATTTAAAACCATTTTCGAACTTTCATTAAATAAAAGTCTTTTTCCCTCTAATTTTTAATTATATATAAATAATCCAAGTAAAGATAAACCAATTAATGTCTCAAGTAATAAATGTATAAATAATAAATTAATCATAGTTCGATGCCTCCCAGATTTCTTCTTCCTTTTATGTTTCATCTACAATAGGTGTAGTAATCTATAAACTGTAAGTATAATTAACTAATCACAATCAATTATTCTCCTCATATTCATCTGTGATTCGTCTATTTTTTACAGTTTATGGCTTACACTTATTGTAGGACGGCACATTAGACATCTTCACATTCACACACTCGCAAAAATATTATATTCCAATGAAAGAATAAAAGAAACACGATATAAACTATGATGTACTTCGATACTCGAAATGTCTCCTTCGATTTCTGCTTTAATTGCGTGAAGTATTTTCATTAAATAACTGTGACCACGTTAATGATTCTTTAAGCACGGGAGATAATTGATCGCGCGAGCTATTTGTTCGTAGGAAATAATCGCATTTTGAAAGATAATAACACAACACATACGGAACGATTCACACCATTACCCACCCGTTTGAACGATACCGTTCATTCTCACCGTGCGAATGATAGCGCGGCGACCTTGCGTAAACACAACGTGCTGAACGGAACAATAATAGATACCAAGGCCACGCCAACCGACTATCGCCTCGAAAAATTTAACGTATCAAAGAATTGTAAACTAGCATGATCTTATTATTACGGTAGTGTAGCACGGAATATTCACATCGCATTCTATCACATAGTGAGACTCGAGCGGGCAGGCAGCAGTAATCGCTCCGTGTATCGTCGCGTTATTATCTTTGGAAACGTGATAATTCTCTACAAACAATTAACCTACGCGATTAATTAACTCTCGCGCAGTTTGTTAACATATCGGCAACGATTATTTAATGAAGAGAATAGCGCAACTTAAAGCAGCAATCGAAAAAATTCGCTAGACGCTCATGAGTACATTGTAGTTTCGTGCGATCGTATTTCTTTCACTACTTTTCCGTGGTAATATAGTAAAGTGCATGACGCGTGAGATTAATATTGAAAATTAGCGCAAAATAATTAATCGTGTTTTCGCGAATATTGTGTAAATACAACTGAAGAAATCTGAGAGAAGAACGAGAGAGAAAAACATCGTGTGAAGGTAGAACAACTATGAAGTAAATCATTTATATATATATATATATATATATATATATATATATATATATATATATATATATATATATATCACTTATTATTTATTATTTGCGATTAATTGTCCTTTTCTTTAATGAATTGAAATATATTGTCATTTGCATTCATGTACAAATTCGATATATATGTATATCATAAATTGATTTTTATATACGTACAAATTTTTGATTTTAGTAAATTAAAAACATTCATCATAAAAAATATAACAATTTAATATCAATTTGTTCTTAAATTTAGATTTATTAAAATTCCATAATTTCAATAATTTCCGAAAATAAAAAATTATAAAAGAAGTAACATCAGTTTCTATAAATATTTTTCTGATCAAAACAAAAATAAATTTAATTCCTTGAATAAACATCTTAATTTATTGCTATGACAGTTTATTGCTATGATATACAGTTGATATAGATATATCGTACTTATGAATAAGAAATCAGAAAACAAAATTAGCAGAAAAAAATCATTATCTGCACGTGTAAAAATCAACAGATCAATACACATATAAATACATGCAAATTTTATGCGATATTATTAACCAATTTTGATCACTTATAACTTAAAAACTTATGTTACAGATCACGACAGATTATCTCATAATAAAATTTTAAATTTAATTAACCTTCAGAATATAGAATTCTGTATGACAGCTGCGAAACATCCTGAATATCAATATCACTTAACTTTAATCCGGTAAAAAACGTTCGGATGTTTATCTTCTTTAGAAGAAAAAAGATCAAGTGAACCTGTTGCGCGTTTGTAATACATGAACATCGTTATCAACACGGCAGTTTATCGCGCAATAAATTAAGAAACACGTTGCAGATTAATTAATCAAGACTATAAACTGTAGAAAAATCTTCATTGCATCAGTTTCCAGCGATGAGACGCAAACATAATAAGACGTTAACTAATGATGTGTGATCGAAGATCGAAATAAGAGGTGAAGTTTCGCCGCGATATTGATACATCTGTGTGTGTGCGCTCTAGATTGTATGCTTCGTTTCTCTAATAAATTGTTAGTTATAGCTCAACTGCGTTCGCAAATTATTTCAATACTAAAACTATAATCTTGTTTAATTACTTACAGAAGTATACTTATATACGAAAAGAACGATTTTGCTGAAGTAAAAATTTAGATAGATACAGATCTGAAAATAATTTTGCTGGAATATCAAAATAATGATATAGAAAACTCAAGCAAGGCTGTAAAAAGTTTTGACATTCTAGCAACCAGCTTAAGCATTCTATATAATTATGTGGAATAGTCCAACAAAATTATCTTCAGATCTGTATCTAGTTAAATTTTTTTTAGTTACTTCAGCAAACCCGTTCTTTCCGTGTACTAATAAAAAAATAAGTATACTTATAATACTTATAAAATATTTATAGAAATATCGTTACAATTAGATCTTACGTGAACTTTAATAATGAAAAAAATATTGTGTTCGTAATAATGCCTTCGTCGTAGTGTATAAAAAAATACATTTCTTTGCGATATTTCAACATTTATAAATTGAACGAGCTAGCACATTCCTTCACGAAAAGCGCTATGAAAAACATCGCCAGAGGAATGTTAACGAAGTCAGGAGCGATCTTTAACCGCCGAAACCGCAGTTCGTAAACCTCAGCGCCGCATATTATGAGATTAATTTCACGCCACCTGGGCTCGTTTCGACTTACGCGGAGATAGCATCCATCGTGCGAAAAGTGCATGAAAATGCCAGCGCCGTGGCTTTACCCTCGATTCGTGGCTCGTATATCGTTTCCACTTAACAATGCGACCCGATACCGCGACATATTTTCCCGTTTGCATTATAACACATTTGATTTAAAGCCGCGCAATAAACTGAATAACACAAGACTTACTGAATATGATTGTATTATTATTTAAAGCGTAATACACGAATGAAAAATACACGCAAGCGAGAATTCTGAAGGCAATTTAATCCGAAAAATGAAGTTGCTCGAACACTCGTGATGCTGTACGCCATTATGCGAAGATATAAAGATTACGAAGCTGCACGTTCTAGACTTAAAATACTTTTCATCAAAACGTGTGGCGACATACGTATATGCGATAAACCAGCGAGCTAGGCAATTCTCATAGCAAAGTGAACCTATGCATATTTTTACAGTAAATAGAGAGAAATTGAATTTGAACAGTCACGTTTTCAAGCAATAGAGAGAAAAAGAGAGAGAGAGAGAGAGAGAGAGAGAGAGAGAGAGAGAGAGAGAGAGAGAACGCGTACATGGCTGACTATATGCGAGACTTATCTACTTACAGTTCGATATACGCACACATTTTATACACAGCCTTGTGCGTAATCCACAAAGTTTCCATAAAATAGAACGGATATGTCATATCACAGTAAAAAAGTACATTTTTAATAACATCTAGAATCGTATTAAATATTTCAATATAATTAAAAAATTTTTACTATTGACGCAAACTTGCAAATTATATTTGTTCATTATTTAGCAAATCATGTTTTATTTATAAAATATAACGCGGACGGAAATAGATGTTTGGAACAAAAGGATTTTGCAAACTTCCATACAATCGAAAGTCTTAGTTCCCGCCCGGCAAAATGAAGTGAAGATGTTCTCCGATTGTGAGATGACGTCCTGCGCACGTGATATGATAAATGCGAGTGTAGCACTGAAAGGAAAAGAAACTCTTTTTATCTTGGCAAGCTGGAATCGCGTTCGCAATCGATATAGATGCTCCAACGAGCATCTACACGGAATATTTGATTCTCCACTCCACTGTGTCACTTCTCTCGCAAAGTGCACATCGGCACATGACAACATGCGGATAGACAAATGAGAACATGGGATTTACAAGAACAGCGCCGTTTCCTTCTTTCCAGTTTACAAACGAATACTCTTTATTGTCTCAGAACATATAAACGGCCGGTAAAAAGCATCCGTCATGTTGTTCCGTGAAACTTCGAAAAGTCACGAGGTGAATGCGTCGCGCCGAGAAAGATGGTGACCGAACGTAAAAGCCGCGGGGACATGTTGTCCCAAAGGAGTCCCTAATACACATTGTCGAGAAACCCGCTTTCTGCTTCGTCGTCTATGTAAGCGCTATGAGGTGTTTCGGCTGTTCCTCAAGAGAGGCATGCCTCCAGGCATGAACAAAGATAAACGGCAAGTTAACTCTGCACACGATGCAACACAGATGTCATCGATCGAGAAAGATATAACGATTTTCCACTATTTAACCAATAAATGACGCACATTTTGTGTGTAATTTTTAATATTCTATCGTTCTTAATAGACAGAATCATCATAGCTTCTTTCTTTTTTCTTGCATAAAAATTAAAAGCATATATAGAAAAAAATTTTTCTAAAAAGGAAGAATTAAAAAAAATATACTTTTAAACATACTTTTAAAAAGAATAATATAGCTGTAAAGAATATTAAAAGATTACTCATGCGAATTAGCTTCTCATTGATTAATAAATCGTCAATTAAAAAAATAGATAAACTTGGTTATTTATTTTGATTCTTTAGAACCTGAATTGCTTTGCGATGTGAAAATATTGTTTTTACGATTAAATATCGATGTCAATTACATTTGTTTATTATGCTCGTTTCGAAATCGATCCAAATGACGTCCGAACGAATTTTTGCAACACAATCCAATCTATCAAACTTTCTGAACCGACGAGACAGTTTTTTCAGAAGCTAACTTCTATTTAAACGAAATAAAAGTTAATGAAGAGTCATTCGCCGTGAATAATAGCAATGACAGCCACGAAAATTGCAAAATTCCAAAGACAACGATTAAGTGTGGAATGATAATGATGTCATTTCCTACATTAGATCGTTCGACACAATAGAAGTCGCGTTTTCTTTCTCCTTTTCGAATCCTCGATTAATAATACAAGATTAATAGAACGCTCGTTATCGCTTAGCGAAATTACTTGGATTGTTTGTCATCGTTTCATGGGTGACATTATTTGATTTCCGCGACAAATCGTTTTCTCTGAGAAATCGAGAATCTTTTTTGCTAAGAAAAAACTCTGCTAGAAATATTCCTATTTCAATATCTTGAATATTGGAAATATTATAAAGATCATTAGTACTTCCTTCGCTATCTTACAAATTGCGTTTCCTTAAATAATTTGTAAAATATTTACTCGCAGATTTAGAATAGTCATTTGTAGACTATTAGCTAAACTATAACATAGAATTTATAATGCTCAACAAAAATCGATGAGAATATTGAAGAGCTTATAATACTAAATAATTCGCATAATTAAGTTATACAGCGACGTTCGGATTTCATAGAGCTAATGAATTTTAAATATGAATCGATAATGTATTTTCCATCAGAATATAAATAAACGCACTGCAAATACGTTTCCTCCTCCGAGTTTTCAATATTATTTCTCTCGGATCAGATTTCCCTCCTTTTTTTCACTGCGCACTGGGTAATTGAAAGAGTTGATGCAATCGCATATTGTCCATTTCTGCGGCTCAGATAATTAAATATCGGTGGTGCAATGTAACGTGACTCGTAAATTGGATCAATTTTCGCCCGTCAGAACATTGAAACTTTCTTGGTAACGTAATTATGATCGTAATGAATGATCTCATATATCACTCACTAAAAATATACCATGCCGAATGTGCATGGATGATCGTATTTCAGAAAGGATTTTCCGTGATTTTCCATATTTTTATGTAAACAGAGTTTCCGTTTTAGCAAAAAATCAACCAAAATTCACACGTTTGATATAATATTTCAGTTTAATTTCAATTATATATATAAAAAAACCAATGTTTTAACTGCGCCACGACCGAGCAGGGTTATCTCTTTTTATAATATTTCTTTTCTAGTACACGGTTATTAAACGAATCTAGCGTGAATTGAGTCTTCAAAGTTATCCCGATCTTTTACCTTGACAATACATCAATAAACGCGCCATGAACATAGGCTCGAAAAAGCTGCATCGTGTTTCTCCGTTTAATGCACCTGCGACCTTAATTACCCTGTTACACGGTACTCATCGTTCGAGAAACATGCTTTGTCACCCGTTTACCTCGTATAAAGCTAAGCCCTACTATATCTGTCGTGTCGATGAAACTATTGGCCCACGTGATACCGCCTGTAATCTGCTGTGGGGTTTCTAATCGATATGAAATTAAAACGTCGGCCAGTTTTCTTTCTCTCTCTTTTTATACAATATTCACCCCAAATAAATTAATCGGCAAACCGAATGGCAAATTATTTTTAGAGAAATGAGCGTCTTCATTATTCTCGAGGTAAAATTTCAATACAATTAAGATATAAGTTTTTGTTCTTTACGTATAAGTGTATTATTTATACATACTCTATAAAAAATATAAGCGTTTAAACATTGTTAGAAAAGATATTAGTGCGTACTAAGATTTACTAGGTATTTTTAGCCACGAAAGAATAACAACAATAATTATAGATATTGACGTTTATCGACATTTATATTCAAACAAAAATTTAAAAATACTTAAAAATCTAAGTATTGACTTTGTTTGCAACAAAGTTGTTATTCCTTTCAAGATGCCTTGAAATAATACAAACGTATAACAATTATGTATTTTTAATCGATATCTCGCAGAGGCATTCGCGAAAAGGTTTCTTGACAAGAGCGTCAATTTTAGTCGGCCTTTAGTTGAGAAAATGATGCCGGCGGGCTGATAATAACCTCGTTGTCTAACGACAGCGTAGTTGCGGGGAAGTCGAATGCAATTAGCAACGCTATTGCCCAAAGCAAGTATGCGGGATACGCCTGTATACTGAGTGTTGGAATTGCAGGGCCACGTACGATCTCGCTTACGATCCGCGGACATGGCCTTATCAATCGATAGCAAATTAAAACGCCGCTTGTCGAACATGCCATCCCGTATATTGCGCGTCCTCGGTCCGCTGCGCTGCATTACGCATTAAGCGATCAACGAGAGCCCTCGCTTTCGGCCGCATAATCTGCTTATGCGCGAGAAACTTGCGGATCCCGGTATATCGAACCGAGGTTCGGCCTCATTCTATGCGAAATCGCTGCCCCCTCGACGGATTTTCCCTTTAATCACCAAAAATGTCGAGATAACCGCAAAAAACGGTTTCTTATTACGTTGATCAGGGAGATAAAACCTCTAGCACGATCGAGCACACGAAGCAAAAAGAAATACGGATGTAATCTACATTCTTTTTTTACGAACTTGAGAAGATTAATCTAATCGATTGATAAATCGAATTAACTTTCCCGACTTTAAAATTAATTTTCTCAGACTTTTAAGAAGGTTGAAATTCTGCTGTATAAACTTTTCAATTGTAAATCACGATAATTATATATGGTTACATTATTACGTTGCGTTGTATTTGAATAGATATGCAGTAGTTCAATGCGTATTAATTTAATTCTAAGAGAAATAATAATTAACGCACAGTAGTGCGTTAATTATTATTAATTACTGTTCATTGCGCATAACAATAATTAATATATGTTATGACAGGAAGTAAGAGTCAAAGAGATATTGATCTCTCTTTAAATCGATGTGATCAGTATAAAATTTATCACAAAATATACTAAGTTAAGATGCAAATTTTAATTTATATTTGTACAAAATACATTTTATCAATGATTTAAGATTAAATACTCTAAAATCAAAATCCGTAAAATTTCACTGAGTGCTACTTATAACTATATCAATCAGTGATACACTGTCTTTCAGTCAGATAATACACTGATTAGTGAAAGTACTTCTCTCTTAATCAAAATTGCTGAGAAACAGTGAATACTTACTAATAATCACAATTATAAATATATATATATATATAAATATATATATATATATATACTGGAAATCAGTGAATAATACACTGATTCCTATTTAGAGAGAGTATACGCACGGAAAAAACGATTTCGCAGATGGATCTAAAATTTTGCTGGATACAGATCTGAAAATGATTTTGGTATTTTAAAAATAATGAGCAATGCTGCAAAAAATTTTGATATTCTAGCAATTAATTTGAGCGTTCTGCATAATTATGTTGATAGTTCAACAAAATTACTTTTCTGTATCCAGCTAAAATTTTAGATCGTTCATCAAACTCGTTCCTTTCGTGCGTAATGACGAAGAACGTTTCGTTAACTAATCCAGATATATTACTTTCGTGTGGCGGAATCAAGACTCTTATCAAAAACTCTTTCGATGATAGACATATTCGGCGAAAAGAAAACACGAAACACGTAACGGAATAGGGTACGCTATGATTGACTGACAGAATAATTACAGGACGATAAGTGGCGTGATGGATGAACTAAGGAAAGAGAAAGATTCAAAATCGATGTGCTAAGCCTATATTCGCATTTTCCCGCATGTTCGCGCGGAGTTGCTTTCTCACGTGTGCATAGCCACGCGAACAGCCACACATCAGTTTCGCACGGGATAATACGCAATTTCAAAGTTGAACGCAACGGTGTTCGATATATTGAGCAATAGATGGATACACGTATTAACACGAGTAAATTAACTTGTCGTGCGTATTTGACGATCGCACGAAATGTACTTAAAAGTAACCAAGAGTATGGGCAGCCGCGTTTAACAGCGTTTGACGAAGTATCGAAGCAATTACCAAACGTGTCACAAGATGCATTACGAAGTTGTAATCCAGATTCGATTGTTAGTCACATTTTAAAAAATAGACACGTTATAACGCACGTCATAAAATATTAAATTATTAAGAGAACGGTAACTCAAAAATAAATAAAGTGATATATCAATGCAGTGAGAAAAAGATGATCAATTATATGTTCAAACGTCCAATTAGTCGGGCAAATATGCATATCAGATTTCCTCCCTCGGGTTTATATACCCGTAGTAACGCGTTTCTTAGCCACGTCGATCAGACATCGGACCGCACTGGGATTACACTGAGAAATTAACGTGCAGCAGCGGGTAATCGAGCGGGCAAGGACGCAACATAAGTAAATTCGCCTTTTCGCAGATAATTGATGATCAAGCAAACCAGATTTAGGAGCGTTGAGAGAAGGGTACAAACGAGAACAAGAAAGAGTGAGAGAGATAGCCGGCTGCATATCATCGACATTCGAGAGATTGCCGAGGGAGCCTCGAAAGGTTCAATGTAGAAGGGTTGGCGACGGGAAGAGTTTCATGGGAATGAGGCCCAGTGGCGCGTGGCAAGAAAGAGATAGAGAGATAGAAAGGGGAAAGGTGAGAAAGAGAGAGAGAGAGAGAGATAGAAGGGGAGAGAAGAGAGGTTGAACCCCGATATCTAGGGCAAGTTTATGTATCCACAAGCTTTACTGAATTCAGTCTGGCTTAAGCACCAGAGTGGGCGGGTAATCGTATTTGTCGAGTCGCGAATGCTGTACCGGGACTGACACAGAGTTAGCTCGATGGCAGTAACAGCGGCAACATTACCGTTATCCCTGCCACTATAGCAGACATTAACGAGCGAGTGTCCTATGGGACAATTTTATCAATGCGTTTACCAGCGTTTGTCCATAATTGTAAAGCAGGCCAGCGCAAGCTATTGTTGTCTGCGATGTGACAACCCGCTGACCGAGGCTGTCGTCTGGTAGGAGATTTTATCTTCCGATTTTATTCACGCCATTACGTTTTTTTTCGTAGAGCGTTCTCTCTTAACCACTCAAAACAAAATCTCTTTCAGACACGCTAGATAAAGAATAAAATAAAACTATCCCTAGATAAAATATCAAAAAGAAATCTGTATTAATATCAAGGTAAGCTTCAATTATGTTGATAGACTACATAAAAGTCCGGCTTAGTGCAATTTTCTCTCTTAATTACAGCTTCACCTACGATATGTACGTAATTATATCCATAAAATTAGAATGTTTTATTTTCTTTTATGGAAAATTACAGATAATTTTAAGTGGTTTTCTGATTATTTATTTTATTCAATCAATCGTTTTATATAAATAGTATAATATTTTATATCTCGTTATTTATAATTGTAATCATACAAGAGTAAATAATGATCATAAATAATATTTCAAAGTTTTGATTAAAATATATTCGATAATTGGTTAGAATTAATCAGAAGTCCTCAGCGTAAAATGTAATGCGTTACACAAGACGTATAATGTAAATTACATATGAGCACAGCCTTTCATCGAAATTGTTAAGCTACTCCTTTATTTCGGAGCTTATTTCAAAATCCTCTTTACTGTTTCTAGCTAATAACTAATAATTTGCAAGCTGAAAAGCTCATTACAGCCATTTAGTACTTTCATCGTGCCAAGGCGCAAACAATTTCACCGCACAACTTGATTTTACTACAATTACAATCTATATTACTTAACAAAGAGCCTGTCTCTAATGACTTTTACGGCATGCACTTATCGCGGAAACGCCAGTTATTTTGATAAATTATTTTACATAGACTTTGTGCGCGTGTGCGCTATCTCGAAGTTCTTACCCAGCCTCAAACAACTCCCATCCATCTCCGATTGATGCGTTTTGGTTCCTCGTCCCTTGTGAGAAATCGAGGTAATCGGATAAACATAGCAGGGAAAAAAAATGTTCGCCCGACCCGGTCATGTCGTAAGATGACTTTCCTCAGAAAGAGCGCATTTCGTGACAAGCTTTAACACGAGCTCAGTCGCGAGTAATGCGACACCATCGCTAGTTACCGGAAAAACTTTTAAATTGCTAGAACTTCTTTTACTTAATGTCCAACTAGATGTCTGTTACGATCCGCGTATAAAACGTTCTGAATAGCGAAATGGGATGAATGAAAGAACATCATCTCTCTCTCTCTCTCTCTCCCCCTTCCTCTCCCTCTCTCTCTCTCTCTCTCTCTCTCAAGCGCATCCGCTTACGTCAATAAAGATGCAAATAACGATGCAAAAGAATTTTAAAGATGTTAAAGACATTAAATACGAGCGGTCGGCACATAATATGCTTTTTTTAGTCTACTTTCGTAGTCTGCCGCATGACAGTGACGCCGACGATGCAATCAACGTATAATCGAATCATTAATCAAAGTGCTAATCAAAACGTTCGCGGAACAGCCAAATTTCAGTATGTATTCAGATGATATGATTTCACTGGACATTGAGAGATCAGACACGTATTCAGCGTTGCCGTACGTGGAATAACTTTTTTAATAACGCCGCGTAAACTGCATTATACAACGACGAGTAAAAAATTGATTCTGTTTCTCGAAGCGGTAAGCCCGGATTAGTGATCAGTACATAATACTAGGTCTCGACACTCGACAGAATTCTACGACAAATTGGATCACTGGCGAGGAATAAAAATATTAAAATGTTGCACATTAAATGACAAATAAATCCCAATTAGTATTAATATAATCAAATATAAAATAATCTGATAGATTATATTAATCGCATCACAATCCTCATCCTTAATAATGCATATTTTATATTTTATATTATTAAGAACGTTAATTCATTTTTAAAATAGATACTTTTTATGATACAGTAATTATGCAAGCAGATATTAGATATAATATTTACATTTTCCAAGAGCCAACGCCGCGCTAAGTAAGCGCAACCCACGCAATCTCCATTTAGTTAATCCTACAACTAATTACGTTAGAATACTTTTTCAAAAATTTTTCGCAAAAATACAAACGCAAGATAACAGCAGTTGTCTGGTCTTCGCCGGTCGTTGTTGTAAACGGCAACTGTACTCGCTATGAAAAAATGCACTTTTCAGTAGCTATTAAAAGCAGACGTCCGCGAGATTAAAAAAGCACGTGTAGTTTGTAGTGCGTACGAGCACGACTTAGCGTACAGCGAAATGCCTTAATTTAACATTTTACGTTCTACAAGCTTTCTCCAATTAACTCTAATGCAGATCGATACCTTCCGGTCGCAACTCGATTAAAAGATATTTTGCAAGATGGATTTTATTAACGTATAATCCCTCTAAAGCTATAAAATATCTTGGTAATTTATTCGAATATAAAACGTCGCGGAGAATATCGTAAAATCCTTCCATATAAACTGAAGATATGTAGCAGACAGCTGTAAAAATGTTACGGCTATGAAAATATTCAAGCGGACGAGCATGTAATCCCAGAGTCAATACATGGCCTTCCGATGCGAAAATAATTCACGTTATATAAACGTACGGACAAAATGCTTTTCCCTAGTTTCTCGGTAAATGTTTCACAGCTTATTAATTTTTATAACGTTCCCGATTTTCGCAAATTATATATACTTGGAAACTAGTTTTTAAAGTTTAAATCAACACGACCAACTTTCGAAACTGCGTCTCGTGTTAGACGACTGATCCCTATTTGTATAAGGAGATCGTGGTGAAGAGGCAGATTCGTTCCTGAAATTACGAAAGTTATGTCGCGAGCTAAACGGAAGTGAAGGAAAAAGTACGAGGATGCCAGATGCAGTCGAGGACACGAGCTTGAGAATGGTCGATAAGAAGAAGGACGCAAACACGGACCGCCTACTGCAAACTTCAACTCGCTCGCTCGCTCGAGGATGGCATGCAGTTCTTTCCTCCTGCAAGATCCCTCGGGCAGCAACTCTCTAATCTCAACCGGCGGAATTACGATCCCTGTCGATTTTTTAGTTTTTCGGAGCGCGCACGCTGCGAGAAGCGATAATGCGCTCGACGAAAGTCGCGAGCTGCCGCCCGACTGATAACGGCGCATCGCAAAATGAATGAGATGAGAAAATGAATCGGAGATTACGTCTGCTGACTTTTCCCTCCGACAAATAAAGAGCACAGGTGTTCCCCTATGCGCGCGAGTCTCGATGAACAACGATCGATCTCTCGTTCGAGGTTGCAGAGCTTATGAAAAATATTTTACAGGAACATTACGTTTTGTAAAAAAAAAAGGTAAAATGAAAAACAAACTTGTAAATGTCGCTAAAATAATTTTAAAAAATTTTAAAGAATTTTTTAATCGCGCATGTTTAAGGAGATAAGGCATTTTTTAAATTAATGTTGCTGCTTATTTTCTTCCCCAGCGCATTTTCATTTAACATTAGAATTATAATTTCATGATAAAATAAAAAAAAAAAAAAAGATGTCCTTGCGCGCGCATATATTTCTTCACGTATGCCATACATTTGATACACCACTTTCAATTATAAATGCCAAACTTCCCAGGACTCAATCATCGTGTTTGCCACGGCGCAAGATTCTGGGGCGGCGATATAACGTATCGATTAATAAATCAAGCGGCGCTTCATTTCACGTAGTTACATATTGACACACGAAATCTGAATCGCAGGAGACTACTACGTTACGACACCCCCGTATGACACCCGATAGACTTATTGCGTGTACAAAGGGCTCTACGTGTGTTGGAAACCCGGAACGTTGATCGAACGGCTGTCACCTGTACGGCAAACCACCATACCGAAATTCCTGCTTGCACCAAACGCAATCGGTTAGATGCTACGATGCTGTATAGTACGCTAAATACCAATCTCTCGGAACTATAAGAATCATAACACATGATTTTCTAGAATGGAAACATACTTGCTGGCGCGTGATAAAGCTGCTGCCTAACAGATTTGTCCACTTTTCTTTGTAAAGATGTTTTGTTTTGAAAGATGTGTTTGTGTGTATGCGTACACATGCATACACATCTACATTTCTATATGTAAACTAAAAGAATTGTAAGAGATTGCACGTTAACTCCACTAGATACAAAGTGACATATGAACATTTTATAACTCAGCTTCTCCTATTCAATCCCTCCTCCCCCGTACAAAAAAATAGCATGCGTTTCTCTCGTAGAATTCTCCATGCGAAATTGCATGTCATCGCATATTGAATATTGAATAACGTTAAACGCATGGAAAGCGCCGGGACAGCTGCCTGCGTTTTGTGCGCTGTTGACAGCCACTTTAAACGATCTTAATGCGAAGTAAGCCGCCACTCTTGTAACAAATCCACTCGGCGAAACAAAATAAACGGCGTTGAGAAAAAAACGAGAGGCGTAAACGTTTCTCTAATTACCGGATCGGACGGATCGTAAAGGCCTCTGCTACTGCGAACGAAAGGCTGGCTCACGATGTATCCAGAACGTGTCGACACCTTTTTTCATTATTTAACAAGGATTCTCATTAGCACGAGCTCGCGGGAGATCTCGAACGAGAGAGGGAATTAAGAAAGGGATGAAGAGTTTAAAGACCCTGCCGGATCCCTTCGGGTTAAAAGTTAAGAAACTCTCATCAAATTCTTGGCGTATTCAGAGTTTGTCATCTTATTAGCCGTTGGATAAATAAGCCGGATCAAAAGTATCACGCGCGTTTATCTAAATTGCACAATTGTGATGAATGCCGCCTGATTTCTCTCGCGTCTTTGTCCTCTCGGATTTCATTCTATTTTTAGTCTGTTCGTGATTTTATTCGAGATGACATTTAGTCAGGAAAAGCATCAAAGAGATCGCAGTTAAAATAATAAGAATATTGCTAAACTTATAGGAA
This sequence comes from Cephalotes varians, assembly GCA_037157785.1. Taxonomy (NCBI): domain Eukaryota; kingdom Metazoa; phylum Arthropoda; class Insecta; order Hymenoptera; family Formicidae; genus Cephalotes; species Cephalotes varians. The sequence goes on along the minus strand of JANQDE010000010.1, from coordinate 3,141,898 downwards.
CCTTACGATAATATTGTCAATCTTACTATAAATACTAACAATATTATTGACCGCGTGTTAATATTGGATTGTTGTAGAATATCATTTGTGATCTGAATTTCTCGAACATTAGTATGACATTGTAATATTTAAAGATAATTAAATATTAATTATTATACAATCCTAAAATGTTTGTTGATACTGTCAGTATTATTAACCATGTAAAATTCCTGTTATAATACCGATAGAAAATGCTGGTTGGCATCTCCCTTCAAAATCAATGCTCATACATTAAAAAAAGGGAGGATAGGAAAGTCCCATGAAAGCGTGCTCTCGCACTGTGATCCGATAATAACTCAGTCGAAGATCTCGACCAAGGCAACAGTTGCAGGCCTGTGATAGAGCCGGACGATATTTCTCCGGCCGGATACTTCGAGCGTCTGGCTTGTGGCAGCCAGCGATGGTTGGAATGTCGGATAAAAGCGACCGGGCGCGGCTGTCAGCGAGGGGTGTCGACGGGGAAGAGGGACGCGGCTACGGGGAAGGTGGTTGTAGACTCTGCCCTCTCGCCACCTCACAGCCGACTAGTTTTTCGTTAGCTCGTCGTCCCGTGAAATCTGTCACACCCCGCCTGTAGCCTATAGCGGGACGGACGCGGTCGAACGGCGAGGTATCCCTCGTAACCATCGTCCTAGGTGCACGTGTACGTGCACGCGTCGTCGCGCGTCGGTGTATGCACACGTACACACACATACATATGCACGCACGCGTATACACATACATAATGCGCCGACGTTTATATATCGGGTGTGCGCTTTGACAAGCGCACCGTTCGACGCAGTCATTCACCGACCGCAAACGTTCTCGATTGGCCCTGCTCGCCGACCGAACCGCCGCCTTGATTCGAAACGAGGTTGCCAATACCGGCTTATAATGCCGCCAGCAGCAGGCAGATAGGCAAGGCAGGCCAGGTAAATCCTGAATGCACGAGATGGCCTCGTAATTACGCATGCTCCTGAGGAGAGGTAGGTAAAAATATGCGCGATATGAATGGAACGAGCAAATTCATCAGTGGCGATGATGAAAACATTGCTTGGCCGCGATCGGCGATGGATACGTCGCTCCCGATTAGTTAATTCCGCAATTCCCTATACACTTCGATTCTCTTAGCGAAATGTCAGCAGATTACGTTTAGCCGACATGGATTTAGCTCGCGAGGATGGACTTGTTGGAAACAAAAAACTCGCATTCGGATGTCGCGGAACAAGGATTTATATTTTTGCGAAGTTGCTGGTTCCTCATGACATAACATGACATGACTCGTAATGTATTACATGAGTTTTCGTAAAAATGACAAAATAAGCACGAAATAAGCAAAATATGCCCGTGTTGTGCAAGAAAGAAATAAATATTAATAACAAGATGTCTTTTAGGACAAAATAAAATTTGATTGGTTTACAAAGTATTAAGTCAATATATAAAGTGTATAAAATATTATTTTAAAAAATTATTTTTTAATTTCTTTCGGGAATGTGTTTATAATAAAACAAGTATGATTTAAGAAAAGATAATTCAGGAAATTCGTATTTACAAGCGATAGCAATCATAAAAGAAATTACACATGTAAATTACATGTATGATTAATTAATCCCCAATCTTTATGTATTTATGTGGAATGTGGATTGCCTTCGTGTTTACGAGCGATCTACGCATCATTACGAGATGATCGACATTATAAGCGTTCTCCGCACAGTTCGTTGGCTTTCGCTTTATATATGATTACCTTCGAACTGGGTTATCTACATCGTATTAGCACTAGGTAAATATTGAGTATATGAAGGGAACTTCGCAGAGAGCTACGTACTCTCTTCGGGAGACAACCGTACATATATGTACGCGTATTTAATATGCAACACGAGGGGAATAAACTCGTTGTGCCATTGAGAAAAGGGGACGAAAGGGATTATCAGAATTATCAAAATTGTTAAGCAAATATACACTAGATTAGAAGTAATTAAACCAGCGAGGAACTAGAAATTTTCTCTGTTAGAGCCGAGACGCGGCTAAATGACACATCGCACGTGGAAATTCTCTACAGAAAGGCTGACATCTCGATGGAACGTAATCTCGTCGTGAAAATGTGAAGGAAGAAAGATCAAAATCTCTCGCGGGATTAAGATATCAAAGAAAGAAATTTGTCGTTTCGCGACGACATTGACAAAATTTTGCGATACAATCTCGTTTCTAAATTTGATAAGATCGTCACATATTTCGCTGCATCGTCTATAGGATGAAGAATAGTTGCGTGTATAGAGAAACATCCTCGATTGCAATCCGTTTGAATTTCTTCGTCAATTTTTCGCATTCTCCTTCTCTCCCGTAAAGTGAGTCCGCGATGATTCCGCGGAACAATAGTGTAACTCGTGTTTTCTCATTTGAGAAAATAGAAGGGAAATTTAACAAACATCGTTCAAAACATTCGATACAATCTGCAGCTGATTTCGAATAATCGTAAATGTTATGTATATGTATTTTTCTCAGCAAAAATGTAAGAAAAACATTGATATTTCCATTTAAAATTAATGTAAAAATCTGTATTTAATCCGAAAAAACGGTGTGGAAAAACATTCTGTATGCTCGCTTGCAGAGAAAAAGAAGAAGCGATTGTAATACTACCGAAGGTATCGACAGGTGTATCGTTTTGCGAGTTGTCGTGTCGACAAACATGAGCTGCGCTTTCTTGCCGCTGGTTACACCGATATCCGCCTGTCGCCTCTTGTATATTTATGTATGTCGCATTATGCACACGACGTGAGAGTGTTGGTAAACACGGAGTGTATGTGTGGGTTATGGTGTGATGGAACAGCGTTGGTATATGGGGCTGCATGGTAGGGGCAGTTTAGACCCTATCGATCACAAGCCTCGTCCACGACACATAACGTGCCCCTTCACTTCGCTTCGCAACCTATTTCTGCAGGTCTCGGACGCGAACGGGAAAGAGAGAGAAAGAAACAGCAAAAGGGAAAGAGAGAGAGAGTGTAGAAATCATAAGGGGTTGAAAATGAAAAGTAAACACGGCGACTGAAATCGTCAATCACGAATAGTAACACTATTTTTATCTCGTATCTCCGTATAACAAATAGAGCAAACTCCCAAAGTAAAACGCATTTCGTTTGACGTCACATGTCAGAAATATAATCTTGCAGTGTTATTACTCCAGAAGATTAAACATGTCCATATCGTTCTGTCGGACGTTTGATATAGAAATGTCGTTGAATCTTTGCTTACAGATATATCGATGTTTAAAATTTACTCGCGATTTTTCCGAACATCTAGCCAAGTTATTTCAGTAGAAGATCAATTCGATATTTTATTTTTTCTTAATCAACAGAAAAAATAGTGCATTTTAGGTTACCGCGAGAGATGAGTGGAAATAGACTTTGCTCATAAAATTCAAAAGTGATGAATGTAGTTTAAGACTTTCGCAGATATCATTAATTTCGCTTAAAATTATGACGCTTAAAAATTCTTAAAATTATGAGGCGTTGAAAATGAGATAATATACATAAATTGCCTTTGGGAAGAGTTTACCATATTTTTACGCGCTAGAAGCATTACCGAGACAACAAGTAATACTCCCATTTCAAGTGATTAATGCATTAAGCAAGAGGAAGGGACGAATCTTATTGCCAAGAATACGTCTGCTGTTATCATTGAAATTTATCCCTCTCATCTCCTTAATTCAATGTGATACATTTCTCGGAATAAATGACAAAATACTCGCAACTTTTTTGATTATTCCTCACCGAGATAATATTCGAGATTTGATTTTAGCGCTTTTAAGACTTTTCAAAATCCTATCAGCGAAAGAAGAAACCCAGACGAATTTATGTATATCTAATAATAAGACCAAGAATACTGCGGAAATAACAATCCTATTTATGCATACTGTGCATACACGTCCAAGAAATATATGCGACCTAGCAAATGCACCGACTGGACTTGTATAATAGACGTATTGTACGGCAACATTGTTGCGAATATGTCGTGCATTGTTATCGTCGAATATTTCAGCATAGTATACTACGAAATTTACACAACACACACTTAAGTAAAAATACTACGATATTATTTTACAAACAGGTTTCATATTTCCCACGTTTCATATCTTTTATTTTTACAAACTTGTAAAATTGGAGAAAAACTCAAAGCTTACATTAATCTCCACAAAATAAATCTTAAAAAAAATTTGTTAATATAAAAAAAGTATCAATTTTCATTTAATTTACTAATGTAAACAATGATTCTATATAGCCAGAGCAAAAAAATAAGTCTTTCATGAGGCATTACACATTGAAACTTTTCGATTTAATAATGCAATCACTTACTTCAATAGTTCGAGGAGATATTAAAATGATTGTCTGTTAATAAATTAAATGCTCGACAATCGATAGCGCTTGAAATTTTGAAACAGGGATAGCACGATATGCGCAAAAGTATCTAAATTTTCAAATACAATTCACACATTCTTCGCAATAAGTTCTTTGCATTTTTTAAGATGCTCATTAGCATCATTTAATTTGACGATCAATTTATTTGTGATTTTAATTCTATTCCAGTTTAGTTTAGAATTGTATTATTATGTCCGGTTGTGTTCAGCGCGTAGTTTGAATGTGTATTGGAATATTATGTTTAAAAAATATTATGGAGCACCAACATCTAGTTTTGACCGAATTCGGTATCAATTTAATTTATTTGATTTATATATTTCACACATATTTACTTTTCATGCATGTAGAATACACAAACAATTTCCGACGTGATGTCAATACCGTAATATCACGGTTAGATCTTTTATCTATTGTTCGCGTCTCGTCAGTAAAGTGATCAATTCGCGTCTGTAGTATGTTTGTTTAACTGATCTAACTGATTTAACTGATGAAAATTCAATACATAGCACACACAACGTTCATGCCACTGCGAGATTCGATGTTGTACGTTTAAACTGAAATCAAAATCCGTATTTAATGTATCGCGATATCTTCTTTCTTTTTTTATATTAACTATATTGCAAAGTGTATAAAACATGACATAAGCACCTCATTAATCTGTCAAGAGTAAGTTTATAAAAACTTTAAAGACACTATATACAATATTCAATTCTCATAATTGAACATAATTCTCAATAAAGATATTGCGGAATATAAAATATATGATTTATTTAACGAATCAAAGCTAAAGAGAGAAAAGAAAAGAAAAATATCTTATAGTTATAATCTCACAATGAGATACATGAAGATAAAATAACTCGGATAATTGGGAATAACAAATAGATGCTATCAATCGTAGAGAACGCATATATTATTCGTCAAGTCTGTTCGGATTATCAGCGACGTAAAGAGAATGGAAGTAAAGTACACCGTCCTGGTGCGCTAACTTACGGCTTGCTTTGAAAAATATTTATACATACATAGGCGAGGTCGCGTCTTTAACGGTAACAAAGACCCCGGCAGCATTTACTGCAACCAGTATCTATACATAACTAAAAAATCAATATTATCTGTGCGTTTCTCTCTGTATAGCGTGCTTAACTTACGGTGGATTTTTAAAATATTCACTCTTGCTTTCCTTTAAAGCAAATTCCGCAGCTGTCTCGCGTGCGCGGAAAATCGAGAAATCGATATATCGTAGCATTGTACGTGGCAACGAATCAAACTTGCCCTGTGTGCCAAACGTAATGATGGATGATGAAAAATCTACCTGCGCGTTTGCGAAGTTCCTATTTCCTATTTTCTCTATATAAGCCGGCTTTAAGATTCTACAAATGTAATAAATGCACAGTTTTCATAAAAAAAGCAGATACGAAATTATATAATAATTTCGTATTTGATTTTTTTATTTTTGTTTTTGGTATAATTAGTTATTTTTTTATGGCAGTAACAAGCCTAATATAAATGATGTATTTAATGTATTTAAATTAGCTTTATTATTGCCATTAAAAATAACTAATTACACCAAAAACAAGAATTATTTATAACTTAAAGATCTTTATTATCTATTGCGTCTTCTCTAAAAAAATATAATAATTCGTACACGCGAGAATGAAAGTCATGGAATATTCTCAAACAGCTTGTAAACGCTGCAATAGTTAGACAATAATCACTTAGTAAACGCTATCGCTATCTATTCTGAGATTCTCAAGTTCGCACACAAGAGACCATTTAATAAAACTTCGCTATCGCTGGAAAATTATTTCCAGTTCAAAGATCGCTCAGACGTTCGGCAAAACGTACGTACTCCACAATTTCGACTTCTCTGCGAGACCGCTCGTGATTTACGCGTTCGCTACCCATGTCGCCGTCCATTCGTGGTTAAATGTGTATGCCACAGCGTAAATATTCAAAAGTCCGTTGGACGCGCCGAATGCATAACGACGGAATTAAAGTCTAGCTCGCGTCGCTCTTCATTTTTACCGACGAGCTTTTTCGAGTATTTTCAGTGTACTGCATAATGCGTTTACGACCGTATCTACAAGTTTTTTGAAAAGCTTGCTCAAGCAGCTGCTAGTCTTATGTCCTGTACCTCTGTATTCTCTGTTTTTGTTACAAAGTCATGTGTAATAAATACTGCAAAGTGTCTTTCGGAAAGCTAATGAAATCTTATATTAAATTTTATGAAGAAATGTTTTATTGTAAAAAATTTGTAATAATTCGTTTCATTTAATATATTTTTTATTATAATTTATATATATAATAAAGTTTATATATATGTATAAAATCTTTAAAAATTATTTTCGTTATTAATAGTATTACGAATTGTGTATAAAATCTTTAAAAATTATTTTCGTTATTAATAGTATTACGAATTGTGTCACGGTATATTCCAAAATATTCTCTTAATATTTTTAATAATAAAATATTTAGATATTTTTATAAATATAAATTTTTAAAGCATTACAAAATTACAGTTACATGTGCGTCTATCGCCCACACGTACATTTGCAATAACACGTTATTATACAAACATAGATGTATTTATTTAGTTATTTGCAAATTTCGCGGAAATCTAAAATGTAAATATAAGAATGCATAAAAGGTAGATATATAAAAACAATCATTTTCAAAAATAAATTCGATCAACTCTCAGAATGTCCGTCTGTTACAGAAACAATGTACATGCTAGCTGAATCAAAGTAAAATAAACACATGTTGACATTATATTAAAAATACAGGATACACATATTTTTAGTCAAAGTTAAAAAACAATAGATATAGTCGAAATGGTAGGTACATTTCAATTCGACAGAAAATATCTAATTTTTTTTCGAACAAACACAAAACATCAGATTTTCATATTAGATTTAAAAAAAAACAACATCCTGTCAGATTATAACAAAAAACCTTTGTATGGGTGTGTGGCTCCAGATTCACCGGAGAACCTATAATTAAGAGAAAGCAGGAGATCGGCAGTGAGATGCGTTACGTAGGTATCTGTCATAACTGTGTCACGTCTTCTTTTACTATCTTTCCGCGCGTGGATTCCCATTTGTTTCGCAGTAAATTATAAGCACCCAGCTGATCATTTGTACGTTGCAATTTGCATTCCCCGTGTTAATCAAATTCGGGTTAACCAGAGCGAGTGCAAGAGATTGCGCTTGTTGCCTGCGGATTTAATGTCGGCGAAATACACACGGTCTCGTTTATCGAGCGTTCTCGTTCAAGCCACGAGTATTGAGTTTGTTCATCGAGATACGACTCGATGCGTTCCGTTGTTATATGCGATTACAAGCGATCTAACGGGATCACTTTTGTATTGTATTAATTAAATGCTCACAAATTAACATATCAGTAAACTGACATGACGTATAAACCATTGTTGAGACGCAGTGTTAATTGCTGTGTATTTCGAGTTAGAAATGATTATTGGGCGAGGATATAATATTTGAATACGATTATCTCATATCCTAAAATATTTATAAGGTGTATTTGAAATTTCTGAGAATAAAATTACTTTTACATCTTTTTCTCGATTATGAACAAAAAATTATCTCAAAAAATGAAAAGCAACGGAAATTTTGAAAAAATTGTAACGTTCCAATCGTCTGCACAAGCGAGAGAGATACATAAAACAGTTTTTATAAAATTTATTAAGTTCAGATAAACTAATTAATTAATTAAATTATATCACGCATCAATTATGTAAAACAAAGGGATATGTAAGAGAAAATAATTTTAATAATATCATTACAAAATTAATTAAAAGGAAAAATGCTTCATTAGATATTATTTATAATAATACTATAATCCAATATTTTATTTGCTTATTCCCCTGTTTTTCCATATTTAGAAATATATACATTATTTTGTAATTGTCCTTTTAAAGACATACTCGAAAAATTAATAGCTTTATTAACGAACGTTGCAGCATCATCAAATCGATTGACGCCAATTTCATCGCGCTCATTCTCGCATACTTGACACACGCGATTCTACGTTGGCAATTTTCGGAGGACGGAAAATTCACTCCGACAAACTCTTAGCAAATGAATCGGTCACAACTGTACCGTTGAGGCGTGTTTTAAAGTTTTGCGGAGAAAGTCGCACGCCGCTTCGCTGCTTGATCGGCTCGGCTGAAAGATAATAACGCGACACGCTAAAAGTAATGTAATCTCGATCAAATTTCAACTCAGAAATGCTAGAAGGTATAATTAATGGATATTTCGATGTATAAGAAATAGCAGCGAGAATCAAAGAAAGAGAGAGAGAGAGAGAGAGAGAGAGAGAGAAAGAGAGAGAAAGAGAGAGAGGGGCATCTTTCGAGATATCAAGATGATGGGGCTATAACAGATAAAATGGTTCGCAAATGGTTGTTGCATTTCAACGCTACGTAGTATCAGTCATAACTCTGAGCCTTTTTTTTCTCTTTATCAATCGCATAGAACGCATACACGTTTCGTCGAAATATATGTGTATTCATAAATGAATTTTTATCGACCGCTTTTCTCATAAATTATTAGCTTTTATCATTAAAAATAATTTTATAATATGTGCTATTTCCAAGAAACTATATATGGCACTGCTAGCTTAATTTATTAAACTGTATTAAATCATTAAGGTAGAACCATTTCAAAATAAAAGAGAAAAATGAACAAAACTAAATTTACATTAATTTCTAACTGAAAGTAATTTAAAAACAAATTATTAACTTTTATAAAAATAAAAGTTAATAATTTGTTTTTAAATTACTTTCAGTTAGAAATTAATGTAAATTTAGTTTTGTTCATTTTTCTGTTTTATTTTGAAATGGTTCTACCTTAATGATTTAATACAGTTTAATAAATTAAGCTAGCAGTGCCACATATAGTTTCTTGAAAATAGCACATATTACAAAATTATTTTTAATGATACAAATTATAAATTCAATTTTGTTCATTTCTGTTATTTTCTTTTATTTTAAAATGGCCTGGCTGTTTAATATTAAGTTAGCATCACGATTTTTTTCAAAATGGCCCATAGTACAAAATAAGCAAAATTAAATATTTCCGGTTTGATTTTGTTGATTTGGTCCTGCTAGATTAATAAAGAGATTATAGATTATAAAAAAATACAACAAATAATTAGCGACAAACATCCAGCTAGACTTGTAGTCCCCCCTTCGTACTATTTCGGTTGATTTTGAGTTAGTTTTTGAATTTGTTAAAGATTAATAAAGATCATTTCTTTAGCATTCAACTTCAAGACATTACAAAATTTGCGATTCAACAACGCGAACAAGACAACGTCGGCGCGCAAACGACACGGTGTGTAACGGGTATTGAAAACGATCCCGTCAGATCGGATACGCAACATGTTTCTTCTTGTGTACGTACGCATTCCGCGTAAATTACGGTGTAGACGTTGGTACGCCATGCAGACGTACGGTAATCTTGCGTGAAAAGCAGCTGTAACTTGCGTGCCAATCACTTCGCGCGAATCTAACGTGTGTTCGACGAAGGGATGCGATAACAGAATTCTCTCTCTCTTTCTCTCTCTCTGCACACGTAACGTCAAATTAATGAGACGACGAACGTGATCACTTCGAGCGGAATGCACGCGAGCGCGAAAACGACTTCCTTTAACGTTACTAGCATTACGGTTGACACGTGCGACATATGGTAGTCCTAACTACTACTATACGCGTCAGAAACGCTCAAAGTTGTTCCATCGCAACTTTCAGGACTTTCATTTCTCTATCTTTAAGATATAAAGTGCGCTAAACTAGTCCGAATATAAGATAATGTCGGAATTATTTCGAGAAGCATTTCACGTGAATGCAAAAATACCTAACTTTCAACTAATGTAAAAAGCGATAAATCAGACATTTGCAAACTATTCATATCCCTGTACTTTAGTCTTCTATTTGATTACTTTAAAATTAAAATCGTAATTTTTTTTAAGAGCCTACAAAAACGAACTTATTTCGTAATGCTGTAACGATGAGACATTCTTTCCAGGTCAGCGATTTGTCTTCATCTACGCAAAGCATGGAATTGTAATTTGTATGAGTGCTTTATTATAAAGGTGCGCAGTAACAAAGTAGCAGCGGAGAGTACTTTGAGTCTGTAAAATGAGAACGCGTCTAAGAGAGAACAGTTTGAGACAAAGGTGTCAGAAAGACGTTGAATTAATAGACGTTAGATTAATACGAAGTGATAAAGTCGCACTCAGGCAACCGTGAAGATTATCTTCGTCTATCTTGGTACATCTCAATGTCAAGTGATGTTTCATTTTTGAATGGGCGTTGTCTACGAGATAAAAACTAACATTAGAAAAAGAGAGCTGGCAAGTTGTCGTTGTATATTGTAATCTTTCTCAAGCAGGCTTGTCGATCTACTATTCACTCATCGTCCTGGTTTTATATCAATGACCCGTGACACGTATTTGTCCGATGAACGCCTTAATTGGAACAAGTAAGTATGTCCGTGTTAAATCACTTATACATGCAACGCGGCAATGTTCTTGGATTGAGGTCAGCAAAAATTGTTCCCTTCGTGACAATTGTATCGGCTATTTGTATTAAGTTCACAAAGCGCGTAGTAATTTTCAGGGAATGATTTAATTTCACTTGTGCCCTTTTAAATTCTATTTGTATCGCAAACACAATTTCTGCACGTGACATTATTATTAAGCACTTTAATAATATTGTAATAGTAAATTAAAACGCGATTCGCTCAACAGAACAAATTCTGTAAAAGGCTTCGAAAAAAATTTGTATATGTATGTATAATAAACGAAAAAATTTTAAAAATCTAAAGCAATTTAAAACTTTCTTTATAATATAAGACATTCTTATAAATAACAAAACAAATTTCAGTGTCTTATAAACTAAAGTTCTCATAATTTTAATGTCAGGATAAGACAGCACGAGATAATGCAATTGGAAAATTACATTTGTAATGTTATTTCAACAAAACAACAAAATTCTGTAATATCCAATCCAAATTCTTATCTTCCTTTACCCGCAATTCACGCGGAAGAATAGGAAGATAAGGAGTCGGTACCATTTTCAAAGTCCGTAAATTTAATACCGCAGTTAACAAACCATTTCATCTTTCGTACCAGAAAATCCAAAGGATGACAGAGCTGCATCCGAGAGAATGCGGAAGTTTATTAATTACATTCACGAGTACAGCGACTTACAACAATTAAGCTTCCAGAGTAGGTTATTGTTTAAAATTAGGTTATTGTCAGTAATATCCCTCTCTGTAAGAAACACCGATTTATCTAATTATGCAACAATTATAATCATGATAATATATTATGTTTTATATATTTGTTTTACATATATTATATACATGTTTTATATATTACACGGCAAACAACCAAAGATTAATTTCAATTTTAAATAATAATTCACAATTTTAAATAAAATTACGTTTAAATAACATGCAATTCAATTTCTTTGGAGTTCATATATATTATGGAATAATTTTTAATTAACAATTTTATAGCTGCAATACACTTGGTTACCATTACCGCGTATATTCTGCAATTTAAATTACGAATAACACATTTCAAGCATTTTGCGCAATGCAGAAACACGAAACGTTATAACTATAAAAATATTTAAAATATATTGAAGACTGCAAATTGAGCACAGCTTATTAATAAATTAGGATCTGTACGATAAACAAATAACAAAAATTAATTTAATTAGACAAAATAAAAAAGTCGCATTAATACTGAGTTGTGAAATCTCTCTATATTTGCCTAAGAAAACTTGTATTAAAGACATTGCGCTATTGATTCCAGTCGTGATGTAGTTAACTGCGTTATAATCTATTCCGTCAATTATCGTCGGGAAGAATTGTGTGAATAAAGAATTAGTCACACATATGCATTATCTTGTTATTGTTAAAGCGCGCATCCGCATGAGACTTCTATTTCGATGGGAAAATCGCATCAAGCTATCTGTGGTAACGAATAAAAAGTTGCATCCAAATCGCCATGAAATAACACAGATTAAAAATCTATCACGGAAAATCTATTAATCGAATCTTTACAGTAGGACAGACACGCTATCGCAAAATATCGTTTTCCAAATAATCAAATCCCGTTACGCTTTAATAGTTGCAATGATCTCGATCACAAAAATGAAAAAAATGTGTCGTGATAATCTTTCCAAAAACGCTTTTGTGATTTCAACGGATTTAGTGAAGAATTATAAAATAAAAAAGGGGAGAATTAAAAACATTATATATTTTTTTTTATATAATAAATACCGGCTCAACAAGATGTAATGTCACGTATATGATTGGTCAAGCCGAATTAATGAATAATAGTACATGACAATTTGTATTGTATCAGCATTGTATTGATGCAGTGGCTAAAAACATTCTCAAATAGAATTGATTTTGAAAAACTAGGAAGCGTATGAATCGAATGTAAAATTTCATTTTATTCATTTCATTTTCAAAATTGGTGTCAATAACGTAACTCATCATATTCTATTTAAATGCAAAACCGAGTGCAATTTGTATTATTTAAATGAGCCATAATGCTGTTAGCATAGGCATTTTTAATGCATGTAAATTGTAATGATAAATGCCCGTCGAAAATATATATTATGGTGAAACTAGTAGAAGTTTTTTCCCGTTTAGCAAAAATTTTATATTATTAACATCTTTAATATCTTTATCACTTGTAGACGATATCAGCCAATAACTTAATAATTTAGAAAATAGTTGTAAAATCTATGATTTTGTTATACAAAATGTAATTTATCGTTATAAGCATGTTGCTTTTTTTTAACATTGCATTCATCGCAAAGCAATCTAAAGATTTCTATACATAAGATTTTTATATACTTTTATACATGTTCGCAGAACTTTTTAAATTTAATTTTAAAAATTTGAATTTCTGTCGGTTTTACATTAAATCAATGTAACGAGAATCTCATACACGGAAAGAACGGTTTTTTGCTAAAATATCTAAAAAGCTAGATACAGATCTGAAAATAATTTCGTTAAACCTTCAAAATAATGATGTAGGGCGCTCAAGCTGGTTGCTGTTTTTGTAGTATTGCTCGTTATGCTTGAACGTTCTACGTAATTATTTTAATTATTTTAAGTCCAACAAAATTATTTGCAGATCTGTATCTAGCTAAATTTTTAGAGACTTCAGAATCGTTCTTTCCGTGGATGCAACTGCGAGCATCTTTCGCTTATAGCATGCCTGCAAAATTAATTTACGCAAAAAAATCAGATAAAAAAAATAAAGCGCCGTAATCCGGCATACTCGTACAAAGGAATGTAAACGTATCTGCGGTTAGTATTACACACAATTACGTAATTTAATCCGTGCACATTTGTACGCCAGTGTACGACCTACGGTATGATTATTACTGTTGCCTCGATTAAACATCCACCGGATCTTCATGGAATGACTCTGAGAAATTACGCGAGAACAAAAGCTATGTGATAATCTTTATTCAACTGAAGTCCCGCAAAAGATTTAAACGCTTAATGATAAGACAAAAATGTTGCATTTATATTCAGAAAAAATCGGTTTTTATAATAATAAAAGTAATATTCTTTTTTTTATTTAAAAATGCAATTTATAAAACATGCACGCAATAACGAAAACATAACATAGATATATTTAAAAGATTCAGCTATTTGATTTTTGCTGTATAGGTAGTACTACGTGCAATCGTCACTAATAACTGTACTGTTTTCAAAGTTAATAAAATATAAATGTAATGATAATATGCTCTCATGGAGAATTAAAAATTCCGTGTGTTACAGCGTAGAAAAGAAAAATAAGCATGCAAATGAGAAAAACTTGAAAAAAACGAAACTAATTAAATCAAAATTAAATTTCGGATTAAAGAAGTTGCAATCTATTTTCAAGTTAACAAAATGGCAATGCGTGCAACATAACGAAGATGGTTTTAACAAATTGAATACGCAGAATTCGATCAGTTTCTAGAAACCTAATTGACTTTTTCGTATCAGACAAGTCCTATTTGCGAACTTCGATCAAATAAATGGCTCGAAATTAATGTATTTTTTTACAATCGCTAGTTAAAAAAAATTGTTTTGGAGTAAATGTTTTTGATGTTGCATAACGCAATTAATTCTCACGATGGTTTGAAACTGTTTTCGGCAGAATGTAGAAGCTCGGCAAATAAAATCTCTAAAATTGACATTTATCAAATGATGTACCGCAACAATTTATGAGATTGCGAACTATTTTCGATGAGTTTGCCAGCTGAATACATTTTCCAAATTGATGTTCAAACCGACGATGATTTATAGAACTTTTTTTACAGGTGCTTTTTTACAAAAAATATTTGCGATGCAATTTTAGACAACATTGTAGTAATTCGGCATTAAAAAGAAAAATGATAGCGCGATAAGTTTAATTGCGATGTAAATTAAACATAATACATTTCTTTTTTCTGAAAATCAAACAATACGAGCGAAATAGCAGAACAATTTGGCAATATTACTGAATTTACACCGTTCATTGCGTTTGTCGCATTTATCGAATAATCCGAGGTGTTTATTGTTTCGTAAATTCGTATGCGCATTGTGATTACGATGTTACATGTTCGGTTATGCGAAGGAGAGAAAAAAGAGAGAAAGAGAAAGAGAGAGAGAGAGTGTATATATATCCACTATATTCTCGTTCAGAAGGTCCGCTGTTTATAGAACGTTCATTTATTAATATTTCAATGCATGCATTTACATTATTTAGCGAGCATGTAAAAAATTTTCTGCAAAAGCGAGAATATAATGCTAATAAATAATTAAAATTAAATTAGCAATAGCGTTTCACGATAGCATGCAAACTCCAGTATTAATATGGCATAAAAAGCAAATAAAATTAGAATGTAGATCAACTTGTCTATAATTCGCTTCGTTTTTCGAAGGTTGACAGTTCGTCACATTCGAAATAGGACCAGTTTCATCGATATCCGTTAACTTCAACCTTCTTTCGATCGATTTCATATATTGCTAGAAAAATTGAAAATCAGGAAAAGACTAACGGTTAAACCGACGTGGAGAAAACCGCTCGTTAACCGTTTCTGTCCGGGATAATGACTGCAGGAAGCGCAAGTTTACGTCGAAACTCAGCCTCGTTCGACACGCCGTGACGGAAGGAGCATCCTCTCGTTGGAAAGCATCCGCAGTCCGCGCGCGCCGACATATATGATTTAGCGGGAAAAGTTCGCGGATCGTGCGGCACGAAGCGAATCGGCATCACCTTTCTCCGCTCCATCGATCACGGACGATTGGAAGGAAATCCGTGGCTAAATAATCGCCGGTCTGTCTAGCATATGTTAAAAGGAAGTTTACGATCCTTTTTTTTCCTTCTATCGGGTGTGTGCTGCACATCCGACTCCTCTCGCGCAGCACAAGTTGCGCCGAATAGCGGTATGCAGGACAGTAGGTCGCTGTCTCGGTAGCGGTAGACCGGCAGTCCTCCTTTTCTTTTCTCTTTCTCTTTTTTTTCGCTTCTTCCTCCTTCCTGCTCCCCAACCAGACGGTCGTGTGAGAAAAGATATATCATATCCTTCTCACACGACCACTTCTTTTCTCCTTCCACACGAAGAGAAGCTATGTAGCCGGGAGCTAGTTAAAACACGTTACTTTGACTCTTTAATGGATTAACAATGTTATTAAAATGTTCTCCATACACGCGCGAATAATCGATTTTTATAATGTAAATAAGAACGGAAATGTTCACGCATAAAAAAGATACAGAGAGTACTTTCGCGTCATCGTCTCGACGCAGTTCTTTTGTACTGATACGTATTCAAAGTCATTTATCTTCTGCAGCCGCTTTTCCCTTCTATTGACTACAGCAACCAAGAAGGTTCCCTCTTCCGATATTCGCAACGTCACAGATATCACCGTAGAGCAGATGGCTTCTGTTCATCCTGTGCTCAATGTATCGGAACTGTGAAATCAGCACGACATTCTGTTAATATATAAAAAAAAAACAATTACAATCCTAATAGCATTCTATTTTTATAATTCTATAATTCCTTAAAAATAAAAAAAGTTTCGTACCAAAAATTTTATACCAAAAATGAAAAAAATTGTTGTGCTAACTTCACGAGCACGACATCTCTCCCTTCAGAGAAAACAATAAATATTATAATATACCATTTTTTAAAATAGTTTCTGTCAGTACTATTCGAGTTCTATTGAGTATAATTTGAAAACAATTGCAATTTGAAAATATTGCCAACAATTACCAATTTTTAATATACACTTTAAATATTGAACGTGCGTGATATTTGGAAATAAAGTGTCACGCTGATTATTTCTAGCAAGTTCTCGTTAATTCTAAGAGAGTTCTACGCTCTATAATCATTTTTAAACGAAGTTCCGGCGGTTATATTTTTAAATAATGTTTTAATCTTTAAAACCAGCACTTGGAGAAAAAGTCATCGTGTTGATTATTTATCGTAGTTTTAGCGACAGTTCTTCAAGCAGAATTTTATCTTCTACAAACTTTTTTTCTATTTTTATAAGGAACGATAGAACTATGACAAGAGTGCTATTAGAATTGTAATTGTTTTTTTATATTAGTAGAATGTCGTGATCCTAACATATCTATTTTCTACGTGCTCTTTCATTCTTCTTATCACTTCCTTTCTCACTCACGCTCTCATTCACAATTTTCATCTGTGGTTTTTCGCTGTATGGTCTCTCTCGCCGCTTTCCGATTCTCTTTTTCTTTCACTCTTTCCCCGACCGTCTCTCCTTTCATCCTGCGTTCTGCCTCACTCCCCGTTCCTCTTTATCTCACGTGCTTGATGATCTCGCAAGCCGTTCAGTCCTCACGAGAACCTCCACTCTTCTTCCACCACCAATCTTCAAACCGGACCTTACGTATCCCCGCGACGAACGGCGACTTACTCGCATTCGCGGCCGACATGTCGCATCATCCGAAATTCGTCAGCAAAAACACGCATCGTCGCCGCAAGCCCGGTCTTAAGTAAGTGCAAACGTGTTCAATCTCGTGTAACGAGTCCGCGATATTGTGAACGTGCTCGCTGTGAAAATCCCGGATCGTATGATATGAGGTCTCTCTAAAGCTGAGATGACTCTTCGCAAAAATTGACTCTCGGAAGGAAATCTATCCGCAGCACGCATATTTTGGATATCAAGGATTAGAAGATGTTTCTCATTATTTTTACAATACTTTCGTAAGTCTCCAGTTAATGCAATCAAGTTTTTTTATGAAAAAATATTATAAAAAATAAAATGGACATTGAATACTTCTTCTCTTCTAAACAATGTATGAGCATTCAATATGGGACAATCTTGAATTAATTCTTTTCTTTTATAATATAATTTAAAATTAATTATAATGTCTGATAATCAGAATATACTTTAATATATCTATTTTATGAACTGACTCTTTTTTCCTCACAGTTTTGTTTAAAATTAAATTATATTTGAGATTATATAAAATTTGATGACAAAATTACAATTGATATATTAACGAGCTTGTAACTTAAAATAACTTGAAATTTATATTAGGATATTAAATTCGAGACATTATGTTAGGATTTTAAATTCATCTAATTCACATTTCCTGAATAAGAATTAATTCCGGACTGTGTGAGTTACTCTAAAAAAAATATTCGTAATTAACGTTAATGAATATAATTAACTTAATAATCTCAATGTCTTCATTAAATATATAAATCATATTAATTTATTATAATACCATTATGCTCAAAAAATTTAATTAAATTAATATAGTAATTAAAAAATTATGAAAAATTTAGTCCTGTATGTACGGCGATTTTCATATAAAAATGCAAGTAATTAAAAAGTCGTATTCACCGTATGCAATAAAAGACCAAATTCACCTTTTGATGTAATAAAAAAAGTTTCATTAAAATCGCGTTTAAAAGTTTGACTTATAATGCATTACTTACTCGGTAATTATAATTATAATATAATTATAATATATTCGAAATTTAAACTTTAATTTACTTTAATTTAAATTAAAATATTTTAAACGATAACATTTATCATATAAAAAAAGATTAATCAAATTTACGAACAATAACAATATAATATAACTATATAATATAAATATTTATCACTATATTAATATAATTTTATATAACACTATATAATACTCTCCTAATTATTATATATCAATAATCTTAATATTATTCTAAATTATTTTTTACAAATACCGTTTTACAATTATGACAAATAACGTTTCTTATATTTCCATTCTTTTCTTTCTTTCTCTCATTTCTCTATATGAAAATCTTTTATACAATTTTCTTTATCTGCGAATTTTATCATAAAAGCACATTTCCAAGAAAGGTATACCAAGAAAGAAAATTTGCTAGGCGTCTGATGTATCAAGTGAGATTATACACCACAGTTCTGAAATTCAATACATCATGCATGGACCTTCCATTTCTGTTGCTATAGAGTGTCGCATTACTATCGACAAATATTTTATTCCGCAGAGATGCGTGTATAAAGTATACAAGAAAGCTGCAATAGCTGGATTCTCATCCTATTTTAAATAACTTTGTTTGAATTTACTTGTGTCTTTTTATTTTTTGTTTTACGCTGCAGTATTCACAGCAGAGAAATCAGAGACATAACTTTAAACATTAATATCGAGTTTTTTTAATCTACTTTGATCACTAATGTTCTCCATTGTAGGAAATTTTTCTAAAGAAGTCTGTACATCTATGTAAAATTTCTATTATATGGACATATTTCACATTACAACATATTTCATATAAAACATGTTTCACATTAAATGATAGAAAAAGTAAATTGAATTTCGTGTGCAGGAAATAAAACTTAATCTTATTATTTATTTCATTTTAATTACTTTCAATTATAAAATTTACTTTAATAGGATCTAAATGATGTTTAACCCTTTAACTTACTAGGCTGTCGTCAATAGATGACGAAATGAAACATGTACTCATAGAGTTAAACATTATTCGCAATCTATATACGATAAAACTTTCATTTCGGAAGAAACATAAACTGCATAAAATTCGCCAAAATCAGTCATCAAAGATATTTTTTGTTGATAATATTAAAACATTGTGCATAGTATAATTTTATCATGATCGAGTTTCGATATTATTTTACAAGAGAAGCATAGATATATCGTAAATTTATGCATTCATTCTTTGATATATTTGATATCACGTAGATTGCATTACGATGAACGCGTAAAAAAAACATTTCACCGGAGCGTATCGGATAAGGACACGGATCATGGCTCACGACTCACGGTGAATAATTCCGTTCGCAGGTCCAGCTTAACTCGCGCAGAAGTGGGCCGGTCAGCCCCGAGGCTGTAGGTCAGTTCGTATTAAGTACTCGAGGACCAGACGGAAGGAAATTTGTAAAAAAAAGAGACAGATCGAAGGAACGAGAAAGAAGGAAGTGGAGTTTACTAGGGGGAAGAAAGGAAAGCCGAAAGATTGACCGGTCCCGTGTACCTTAATCAAAAACGAGCTTCAACGAGGTCAAAAACGAGACGCGATCACTCTAAAGATCAATCAACGTGTGCGAGCCGCTGAGATAATTGCGTGATGATAATGGAACTGGCTTAGAGATATCGTGTCGACACCGAGCGGAAATCATGATTCAACAAGCAAAGAAACGAGGTTGAAAGATTCGATGTACACAAAAGTGTCTGTGAATCAGAAATGAAATGTTCCTGCCGGCTATTTTCGAGCGGAGAATTGCCAAGAAAAATCTGTGGAGAGAATAGCGGTTAGAAAATTAGACGCCGGTCTGCCTCAAGGCAGCTTACATTTCTAACGTGGACCAGACGTACGGAAAATCGTGAGAAAGAGAAAGGAAAAGATTAATCTCTCTTTGTCAAGGACAAAGTGAAATCAAAGCGAAGAAAAGCGAGGAATTGAGCGAGAGTAATCAGCACGTGTCGTTCTAATGGATACGATTATTAAAAAAACCGATTTTTTAATATTATTTTACTGATACAAAGATATTTTATTTATCTGTCTGTTGCAAAATTGTTTTTATAAAATAACTTGAATGTTATATTTCTCTATGTAGAAGAGAAATTTCACTCATGATAATCTCAGAGATGAAATTTGAAGGGGATGAGAAAGTAAAGTAGTTAACACGTGCTAATCAATTCACATGTGTATTCAAGGATAACATTGATGATAAAAACGAAGATATTGATTCAAATAGCATGTCAAGTAGCAGGAGAAATTATACATATTTATTTAGGAGAAATTAACGACGCAACATGCGATCGAAGAACCTGTTTTCACGGTCCAAATAAATAATCTTAGAAATCACTTTCTCAATAAATAAATCTGAAAAAGAAATATGACTAGCATTTTAATTAGAACTATTAATTGAATTAATTGATATTACTCATACAATATAATCTCGTGAAATATTTATGTAAGTAATAAATTTATAAAAATCAATTTCTAAAAAAAATCTAAAAAAAAAAATGCCGATCAGAACATTCGAAATCGATTTAACTGACAAAAGCTCGAAGGCGGATAAGATAAATTGACAAAAGACAGATTTACCTTTGAATACATCGTAAAAGTATCAACTTGCGAGAGAACGTGTGAGGTGGGACAGCGATTCAGGATTCGCGGAGACACGTGGTTGATAGGTCAAAGATCACGTCGAGGACAGAGAGAAAGGACTGTGAAAGTTACGAAGCGGAGAGAAGAAAAACCGACTCGAGAAGTGGATGTTTTAAAGTGTCCCGAAGTTGGAGGGACCATTGTAAAGGTGATTCTTGAGTGGCGTTTTTAATCCTCCTGCGAGGGGAATAAATACAGAAAGACGGGTTTGGCGTCTGCGTCTCGAAACGAGATACGCGTTAGGAAAATAGGGTGGCGAAGTAGACGAAGATGAGCAGGCAAAGTGTACCACTCCCAGGCATCAATTCCTGCGAGAGGATCAGGCCGGAACGACCTAGAAATACGATACAAAGGCTGGTATGGGGTCCCGGCACGCAGTTCCAGGTCGGTCATATCGGCATTCCCGAGGACGAGGGCTCGAATCCGCGGATGGCATTGAGAAGGTATGTGAACTCATATTTCGCGAAAAATTATTAAATTATTCGAATCTATATTGAATCTTAATATTTCGGAACAGCAATCGTTATCGTCTGAAAAAAACGATAGTACTCGAGCTTTTAAACATTAGAGCAAAATTCGTTAAAAAAAATTTAGCAAAGTAAGCATGTACGTACTACTGAGATTTCACAAATTTTTTATATAAAATGATATGTTTTATATTAAAAAATCACGATAAGAGGTATGAGAATTACATTAGAGAAACTTTTCGCTCATCTAACGAAGTTTTAATTACACGGCTCCCGGATAAAAACACGTCTTTCAAAGCGATACGCGTATTTTTACGTTCGCCATATCCTTACGTTCCAGATATGTCATCTTATGTATAATGAACATACTGAACCTACTAATTAAGAATAAATAACGCGCGATTACGGAGCGCAGCGCACTTTATATGCATCGTATTTAGAAGAATCGTAACAAAGGATTCTATGAGGCAATAATACGGTTTATAATTACATTTTGATTAACGTCGACGTGAGAGCGTGACGCTTCGCTGTCTGCGTGTAACTAGCAGTTATCGAATCGCATTGTATGTTCCACTCCCGAACCAAGAATCAGAGATAATTACCGCCATATCCGTCAGACAGACAGCCGCGACGTGTAATAGGTTTATTTAATCCCGCTATGCGCGTCGCACACTAATGGAGCATCAAGAGGGGAAACGCCGTGACAATCAATTGCACGAAGACGATCCGATCAATAGCATGGAAACCACGGTGCAAAAAGCAACGGTGAAAATTATTCGCGCATAATAACAGAAATAAAGACGTAGATTATTGCGGTGCCGCGCGATAAATCTGTTTAACGCCGTTTTCTAATAGCAGTAATTTGCACGATAATACATAAATCGCCAGCGGAACTATATTTGTCTGCGAGGCGAGATAAATTAAATGCGTCCTGAACGTAACTTTTTGATAACAGTGAATCGTCACGTACGATTGATTGCTGTGCTTACGCAAGGTAATTAACGCCGACGGTAGCCTTAATACGGCTCATTAATTCATAATCACGTGTGTATCGCATAATGGAATATGTATTACAATTTTTATTAATCGTGATTAGGTAACACTTTATCTAATAAAATTTATAATCTTGTTTTAAATCCATTCAATGGAGCGCATCAAACGTTTTACAATCATCCGCTCTCTATGTAATTTTTTCAATGTGCATTAATATTTACGAATAACGATCGCTGCAACTTTAATTTCGATTTAATATATAGAGTACCGTGACTTATATTTTTATTTTTTGCATTCACTCAGATTTTAATTTATTTAATCGTGTAATCGGATTATAGATCAGGATATAATTTTATTTGATATCACTTTCCAGTTGCATTCCATTACATCTCATAATAAAATAAAGTATCAGATACATAATAGGACATTAATCATGCGAGAGATTTGTATATATTTTTGTTATATTAAAGTTAAATTACGTATCATTAGTTATCATCAACAATTATAAATCCAAACAATTATCAGTGAATTATTAGCGTGCAGGTATCAATATTTTCCACAAATTTCCGTAAATTCACATATACCACAATTTCTATCTTTATTCAGTAACTACATTTAACAGCACCATTCACACTATACGATTATAAATAATGTTTACTGTACTTCCAAATGGAAAAAAATTTATAAAACATTCGACCAACAAGATTTTATGTAAGGAATATTTTTTATTTATATTTTTATCACTTAATATACACGCGCGCGATTATACCTGATTTGCCTGATTCTGTTTATCTGATATGAAGATCATATCTAATGGCATAAAACAACAATCAAAAGTTTAGCATTAAAAGCGCGATAAAAATCAATCGCTTAACTGTAAAACCTTTCGCTGTCATATAATATATCTTATGCCAATTATCGCCATAATCGTTATCCTGAATAAATGTG
Source organism: Cephalotes varians (assembly GCA_037157785.1). Lineage (NCBI taxonomy): Eukaryota > Metazoa > Arthropoda > Insecta > Hymenoptera > Formicidae > Cephalotes > Cephalotes varians. The sequence continues at coordinate 3,118,373 of JANQDE010000010.1, read as the reverse complement.
CAGCTATGCACATATGCATTATGCATTTAGCAAATAACTGAGATTAATTAGTTCACGTCCCTATAGTAGTTAACGCTTGATTCATTTTATTTCCCCGACTGTTCTACAAAGAATTCTACAAAGAACAACATTAACGAAATTCTATCAACACGTATTGCAGACAAGATGGCACGATAACTACGTTCTTTCTTTCAGACTGCTGAGGTTATACGAGGGCAGACAATACAGGGAAGCCGCCGGCTTTCTGATGAAGCTGCCGCATTACACCTTAAAAGCTGCATTGCCGGATATTCCTGTGGACCTGTTGATCGAAACGCTACCGCACAGCCTCACCTTGCTGGAGGCGCTCTACTCTCGATTGGTGGAACTAAACGTCAGCGACACGAAGATCCTGCGAATCGAGCAGGTTCTCTGGAGGATAGTACACCTGATATCGACCAGTCAAGACCACTTTCGACCGCGGATCTGGTGTAAACTTCTCGTGTCATTAAACAGATTATCGCCCAATACAAAGAACACGTTGCTATTGAGAAAACGCGCTCTAGACAGAGCTGTAGAAGGACTCGGTAAACACGGATTAGTGCCTTCCTCGCAGACGAACATCTCCGAGAACTCCGTTACGCCAAATCTAGTACCATTGCCGGTAGCACTGAAAGAGGAGCTCGAGATGCGAACAGAAGCATACAAACTAGCATTGCACAAGATCGAGAATTTCGGCAAGCACGCTGGGACCAATAAAGGTATATGCTTCCAATTGTTGTTAAAGATCATATTATATTATCAGTCGTCATCGCGCGTTACGAATCAAATAACAAAAATGCTTATATAATCTTGTAATATTGTATTTTTAATTAATAAATATTTAGATTATCGTTTGAAAACTTTAAATCAAGTGACAACGTTACATAAATTTCACGGTAGTAAAAAATAAATAATTTAACAATCATAATCGTAAATTAAATTCCAGTATTTCGATTTTATTACCAATGTTAATCGATGGCGACGATAGATAGTAACCTTCTATGTTTCAATTACGTGTTTAATCATTTGAAAATTGAATGTTAATTATCGTTGAAATAATATTACATTAACGAAGCAATATTTCACGATTATACGCAATTTTTTTCGCGAATTCGCTCGGATTTTCATACGAGATTTAGCATTATGACGATCGCGACGATACTCGAAGCGCATAATTATCGTGAGCTGCGCGATGGGATTAGCGTGCATCGCTAATTCCATCGGAATAAAGTTGTGCGGCCATTCGCTCCGCTGTATCGCCTGTATATCTGGAGCTCGCGGAACCGTGAAGCATTGGATTTTAACGGAATCACGAACGCCGCGTTACGTTTACAAATGCAAATCGACTAATGTCGAGCGCGTGTTAAGCCATTTACATAGGGGACTGCACCATTGTCTCGTTTGCGGATAGTTTCCCATGACGCGCAATCCAAGACGCGTCATCATGCAGAGAAAGGAGATATAAAAATGTGCGTAGAAAGATAAGCGATAAATATTGATAAATGTGTGAAGAAATGTTATTTTCACAGTACTATCTTGTGAAAATAAATCTAAAACGTCAGTTCTTTAAAATATTTTTCAATTTGTATATTCTTTTAAATCATAATTTTAAATACTTTATTTTGCGCGCGCGCGCACACACACAAACTAATTGATTCTTGTCTTTAATCATTATCTTTTAATTGTTATAAAAAAACTATTTCGATTATATTAAAATCTATTTTTAATCAATTTCATGTAATTAATTTTTAATGCCTGCAAGTTCATTTGTTTAACTCATTTGATTTAGCAACTTAATTATGCAAAAAAAACTAATGTTTTTTTGCTAGGAGATAGAAATTATTTTACGGTTTTATCGATTAGATAAAAAAAAGTATGGTTCATATAATTATGATATAATGAGAATAGATCGTTCGTGCGTGTGTGTCCGAACTGTAATTTATTGGAGCATGAACCTGTGCAATTTGTGTCTCGTGCGCAAGAGTGTGGATATGTCGCATAATTTAATCTCGCCACATTATATAAAGGAAAGTGTGGCATATTTAGTTATGATGTCAGATATATACTCTGCGATTTTGCTGTTCATGCCGGATATCGGACCGTCTATCTACGTAGCCCGAGGCACGTAAAAAGACGACGGTGGATGCAGTAATAATCGACTCGCGCCATCATCGGTTCCGCTCTAATAATAAAAAATAATAATAACGACCAAAGAGAGAAAGAGAGAGAGAAAGAAAGAGAGAAGCTCTGATCTTTTCTTACGCTTTTGTAGCGGATCAAGGTGTACAGGCGGCTTCGCATCAGCGGCAGCTTTCCCTCAAGTACAGCGAGATCCAGCAACGGCTGATCAATAATCAGAGTTTGCTGAACACCTTGGAGAAAGCGGGCGGACCGGGTAGCTTAGAGAATCTACTAGCGGAACTGAAGCGCCGAGTCGAGCAGGATAAGGAGGCGCTTCGGCAATGGACGGCATTGAGGAAATCGACCTCCGGACCGTCGAATACGAAGAATCCGGCCCTCGCCGCCAGATTGTTGCAGTTTTCCAGGGGCTGCGCGCTCGCCCTACAGTTCATGAGCGAAGATAATCCGCAGGTAAGATTAAAACATTTCCATCGGGACGCTCCCGAAATGTAATCTTAGAAAGGAGAGGCGCAAGAGAAGATTCCTTTCTTCTTTTCTTCTCGCGAAAAAGATCAAGTAAAGTTGCGCTCGATTTTAGAAAACAACTTGAACGATTAAACGATATTTGTAAGAGAAATTCGACTTCGAAAAGATGATGAAATAATGCTTCGAAGCACGTATGAAATTCGGATTCCGATCCGAATTATTTCGTTTTTCCTACAATGGAAACTAGAGAATAATCGAATAATTCCGGAATTCAAAAAGTACCATAATACGTGTTCAGTATCTGTATTCTACAACCCTTAACAGTGTCGGCATCACTATGTCGTCATTGCGCAGGTATCCGATATGGTAAAAAGCTGTTACAGAATGGGAATCCAGTACCCCTATTCTGTAATTTTTAATGAATTGTATTGTTATGTGTCGTTGCGCAATTTTTTTATCATCTAGAATCTAGAATACCTGCAGCATAACGATACCGACACTGTCGTTAAAAATTACAAAATAGGGATACAGGCCCGCTATCGCAATAGCCGCGTAAGAGAGTCGTCGCCGATTATTAATGTTATCTACCCACGAAACAATTCGCGCGAAATCTCAAGCGTAAAAAGACGTGAAAGTCGGCATAGAAACGACGGATTGTTAGAACAATGGATCGTATACGATCGCGATTTGTTTATCGGCGTGAGGAACTCATATGATCGGTCGCAACAACAAGAACAGGTGAAAAACCTGTGCCGTCAAGCGTGGAAAAATGACCTCGAAACACTACGTAACACGTGCAAGTGCTACGATTCCCGCGGGATTGCGGTTTGTGATTCCGACAGCTGACGCGTTCAAGATCCATGAACGATGTCAAAGGCGCCATGTGTAACCACAGTGAAATCCCTTAAGGGCTCTACGGCGAACCTAAATTACACGAGTTTACTCCTGCATCTGTTTACATTCGACTATTCTCGGCTGAGACGACAGTAGCGTATAATCCCCGCAAACAACTCAATATCAATCCTCCGCAAATGAATCGCAGGCGAATTAAGTGAGTAACGGGGATTGATAACCTGGAATTGCAGAAACGAGTATGATAACGAAATTTGTGTTTATACTTGCGCGAGCAGAAACTGTAGGAATTATTGGCGGAATATTTAAATTATTTAAAATTTTTTAAAATATATAAATTATTTCCATCAATGGCTATAGCATATAACGCGTATTTGATTCGAATATAGCCATTCTGAAACTTGAATCGGAACAAAATATCATTATACAGCGTATTAAATGACCTACATGCTCTCGCACATGCGATTCGTTAACACTTAATCTGCAGGTCACGGAAAATTCTGGTTTTTTCGGTTTACGTGTTATCTGCGGGTAACGGAATATTCCGTTTTTAAACGTCTAATATACGTTTAGTTTTATTAAAAACTGTTACTTTTCGACTAGATCTTTACATGGCTTCTCCAGTAAAAGACGAGCAAAAAAGTAAAAAAAATATTGAAAGTGTTATAAAAAAGTGTTATTAAACACTATTAAATTTCTTCTAAGCGCAAAAAATCGTCCGCGTAACGTAAAAGCGCGCGCGCAATCGACCCGCAGATTAAGTGAGATTAATATTAATAATACGCGGAATACGTACGCACGAAGGCAGCTTGTCATTAATGCGAATCATATAAAAGTTATTTTTTAATCGAGTGAAAAAACGAGCGCACGTTGGGCAATGCGATTTGTTGCAAATTCCGTCGCACGCTTTTCATAATTTACGATCAAAAACGCGATTACGGCGTTTCGAATAATATTATCCCGTCGAATTTATCGTAAAGTCAATATACAATTATTCAGGAGAGAAATGTTTTTGAGCGAAGTATTAATACACGCGAAGCGTTAATATGGGAATCATAATTAATATCGCGTATATTAATGCCAAGTCATAAATTATCACCGTCGAGAATGACGACGCACACGTGATAAATATTTCACGCGTCCGGCTTCGCGACGCAATAAAGATTGCAAATTGAATCTGCGTCGTTGCAGGCTGATACGCCCCTATTTCAGCAGTTTTCCCATTCGAGAAAAACACAACGCGAGACAACGTATCGTTCACGACCGTGCGATATGTGCGATTTACGACACGCATCGCGGTGTCCGCCGCGAAGAGAATAGCAATTTCGCCGGCCAATACGAACGGCGAAATTAGTTTGCACATTACCTTTGGCTTCTCTCTTTTTGAACGAGACGGGAGAGGAAGGACCGACGCTTTGATGACGAAAATAAGCACATCCAAACGCTCGGTCGAGAACGGTACGACGACGTCTAAAATGTTTTCAGCAAACGCACAACATTCACGAAATTTAGCGAGAATTCGGTTGGAAATGCGGCGAATCCTGCTATCGTCAGGCGTATAAACGGATTCTCGATAATGAATGCGCACGGCGTGGCAGTGCTTTCACGATTGCATTAATCTCGTCAAATTGAAAACAAAAATACGCGAATAATTATCTTGTTTACTCTCATTTGCAGACAGCAATAAATTGTAAAATTAAAAAAAAAAAAACGGCGAATTGTAAAAAGATGGAAAGTAACACCTACATTGTTATATAACAAAATCAAATTGGAAAACCAGCCGCGACATACCAAAACGCGTTAATTGCTTTCCATTGAGTGCATTTTAATTGGAAGCTCAAAGTCCATTGCAAATCCCAATTGAAAACGAATGGATCGAAGAACGGATGCTGCAATTATTCAATAGTTTCTCCATAGTACGTGACATCCACTCGACTGCTTTCGCGATAATATATATAATAATAATATTCCGGTCTTTCGTGCGATAATATAATGTAACTTGCGTGAAAAAAAACATTATCTTTTTCAACATATTTTCTTATAAGTTTTACATACAATAAAAGATTAAAATGTGATAAATGATAGTTGAACAATTTTCATCTTGTTTGTAAGCAAGATAAATTTTAACATTTTTTTCTACAACTTTTTCAACCTGTTTTCGATATTAGCCAATTTTCAATTTTTCTGATTTTTTGTGCACAGAGACACCACTTAAATAAATGCTAATGACAATGTAAAAGATGACGATACTAAAGATAAAAAAGTTTATTTAAATTTTTAATCATCAATTATTAATACAAAATCAGAGCAAAGCTTAAACAAAAATCACAACTACACAGTAAAAAACATTTTGTATTTGTGTTAAAAACGGTTCTTGTTAAAATTTTTGTGTTGAATTTTTAACATATCCGAGTGTTAATTTAACATAATGTGATCATGTTATTTGGACATTTTGTGTTAAATTGATATTTAACATTTCTTAGTGTACAAATAACGTAATTTATACGTACAAATAACATAAAAATAATGTATTTTAAAAACATGAATTCTAAAATAAATGAATCAAAGATGAATGTTCATGTTAATTTAACATATTATAAATGTTAATTTTACTAAAGAAATATGTTTCCACAAATTATGTCAAAATGTTGTGTGTAATTAATACAAAAAATGTACATTTTTTTTTATTAATTTTTACATAATGTTCGTGTTACTCTCTAACACGAACATCTTATGTCATCTTATGTTAAATTAACATAATAATTTGAGCGGACTGTTTGGGACCGTGAAATGTGTTAAATTTAACACAAATTTTCCAACAGTGTCTAATTGTAAATAAAAAAAAAAAAAAAAAAAGGAACGAGTCAGTAATCTCAAAATCTAGTCGATAGAGATATTCGTTGCAAAAGGAAATAAGTATTCAGATATAGAAATAAACATTCAAATATAAATATTCAAAAATGTACAAAATTGTCGGAAGAAAAGATAACCAAGTACTTTGTACGTCTGTCTAAAGTCTGTTTACACCACGAGATTCCTATCCCATGCAGGTTTTCCATCTAGACGAAAATCTCGGCGATGACTACGAGGAAGAATCCAGCAGCGCCGGCTACCATACAGACGAGAGTTGCAGCCCGACTCCGGAGCCGGTTGTAACGAGCAGCAACTGCGAGGTACTCAGTGAAGAAAATTGCTCAGATTTAACCTCGGCCAATATCACAGTGGAACAACTCGCCGAGAGATACAGCGCTCTTTATGCACAGGCCAACTTACATACCCTGGATGCTCTGGACGCACTAGAGTCCCTGAAGAACGCCCCTGATTTAAAAGCGAAGATTCTCTACTCGGTGGTAGTGGTGAGTGCCGTTTTAAGTTGACTAATTGTAAATGTGTACAATGGAAAGATATTTCTCCCTTCATTAAATTGTATTATTACTCATCAATTGAATAATGCTTAATCACATTTGAAATCTCGTAGCGCATTTCTTTTTAATAATGTTCTAACTTTGATATTAACAAAAAATATAAATAAAATGTACCAACATAAATCAAATTTAATTAATTTTAATAAAATATAAATAAAATATATCAACATAAATAAAAAATATTATTAAAAAAATATAAATTTAAATTATATGATAAATTAATCAACGATGTTCGATAGATAGCGTTATACATAAATCGCAAAAAGCCATACTAAACCAGAGGAAATCCTACTTTTTCTCGTCGATCAATTTAACGCGACTTTCGCCAGATGAAAATGGCCAAATACAACAAAGGACGCAACGAAGCGGCCGCGAATTATTATACGAATAGCATTCAATCATCCGTAGAAACATGCGCGAATTAGTCATGTGTAGGCGTAAAATATTCATCTGTTGTGCAATGCATTGTTCGTTTCGTGCCTGTATTATTAACAGAGTACAAATGAAAAGTTTTCCATTAAATATACTTAATAATCTAGTCTAGTCCAGCCTAATAGTCTTTGGTTTCGTTAATATAAAATCATGTAAGTAATTAATCGATAAATTAATTTTATAAGGATATCACACGCTACATAAAAAAAGTTACTTATTTTGCGATGTAATTAATATTTTGACAAATATATGTTCACGCTATATTATATTAAATAATATATTAAAGTGCTGTACTGATACTGTATGAGATAATCATAATGATTATAACATAACAATCAATTTTCAATTTAATTCTAGTTTCATTTTTATTTCGGTTTTTTACAACCATATGATATAAAGGAAGCCATTTCAATTTTTCTGTTTCTGTAAATTAAAATAATTATTCCAGCATATTGCTTCATATATATCGTTTTATACATAAATTAAATAGCGCTAAAATACAAATTTTAATTATTTCGTAATATGCAATGAAAGATTCTCTCGTTTAAATAATTAATAGACGTAATTTAATTTTCAATACATATTATTCGATATTATTCACCATTTATGTTAGAAAATTAAACTATATATGTTTGTTTAACGCGTACATTACAGATAAATTTCCTCGTATACCAGTTTTATACTGGAATTTCATATTGAAGCTGACGTGTGCACGCATCTCATTTTTATAATAAATGAGAGTAAATTCGAGAGATGATGGTGCAAAAAATTTCACAAAAATCCTAATAGCTAGTTTAATGCATATATAATTAAACTGATATACATGTGCACACGAATTTAGCTAATATACAGTTTACAGGAATTGTATATACGTTATCAAGTGTAGACGTAGTTCAGGTCAAAGGGGACATGCAACGAGATATTGAGTTACACTCCATGTAACTCGCGGTGAAATCTAATACCGTAATTACATCGAGTGAGATTAAGCTATTTAACGAATTTCAAACAGATTTTTCTCGACATATGTGTAGAACATAATTGTTTTATATGAATTTCTTTTAATATACACGTGCTTCCATTAGTGCATTAATTTTGATAATTTAAAAACTCATCTGCATTTGGATTCAAGCCAATACGAACACTTTTATTAAAAAATTGGATTATTTAACATTTTTCAGTCTGTCTTTTTAACCATAACCATACGCGTAAGTGTATTGCTCCTTGCTACTGTTACCCCAAATATAAACTAAAAATAAAATCGCATCAGTTTCGTATGTCAACGAGAATGATCATACTATGACCTATCGCATGAACTCGCCAAGCTCATTTTCGCGTGACATTGCATCACGACATTGAATGTTACCTCACAAATCGCTATGGAAACTCAGTCGTGTTGTGACATTGAAAACTAATGATGCCTCATCAGATTGATCAGTTATTATTAGTAATATGCAATAGGATGTAACATGTCTCTGAAAAATATATAAAGGCAAAGATTTAAACTTTTCCATGTGCATGTAGAAGAGCGAGATTCAGTACTTTTAATGTAGTGTGTACGAAATGCATCTCGATCAAACGAAACAGACAAATCGCAAAAAGCTTTCACGGTTGGTTTCAGTTTCGAAAAAGTCGTGATTGTGTGTCGTGAGGAAGAGAAAGTCGACGAAATCTAATGGAAATTATACATACACTCGGCCGAGAGTGCGGTATGTCGACAAACACTTGTTCTCCACTTGCACTCTCACATCAGGTAACATGAAAGCCGAGTGCTAACGAGGACACGAGGCGTGTTGCGATGCACACGGAATGTTTACACGTGCTGTAATCACGCTTTAAAGGCTACATACCAGATCTACTACCGTGTTTTCTTTTTGTCTAGAATACCACGAGCAATATGTCCGCAGTCAGTATCTTCCCCCGAGGCGAAAACTCAACGAAAAGTTGTCGTTTTCCGCAACGTTAAATATTAAATTTCGATAGACAAGTTTATAATATCAAACTTTTTTTTAATTAAAGCCTGTGTAAAGTTAAGCAGATAATGAAATCCCCCTTATCTATCTCCGAAACTTAATTAAAAGAAAAATTTCTTTTATTTTCAGTTGCTCGTTCATTTCAGACTGATGCTTCAGTTTCTCTGATAAAGAGAAATCACTCTTTTTCTTTCTCCTTGTTAAACTAAACAAGACCAATTATCTATAAAAGAATAGTATGTATAAATTATGATTATGATTATGATTCTGTGCATTTTGAAAAGAGACTATATAGAGAAAGGAAAAGAAAAGATTCTTTTGATTTTAGGTCATGACAAGTGTAATTAAAAAGAGAGTGAAAATACAGATGCGCGATAAAATCAATAGATATCGCGTATTAATACATCTAAAGGTCTATAGATCTTCGGATCTCTCACACTGTGTAAAGAAGTTATTTTATCTGTTACTTTGAACCGGTATTTACAAAGTAAATGCTTCATTGTAGGTAAAGCGTAAAACGATCCATTTCATGCCCGCGCTGTGTCGTCGATCCAAATAATTTCATTACAGCAAAAAACTTAATTTTATGATCAACGGAGTCTTTGAGCAAAAAATTACCTCGTACGACGTACTCTACGAAATTTAAAACCTGTTACGTCGCAAATATAGAGTTTAAATTAATTATTCAAAGGTGTGTACAATTATTAACATTAATTCTTGATGTCTTTTGATCAAACGATTATTTCTTGCGTTAATAACTGCACTTTATACACACTTTATTTTACGAGCATGTGTAATAAGAGCAGGTGTAATAAAAACCAGAAAAAAAAATCAGTATAGCCTCGCGAAATAAAAAACAAAAAGTTCTTCATTAGCAGCAAATGCAAAGTGCAACGTAGTGCTCTAAAATTGCGCTTGCCGATAAAATCCTATTATTTGAAACAAAACGAGTATCGAGTATGAAACAGCGTGTTCGAAACTCCATCTCTAGCATATTGGCTTTTAATATTTCTTTTTATTCGTAAGTGGAAAGTGAAACGCGCAAAAGAAAGATAACCATGAGAGTGCGAGAGATAAAAACTTTTTATGCACGAGAGTTAATCTTAAAATGAATTTCGAGCAGAGGATCGCAGTTTTTGTATATATAAGTATGCTGCAAGATTATTTTTACTACCACCACGCACCTGTCTCCCGTCCGATCGATGGACCATTAACGTCAAAGCCGCCGGGGAGGGAAGAGAGAGCGAAGGGATGATCGGATGGTACGAAGGGGGAGCACACTTTTGCGATAGAGTATACTCGACAAGTGGCAGAGAGAGAGAGAGAGAGAGAGAGAGAGAGAGAGAGAGAGAAAGAGAGAGAGAGATTTCTAGTTAGCCTGAGGCTATTAGATACTTTGCATACATATACGGATACATACAGGTGCCTTTCACATGGATATCTGGGAAATCGATGAACTAAAATAAATATCCACGAAGAAAGCGACACACTCGCGCTATTCCTCCTCGATATCTCACGCGCGCGCATTTATGTCACCTTGCAGAATGGACCGTTGTCACTTGGTCGATAACCCGACTGGGGATACGCAAAATACATATATTTTTCTCGAGAAATGTCACCACGATTTCAATGACAATGCCAGAACTGGTGGCCGAGCCGCGGATCCGACACGACTTTTTGAGACGAGCTGTAGCAACTAATTCCGTTGCGAATATGTATAGCGGATTTCAATCGACAATACGATTTATATTAAGCCCGAAATAGCTCGAGATATACAGGGACTATATCTCACGCAAATAACATCAAGAAGACGGAATAAAGCATCGAAGAAATATTGGCAGCCGCTAATCGATACTTTAAAGTCCCGAAATCCAATAAAATATCCTTCGGAGAGAAGCTTATTCTTTCTTATCATATCAAATAAAGTACGAAAGGCAATCGTTTTCTTAAATAACGTGAGATTTAACTCGCTATTCCAGTATTTCCGTCGCTATCTCGTTTTGCGCACAGATTTTCCGGTAAAATAAGCACGACAAAGGCACTTCTTCACTACCATTTGCCTCGTACATTTTTGTTTTCTTTTAGAAGGAAGCTTTCATCATACGTACGTATCTTAAATATGTTCGTAGATAGAATGCAACGACGTAAAAATGTGCCAGTGCATGATATTTTTTTAAAACAATAATTATTAATTACAATATCGGTCATTAACTTACGGCTATCTAAGTACTTGAAACATCGAATGAGCATTAATTAATATTAATTAATATAGATAAGTTTGATAATTGGTTGTGATATCAATATCAAGAATATCGAAAATAGAACATTTGCTATATTTGCTAATACTAAACTTTGTATGCGCGATAGATAATATTAAAATAAATTTCGAGCAGAGGATATTCCTATAATGTATTCGTATACATATGTATATTTCATATGTATAAGTATTCCGTAAGATTAAGAGATGCAATATTGTCTTGCGTCAAGTAACGTTATTTTTATTACTATCATCTCATACTCTGTTTCTGTTGGATTAAATTAGAATACAAGAAATTGATAAAAGTGTCAGAGACATAAGGAGTAATTTACATGGCCCATTTCTTTAAATAATATATAAATTTATTATTCTGATCAAAGATAAATAACAATTTACTTGAAAAAATATTTTATATGTAGTTTCACATATAACTATTTTTTAGGAAATTTAAAATCCTATAAATGCTAATATAAGTGCTAATAAATTAACGATATAATTAGAAATAAAAATGTTTCCCAAGTAAACTTTTCATTAATTGATATAATGATAATAAAAAAATATGTATGTATATTTGTTAACTATTCACGCAGTTAAATCGTTTAAGTTTTATCTTAACATTCAGTGTCAATTAAATCAAATTCTGCAAAAGACAATTATGTTCAAAGTATCATTTGGCCTTTACTTTTTTTATATAATTGTGAATATTCGAGCATGGTGTATCTGTACAGTTGATAACCCTGCGATTAATATGTTGCATAGCGGAAAGATGACTTTCACACACGAATACGCGAGAAGCACGCGATAAAATAGATATTGCAAAGGAGATGTTTTTTTCGTTCTTTCTTAAACACCCACGCCTGCTGTACAGAGTGTCCCAGAAATACTGTTCTTTTCGAGCTATAAATGCGAGAAGAGAACTCAGGAGAAGATGGTAATCGTTATTCAGAGGCAAATCTTCATGTCGCTGCTTACACAAATAACAGTTTTAGCAACCAATTACAATTCAATTCAATATTGCGGTATGGACTGCAATCCACGCTACATTCAGCTTGCGGTCACGCAGAGCAGTCAAAGTCTAACTTCAAGTTCTAACTCAATCTCGAGGAATTTCATGTATCAGCAGTTCACTTTCGACAGTCTTGATATTAATAATCAAATAAAAAATTATTATGGCTCTATAAGTTAATTAACAATAATTTGAATGCTCCTTCATGAGAATCAACAAATTCATATCATCTTCAAAGTTTTTTTTGTAATATTAATATGTATTAATCCGTTTATGTCAAATTAGATAAAATAATCATATGCAATCATTGCAATCATATGATTCTCTTTAAAATAATTTATCAATAATATTATAATATTATATTTCTAGATTATCGATTCAAATATAATAAAATATTAAGGGACGAATTAATCAGAATTCTATTATAAGTTCCGTTACATTATACTAATATTCAGAAAAACGTTTAGTTTTTAAAGTCAAGGTTTCCAAACTCTTCGTAAATCAACTCTTGAAATATCGATTTTCTTTAAGCAATAGAGAACACTGGGTTACACAAACAAGAGAGGAAAAAATGGAAAGTTATACCGCTCTTAGTACAATACCAAAGTTAAAAGTCTGACTAGTTTTTTTTCCAAGTTCAAATTCAAATTAAAAATATTTAAATGAATAATGCACAAGTTATATATAGCAATCGCAAACCTTTGCACTTGTAACAGTACCGAATAAACAGTTAATAGACTATTCAGGATGAGCCATTGTTAAAAGCAGTAATTCATCAACAATGCTCGTAAATTATCACTGTAAACACAATGACAAAAAGGATTTTTCGTGTCATGAGATTCCATCATGGAATTTCGTAATTATGTGATAAACTAGAAAAATGCAGAAAAAATGCACTCATCTAATTAAAGCGACCAACAGCAATGTAATTAAATCTTACAGTGATTTCGCTGACTCGATTTTATAGATTAAACTTTGTAAACTATATAATATCAATTTTCGAGTAAGTATAATTCTCGTGATAGCAAAAAAACAAAATCATTATCATAAAATTATAGCAAATATGCGAACCAGCTTAATTATCATAATCACAAAAATTGATAACTCGAAATAAAAATTCAATTTCTATTCTAAATATTTCTAAACATTTTAAGTTTTGTCGCTATATTTTTAAAATATAATAAAGAATAAAAATTATTATCCTATAAAAATTGACAGATATCTAATAAAAATGATGATGATTCGATACATAGAGAATACTGTATTTAACTGCAAGATAATGTTTATTAAATAATTGTGTTAATCTGATATGTCATAATGTCATAAAATTCTTACATGAAAAAAGTTATTCAATTGTGCATTAAAACGACTCCAACATAAAATGTATATAAATTATGTGTCGACGTCAATCATGAATCAACGGATATATTCTAAAACCTGTTCCAACTCTAATCTCTACCTAACATCCGTTAATGATAATCGCGTGCGTCGCACGCGAAACGTGCCTGAGACTCCTTCCTTATTTTACTCTATTCGTCTTGAATATCTTAACCCTTACAATACCATGAAAAACGGCATCTTATCCGTACAAATGGAGGTATTTCGAATCCGATCACTGTTTTATCTATTTAAAGTGATTCAAAAAATTTATAAAAATTCATGAATATAACTTTGAAGTTTGTAGAATAAATGTTTGTACTTCATTTTGGAAAAAGATAAAATGTATAATCTAATTACCGAAAATCAATCAAAGATTATACATTTTATCTTTTTCCAAAATGAAGTACAAAAAGGATAAAAGCCTTATTTAATTTAAAAAATTATAAATTTTTATAATAAATGCTTATAGAAAAATAACTTTAGGGTTTCCTATAGTTTAGGTATAAAGCTTTGAAAAAAAAAATACGGGATCTCCAAATTCTTCAAAAGATATAATTATTTAGGCACATGAAAATAAGTGATTTTCAATAAGGAGCAAAAAGGAAAACTCAAATAAAAGCATGCATGTTTTTATACAAAATCTTCATCACATGATTCTTCTCTAAAAAACGACGTTGCTTTGTTCGCTAAGGCAATTCGACGCCTCAATTCCACTGTTTAAATCTTTTTTTTTTAATAAATAATTTTTTTAGAAAAATTATTTTTAATTAAAAACAGATATTCAGATATTAATTTAAAATAGAAATTGCAAAATTTTTACTTTTCACAAAAAGTCGACGTTCAGTACAAACGCGGGTCACTGGAGTCCGTAAAAATTAATTCGATGTTGTTCGCAAGGATTGATGATTTCGGTCATCCTACCACACAAAGATTTCCCCTACTATGAAGATTTTTTAGGAGAGGATGAGTGGGGACCGCATTTATATTGCGCGACGTGCATATTTTAGAATTAGAGGCTTACCAGCTTGCAGCCTCCGCTAACCGTCATGTATTGCCTTTTGCAGCTCTCGTGGCGTCTGACCGGCATGGTCCAGACGTCGAGGCGCCTGGAAGCCTTGAAGGTCTTGAACGGCGCGACCGCGGCCCAGACGGCGGCGGCGACTCCGGAGCTCGAAGAATGCATAAAAAGACAGTTGGCCACTTCCGGGGCGCAGACCGGTTCCCGTGAGGTCGCCGAGCAAGTGGTCAGCCAGTTGGAGAGGACACTGTACGACTTTCCGTGTCTGCGTGGCTGCGCCGAGGTCAAGAGTTACGCCACCGCGTGCTCCACTTTGGCCTGGGCGTGCCTGGCACGTTCCACGCCGCTGGTGCTCGATGCGGCGCAAAATTTGGAGTTCCGCAGAGAGGTGCACGTGAGACATCATGCTTCCCCAAATCCGCATGGGACCAGGATCAGATCGGTCCTGTGGCCAGGACTTCGGGAGGGCTGCCAAGGTCCCTGCCTTCACAGAGCTGTTGTGCTAACTTGTTGAAACACTTGCTGAAGATTCTTTTCTATAAAAAAGGAGTAAAAAGGGAATTCATGCAGAATTTGAAAAACGTATTCATGATGCAAAATTTTTCATATACATGAAATTTTTGTACAGAGAAGTCATTGAATTGATCCTATCAAATAA
Source organism: Cephalotes varians (assembly GCA_037157785.1). Taxonomy (NCBI): domain Eukaryota; kingdom Metazoa; phylum Arthropoda; class Insecta; order Hymenoptera; family Formicidae; genus Cephalotes; species Cephalotes varians. Next base: position 3,102,747 of record JANQDE010000010.1, on the reverse strand, counting down.
ATGAAAACTATACAATAATTTTTTAATAATTTAAGTAAAAATAATAAAATATTTTCATTTAATAGTCACAACAAATTTATTTTCGTCTCAATACGCGATATCGCTTTTAGAGTATATTTTGAAGAAAAGTCTCAATAAAACTTACAAATTTGCACAAATCATAATTATAAAATATAGCATGACACAAATAATTCATATTTGTACAATTATCAATTTACGAGACATATAAACGTCTCTCTGCAGAATTTTCAGAAGCCCAATTGTAATTTGACAACAAAAAGAGAAATGTACAAAGAAGGTCGAATTCACTAATTGAATGCATGACGAAAAGCAAAGACAATCTCGCGTAGGATGCTGCACCGCAGTGTGCTCCAATTTCATTCGTGCTTATGATATATATTCTACATCGTTGACACTTGACGCCGCAACCGGACCTTAAATTTCAGTAACGTATGTCGGGCGTATTGCTCGTGGTTTCACTGACCGCAGGATCAAGAATTCAAGGTAGCATGACCCAGTGTATTGCGGTGTATCACCACATTCTTGTTTATACACCGGTCTTGTCTATACTTTATTATCGTAAAGAAGAAAAAAGATTTATCTGAACGTGTCAATCGATGCAATAATTCTAAAAAAGATAAAAAAACAATTACATAATATACCATACATAAATAAGAAAAGAAAAATTCATAAAACTAAATGAAAAATGTGCATATTTTTGTCATATTTAATAAGAAATTAATTCTAAAACGAATTATTTTCTCATGAATGATACAATGCATCTTCATATTACAAGACAGCTACGTTTTTCCGATAATTGTGTAACAGTAAAATTTATCTTTCCGATTTAACAATTTAAAAAGAGAATATTCTGACATTTTAAAAAGAGAAATTTTTAATTGTGATTTGACTACTTATTTTAGACTTCTCAAAATTTGAGCAAATTGCATGAAGACGTACCTATTATATGTTACAATCAAAATATGATTATAGAATATAAGAATATAACGATAGAAAATATATGAATAATTAAATTATGTAACGCTAAAATATTAACATATGTTATATTCTGTTATTTATATCTAAGGGATTTTAATGCTCAATGTATGAAATTTACATTAAATTAATACTCACAGTAGTTGACATATCTTAATAATTGATAAGCTCTATTTTATAGTTATAACAAAATTACTATGTAATGTTTTAACACATTTATATTAAAATTATATACATTAACAATAAAAGTATTTCATGAATCATTTATCATATTTATTAAGATATAACTCGAAATAATTAATTGCAGGACTTCTCTAATAAGGAGAGGAAGAAAGGAGCGATATTAATTACGAAGATTGAGGTAGAAATTCAGACGAATCAAATTCAAGCATAATTGGTAGTCTGAAAGGAAGTCTTAATACTGAAATATATCACGTAATTGAGGCGAAAATTAGGCTTTAAGAATTCGTTGTTCCAATCTTGTTCAATAGGTATTAATAATTTTATATCGTTAACAATTTCTACGTTCTTATCGATAAAATATTATAAATAAATATCAAATATATATTGGAGTAAATATTTTCAATTCGATTCTTCTTTAATCAGTGACATAAATTAACTATTTTAACTGTTTCATTTAACACTTAAAAAAAAAATAAAAGAATTTAATGTTTTTTCACAAAATAATAATCTTTTAGACTTTAAATGATTATATTACATGTCCAAGACTTTAGACGATCTTAAAATAAGAAAGACAGATTTCAAGCAAATAAATATCTTTCAATTGTTAATAAATATATAAAGAAATATATAATATATATAGTTAATAAATATATAAATTATAAAATGTGATTAACAATTTGCAAATTTTAATCAGGCTATTCATCCAACGAGTCTTTCTCATTGTTATTAATTCAACGTCATATTTTTGGAATGCGATCAAAGCAACTAGCAGATACAAGATTACTTCTTTACCCGTTTAAATCTCTCGAGAGAAATCTGTTATCTTTTGCATCTTATTGCGCTTTTATTGCAGAGATGGGTATCTTCAATATATTATCTTTTCACGTAACATCAGCAAAATTATTTTTGTACATCTATCCTACATTTTTGATAATATATGTTTATATTTTTACAAAACATGCTGCAAAAACAAAAAAACAATACTGAGAACATACGATCAAAATTAATAATGTAAATTCAACAATAAACGTAACAGAATTACCTGACATATCATTAAATAATGAAGAATATATGATAATCTCGTATATTTAAAATCCGAGAGTTATTCCCGTCAACGTAGAAATAAAGATTTATGGAGTTACTTGGTGAAATAATTAACAAACAAGTTTGCAGTTTCGACAGTTTATTATAAATCTCATAGGGGTTCCTATGTACATCTTGGGTATACTTCTAAAACTACTAATCGAACAAGTATAAAAGTATGTCGTAACGATCATTCGTTTAGTTCTGAATAATTATTAATTTAAATATTTTTGTATTGACAAAAAGATTAGCAATATATAATTATATAATATAAATCACATATGGTCTCAACATATGATGTATAATTTTAGTAATTAGTAATTATCCTCGACAAAGCTAAACGAATAGATCGACTGACACTGGAAAATCATTTTGGTCGAATTATTTTATCATCTTTAATTCTCATTTATTATATGGAAGGTCGAAGTGATATTTCTTGCTCGATATATGCTATATATATATCCCAACAGATTTAATATAAAGGCAACGTATCCTCAATGGATGACGTAAGAATGCAGTTAAATCTATGATAGATGAGAGATCTTGAATACAAGAATTTGACAAATACAGTCATATGAAATGAGATTTTTTTCAAAGATATTTATATCATTTTCTCTCCATCATTCCTTGCTTAAGATATACTGCATAATAATATATAGTTCGTATCTACATCTTCAATTTTTACAGTTGCAATAGATATCTTTAATATCTTTCGATAAAAATGAGTATATCGAATAAGTCGAATGAATAATTCCTATGCTCTCTTTAAAAATATATAGAATAAATCTATACCAATTAGAAAATTATATTACGTAATATGTAATATTATTGAATCTTTTTGATAAGTATATATGTTATGATCATTTATAGTCAATATTTTCATTATGGCGAAATAAAAAAAATTATAAAACGTTGACGTTATAAATGCAAGTGACACTGCAACTTATCTGGTAGTAATGATTTGTTAATGATTTGAAAATGGAAAAATTTGTTGTTAAGAAAAAGATATATAATTAATTTCATACATACGTAATCCTTGTAATATACTTAACTTTCAGAAATTTGCTCATAATATCTTATTTGTGTGGAACACAACATATTTTTAATTTTTTCATTATCAAATTTAACAAATTACAAATTAGAAATATATTGTATTTCATTAAGAAGTAAATACGGAGAGATATGTCTTTCTATTACATAATATGACTATTCCATGAACGAGTGTCACATGTGAAATATGAATTTTCTAACAATAATAACTATAAGATAACATATGCATAAAACAATATTTAAGAAATTATTCCCAAATAAACGTTCTATTAGATTAATATAACGCCGTGTTACAGAATCATTTTGATTTATAAAAATCGGAGTAAAACCTATTTATCATGATCTATCTAAAGAATGGCATTAAAGATAATTACAAATCATAAATCATAGATCGTAAATTGGGAGACATGTACTGAAATTAAATATACATTACATTTCTGTACATGCGGACTTTATCATTTTATATTATATCATATTAAATGTGGGTACATTTCATAGAATCAAGTCTTTATTTATAAAATAATGTCATGTCAAAAGTTAATAAGATTGTACTTCGTCGTTACATAATTTTCTTGTTCTTTTCTAAATAATTTTATCCCAAAAGTGACAGAAAAAAATTATGCACGATAGTTTTAACAGTCTAGACGGGAACAGCATTAAATTTATTCTGATTTAATTATCGAAAATATACATTATATCTCAATATCGAAAAAAAATTTTCGAAAGTCATAGAACAAATATACGCGTTCGAGAAAATTGTAAGAACACTAACAAAATAAGGATACATTTTAAGTTGATTAATTAGAACAGAAACTATCTGTTAGCAAAAGATAAAATCAAAGCTTCTAATTGGATAATTTTTGGTATTTTTCCTGAAAATATAAAAATTTTTTCCTTTTTTTTCTGTATAATGATACTTTGACTGTCATGACAGTTTACATGATGACACACCATTTTTTTGTACTCTCAGTTGGTTCAGCTGTCATTTTATTATCATCATTTTTTATCCCGCTAATGTCTAATTTGGTAGATTCGAACTTATAAGTGGCTTTCGGCGTGGATACTTGCATACTAGGTATGCGCAAACTTTTCAATAGATTTATAGATGTATTTAATATACTACTCTCTTCATCTGTTTTCTGTTTTTTCGCCGAGTTCCAACTTTCTGTCTCAATTTTACGTTTCCTGTCTAATGGACTACCATTCGTAGAGAAACTATCGGATAGTAAACTGTTACCATAATGTAAGACTTTCGATTCCGTTCCTTCATCCTGTGGCATAGACATTGTCGACGTATTCACGAAAAGAGAACTATTCGGTGATAACCTTTTTTCACGAAAAGTAATGTGACGCATTCGACCGATGGAATGTCTTCCCGAGATGTTTCTCAGCGTCTTTCCAAATGACATGTCTCTTAGTTGATTCGACATGCCTTCCATGTTGCTTACGTCATAGAGCTTCGAATTATCTTTCAGACAATCATTGAGTCTGATTTGTACATCTTTTAACATTATGGACGAATCATAAGAAATGAATGATGCATCATTTATACTATCATCAATCTTTTCTTCATCCTTCTGTGCGCTCTGAATAATGGATTGTAGTGTTTCGGATACTTCCGATGTAGTGGATTCAACAATATCGACTGAGCAGCTTTCATTTTCGATTTGACCTTCATTTTGCTTCTCTTCCTTTTCATTTATACCGTTTTTCATTTCCTCTGGTACCGAAAGTAATTCTTTTTCCTTATCATTCTTATCATCCTTATCATTCTCTTTTAATTGTTTATCTTCCAATTTTTCTTCTTCATTGTTTGTAGAATTTTGTTCAGTTTCGAATGTTAATTTAATGTCATCTTGCTCTTCTTTGGTTTCAATATTAACATCTTCTAAGACTTCTTCTTTTTCTTGGGAAACAGTTTTGTTCTCCACAAATACTACTTCCTGGATAGTTTTTGTAGAAGTTTGAGGTTCGCTTGACATCTGTTCGATCTGTATATGATCAATACATTCTTTACTTACAGATTCATCTTCGACAGTTTTGTCATTACTGTTCTCTTCTGTAACCTTTTCTTTTTGAATCGAAACATTCAATTTGACTTCAGCTTCTTCTGATCCCGGCTGCATGTCTGCACTTTTTGTTTCTGGATTTTTCATTAGTACTTTTAATTTTTTTGTTCTTTGATGTTCAATTTTTGTTGGAGGCCGAAGCTTGCTCTATAACATACATTATTTCCACATTGCAAAGATCTAAGGCAATGCAAAAAGAACAAATAATTTAAACTCATAGAAAGTCTTATCATTAGCACGAGCTATGCTTTGTGCATTTAAATTAATTTACAATTATTATATATATTTTATATTTAATAAATATTTATATATTTATGCACATAATATTCTTATACAAATTTAATTATATTAAATCTAAATGTATGTATATATATATATAAACCATATGTATAAACCAAGATTCTGCTTATAAAATTATCAAATAAAAACAAAATTTTCATTTAATATTTCATCAAATATTAGTAAATAAATTAAATAATATATATGTATAATATTTTCATATTATATAAAATTATACTTATCAATTAACTTCATTATTGTCTTTTGTTCTCATTTTTTTTCTCTATATAAATTATAAAATATAAAAATATATAGATGTAAGATTGTTAATAGATAACATAAAATATTCTTTACAAGATTTGTTTTACCCAAGAAAATAAAAGAACAGTCTTGTAAGCAGTACATAATCACACAATTATAACATAAAATATATTTATACTGATAAGCCATTACTTAATTTACTAAAAGATAACATTATCTTAATAGTAAATTTAATAAGAATTTTTAATAAAGTGTATTTAGAGATAAATACTTAATATTGTCCAAGTAAAGTCACACATTAAACACATAAATCATAATATAATTCCAATAATTATGAATATATTATAACATAATTATTAAATAATTATTTAATATCTATACATATCACAGTCAAGATGATCATATTGTATATCTGTATTGTTTTAGATCGTAACAACTTCTAAATATATCATAAATAAAATAAGAAAATTAGGAGAAATTAGAAGTGTATACCTTAAAATTTTTTCCTGATCCAGGCAGTATTTTTTTCCTTACTCCAACCAGTTTTGGCCTAAAACAAAAATAAGATATTCACAATCAATCAAGTGATAAGCCATATTGCAAATGGCCTTTGAGCAAGAAATGCTGGAGGTGATGAGAGGAACTAATTTAAAAATACGTAAAATAAAGTGAACCAAAGTTTCTCATGTCTAAGAAAATGAAAATATTTGTTTTTTTGTCTTCCCACATGCATCGTTAAACCGTTCTCTTTGTAAAATAAGTCATCTAAAACATTAGTATCTTATCATTAATCTATTTTGCATTTAAAAATATCTTAAAATGAACTCTCGAATCTTAAAGTTGACAATCTCAATTACCAACGGAATCGGTTCTTTAAAAATTTCTGTGAAACTTATGCAATATTACAGAGTATCGCGAAGACGCTTAAGAATGACTATAAGATCTCGATACAATTTCCCAATTCTTTAGCAAATGTTGCAGAATACAAAGCTCCGACACCCTGTAAACTACAGCGTCAAGCAACTAACAAGTTCCAAGTGTTGTGCCAAACGCTAACACACAAACAATCCGCAACTCCACTCTAAGTGGATCTGGGGAGAGCTGACTCGTACAGACGCGAAAGAGATAAGCGTATCATCCCGCGGGGGTGAGAAACTCTGGCGGAACTTGCGATTCGCTGTTGCTGATTGTTGCTACAAACCTGTTCGAACTCTCGGACTCGCGCTGTCTCTCGGGCAAGCTAGATTCTTTCGACGGCGCGGTCGTTGCCTTGAGCCTCCGAACGTACAAATTCCTCTCATCGCCCCCAGGGGCCGCCTTCTTTGGCGTCTTACCCATGGCCACGACAGCGATTAGCGGCGTGCCTATTAGTCGCGCCCGGTTAAACTCCACGCCCTTTTCTTTTTTTTTTTTTGGTCTTATATGCGATCTTACTCGCGTGCAAACGCAACAAGCCCGCGTGAGGTCCCCCACTCGGAGTAACGGCAAATTAAATATCTTGCTTCTACTATCGCTCCTCTCGCACTCTCACACGCATACACACATTCGTTCTCTCTCTCTCTCTCTTCCCCTCTGCCGCCTAGGTCGTCACCTCGTCGCCTCTCGCCTCCACACAGATATTAATAGTCGTCCTTTCTTACTCTCGTCGCGGCCGACTACTCGCGACGTGGAATCTCGCCGTACGAATGCGGGCGCCGGCTATCTCGTGCACGAGAGAGAGCGGGACGAATCGGCTCCGTCGAGTTCAAGCGCACGTACGTACTACGCAGGACGCCATGCAACCGCCGACCGAGCGCACGACGAGAGGGCACGATGGATGCGAGCGTGCGCGCAGGCGCGGACGCGCGCCAGCGGCCGCTTTTCACGGAAGCTTTCGAAAAAAGATTTGCACGACGCGGATCTTCCAACCAAATCTCGATGGAGTTTCTCGGGTTTGCGACCAGGCGATGATTCGATCGAGGAAATCCACGCACGAGCAATGACTCGATGGCCACGAATTACGAATGATCGTGCGCGTATGTACGTACGTACGCACGCACGTATGTGTAACGCCCGGCTCGCCTTCGTCGTTTCTTCGTGTGTATGCGGCAGAATTCGGCACGAGCGGAATCCCGCAGCGTGCTAACGGACAAGGGGGCGGCGTTCGTCGTGGCGCTGTCGTCGCTTTCGCGCACTCGCGCACGAATACGAACCGGCCGGGGGAAACGCTTCTCAAACTCGTATAGCCCGTATCAGACTAGAGATTGAGATTGCGATTGAATTGGAATTTAACCAATCAGAAGAAAGAAAATCAGTCTCAGGTTTAGTAAGCTTTGCTTTGATTGGTCAAAATCAAATTCAATCTTAATTTCAATCTTTAGTTTGATACAGGCTTATCAGAGATTGAGATCAAGATTGGATTGGATTTTGACCAATCAAAACAAAATTCACTAAACCTGAGATTGGTTTTCTTTCTTCTGATTGGTTACCCAGAAATGGATTCGTTTTGTTCGTCAAATTCAGATTCTGATCTTTTGAATCTATTTCTATCCAATTAAAGTTGTCGAATTTTTTTTAAATCCATTTTAATTCACATGAAGGAATAAAAACAAAGCGATTCTTATTCTTTTCAATTTAAAAAAAATGCATTAATTTAAATCTATTATGTGGGATTAAAACAAAATGATTTCTACTTTTTAAATCCAAAAAGAGTTACTCGAGTCATAGAATTTATTTTAATCCATGACATGGGATTGAAATTATGTAATTTGCTATTTTTTTCAATCCATATTTTGTTCAAATGAATTAAAATGAATTAAAATTTTTAATTCATGTCAATCCATTTTCATTTGCTGGGTAAATTCCAATTCAATGTCAATCTCTAATCCGATACGGGCAGATTGCAATTAAGATTGGATTGGAATTTAATCAATTAAAAGAAAGAAAACCAATGGCTGCGTTCAGCAGAGAAAGCAGCTTAGTAAGCGCTTTGCGCTGATTGGATTATATTTTTAAATCTAGAGGAACAGTCCTATCTCAATTTAGATCTAAAAGTATAATTCAATCAGCATAAAGCGCTTACTAAGCTGCTTTCTCTGCTGAACGCAGCCAATTTCAAGTTTAGTTAAGCCCGTATCAGATTAGAGATTGGGATTGAGATTGGATTGGGTTTTGACCAATCAAAGCAAAGTTCATTAAACTTATGATTGATTTTCTTCCTTCTGATTGGTTAAATTCCAATCTAATCTCAATCTCAATCTCTAGTCTGATACAGGCTTTAGAACTTTGGTTTGATTGATCAAAATCTAATCCAATCTCAGTCTCGATCTGTAGTCTGATATGGGCTTAAGGATTTTCCATACGACTATTTCCAACCAATTCAAGGAGAATATTATAAATTGTAAAAATTAATAGAAAGGATCCTTCAAAAAAATAATTTATATGTAAAATAAGATACACAATATTAAATATTATTCTTAATGATTGAAAATTCAGGTTAACTAAAGAATATAATTATAATAAATAACAATAAGACAACAGTTGTTCAATTAAAAATTGTTAGACAAATAATTTTTCTAGTTTAATAATGTTTGAAGATTATTATTTTTATACAAAATATATAAAAGTATATTTAATATATTATATTAAAATATTAGTAAAATAATGTTATTTTTATAAAAGAATTATAAGTCATTTAAAAATGTTTCATCATTTCTCCTCTCTCCTTTGTCTAATTTTTGTAATTATTTTAATTAGTTCCGCCATTTTATTACAATATACGATCGAGCCAATACTGTTCGAACACGAATAGGTGCTAGACTTTTCTAGAGATTCTAGGATCTCGATGTTACCGACTATCGCGCGAATCGAATATTTTAAGTTACCCAACTATGAAATTGGCAATCCCGGTCCGGAGTGCCCGGATGACTTGACTCGGGGGTGACGTTATCAGGTTATAGTTCGACGAACGCGTGAATGGCCTTTATTCTGGCGGTGCTGCTTCGGACGAGCGCGCTGTGAATCTTTCCACCCACGTGTTTATAGTCTTGTACGAACGCGCGACGAACGTCAATCGAGAGTTAACATGAGCGCGATTTCGTGGCTGCTTTTGCTCGCCGGCGTCCTGGAGTCCTTCGCCACGGAATGGAACACTCAGGACTACATGAAACGAGAGCATTCTCTGATCAGGCCGTATCAAGGTTCGCCGATTGTCATTTATCCCACTGTCACCCGAGATATCTCCTGTCACGCGCCAACGCGGAAAGGATTTACCTGTTCATTTTTATTCAGTCGCAATCCGCGAGGTCCGGTCCATTACGGATTTGAGACAACTAATGCGGAAAATTTTACTTTTTTCTATAGCAGCGTTAATGAAAGAAACACCTACGTGTTTTACATTTGTGTTGTCGCGAGATTAGTAAATATTCATAGGTCAAAGAGCCGTTTTTTGTTTTTCTTAAAAGAAACGTGTGAACTCCAGATTTTTAAATTTTAGATCCGCCTGCCGCACATCAACGCGGAAGAATTTCACTTATTATTTAATTGCAATTACGGATATGAATTTAAAATTATGGAGCTATTAATTAATATGAGACTTTATTTTCCAACCAATTTTATAAATTGCATTGGTAATAAAAGAGACACGTATTTCACAGCTGTGTTGCAAGATCAGTAAATATGAGTCAAAAAGTCATTTTTTTTTTAAGTGCAATTTAATTAATAAATTATAACCCACTTACACATAATAAAAATACATAGAAACTCATTACATATTATCAAAACTCTCGATATATATATTTGTATGATTCATATATTATTTATTATTTCAAAATTTCATAATGTTCACTAATATTTCTCTCTTTAATAATATTTTTAATAGCAAAGAAATTTTTTTAAAATTAACTTAGAAGGAATCTATATTATAATTTATAAAAAATAGAAATTGCATCTTACAGAAAAATGACTTTTTGACTTATGCATATTTACTTGACACGTGTGTTCGGACAGTTCACACTATATGCCACATATATGCATGCCTCCGCGCGTATGTGTTATCTTGACACAGTTGTGAAACACGTAAGTGTCTCTTTTATTACCATTGCAAATTATGGAAAATAAAGTCTTTGTATTAATTAACTGCTTCATGATTTTAAATTGGTATTGCGGCTATATAAATTAATTAATTAATGAATATGATAATGATTATTAAAGCATATTTATTAAGTATATTTTTTTAATATATGTTTGTAATATAAATGTTTTATTTTATTCATGAAATTATGTTTGATATAATAGGCACAGGTATGACGATACCTTATTGGGACTTCATGGGAAGTACGATGGTAACTAACAATTATATCAGGTTAACACCTGATTTACAAAGTAAACAAGGTGCCTTATGGAATTCTGTGGCAAGTATTCCACTTATATTCGCACATGTTTAAGATATATATAACTTTAATGAAAAATATATTATGTATTGTCTACTAATTAAGATTTTTAAATTAATTTTAAATTAATTTTTTATATTTATAGCCATGCCATATACGAAATTGGGAACTGCAAATCCAATTTAAAGTACATGGAAAGGGAAAAGACTTATTTGGAGATGGTTTTGCCATTTGGTACACCAAGGAAAGGATGGTGTCAGGTCCAGTATTTGGGAGTCAAGATTATTTTCAAGGATTAGCAGTGATACTTGACACATATAGCAATCACAATGGCCAACATAATGTATGTAGTATCTTATAAACTCTTATAGTTGGAATAATTATCGATTAAAATTATAAACTGAATGTTTTTATAATTAAAACTTAAGATTCTTATATTTATTTTTATTTTTTTATATCTTTTCTTTTATATATATTTTTTATGTGTATAATTTATATTATAAATAATATATTTGTGACAGCATCAGCATCCTTATATCTCAGCAATGGTTAACAATGGATCTCTGCATTATGATCACGATCGTGATGGTACTCATACGCAACTTGCAGGATGTGAAGCAAAATTCAGAAATTTGGAGCATGATACACATATAGCTATAAGATATGAAAGAGACATCTTAACTGGTACATAAAATCATTAAAATACATTGCATCTTTTATATTATATGGCAATTATAAAATTGTTTGTCAAATTGTAGTATCTTTTTTTTTATTCTTCTTATTCATCGTTGTACTTTGTCCTGTCACGTTACATTGTTTTTTTGTTTCCTGTTTCTTTATGTCAGCTTTATAATTATCTTTTTCTTGATTTGCAAATGAGTGTACATGTATACATGCATATATATGTGTGTGTGTTTACTGATTAGAATTATATATAGACTCACACGTAACTGCATATTTCTTACAATGTTTTTTCTTATCGCAATGAAGTTACCACGGATCTTGCCAACAAAGCAGCATGGAAGCAATGTTTTCAAGTGAATGAAGTTAAGCTTCCAACAGGATATTATATTGGAATATCTGCTACCACTGGTGATTTGTCTGACAATCATGACATATTATCAATTCGTTTGTTTGAATTAGACTTACCAGATGATGTAAGTATTTTAATTCTTTTTTTAATATTTTCATTGTATTAAATGTGATACATTATGTATATAAAGCACATCTTATATCTTGTTAGCCAATAAAAATGTAAACTATTATAGTAATCAACGATATTTAAAAATATCATGTTAATTTACAGCCTAAATATCAAGAAGACAGATCACAAATTGTGCCATCAGCAGCATTCTATGATGCACCAAGAGGTATGTAGTTAATAAACGAGATTTTATTGTATGTGTGTATAAATTTATTTTACTATCAATTTTCTATTTTCAGAACGAATAGAAGATCCAAAGCAATCTAGCTTTAGTGGAATAAAACTTTTCCTACTGATGTTAGTTGCTGCGCTCGTATTAATAGCCTGTGTTGTTATTGCTATTATGCTTTATCAGAAGCATCAGGAAAATAGCAGAAAGCGATTTTACTAAGTCAGGATTTAAATAGCATGTGTGTCTTGGGTAGCTTACTGATTCCTCCTTTATCCGAAATTTTTCATATATAAGATGTAAGTTATGAAATATTCATAAGACTGTGTCCTTACTTGGTTTCTTTGTTCTAAATTAAGTATAAATTTTCTCTTTTGTGTGTAAGAATAAGTCTTCAAAGGATAAAGGAGAGACATGTGTGTGCAAGTATTTTAATAATTCCAATATTTACAATATTGCCCTATTGGATTAATTATCAATGTCATTGATTGGGCTCAATGTACATTTATTTGATTTTATAATAGTCAGTAAAAATATGTATTTATTGCAGTTTCTCTACCAAAGTTATTATTTCTTGAAATGAAGCCACTTGGAATTTAACGAAATAAGTTTTTATATTTGACTTCTAAAAAATGTGTAGACTGTGAAGATATAATGAATGTATTACATGTACATTGCTAGGTGTATTTTAGAAAGGTCTTGGAAAAACTTATATATTATATTAATTTTAAGTCAAATGCTCATATACATACAAAAAATCTTTATAATAATATATATTTTTTCCAGAACCTTTTTGTCTAGGTTGAAACAAATTAATTCTAAAGTGATTCCAGTGATTTTAAATATTTAAGAAAATATACATCACTAATAAAAGATATTTGATTAAGGAAATAAAATGTAGAAACCCTGTTTAATTTCTATTTATGCAGTTTTTTTGCACACTGAGTAATTATTTTCATATGGTACAGATTATAGGTATAGAAAAGACTTTATTAATATAGATTTTATATTTGTACATAAAGAAAAAATTACTCGAAGGTCTCATATTGCATAATGTTTGATAGAGATTACTTGCATAGAGATTACTTGACGCAACTCCAAACAAATTATTGGCCGTATGAATTATGTTGTATTAGAATAATGTTTAATAATGTCTAACATTGCATGAAAATACCTATATGCAATGTGGGTGATTCTACTGTATTTCAATATAAAATAACTACATAGTAAAACTCAGTATTGTAATCCTTTTTTTATATGGAAACTATAAGAAAAAGGGAACCAAACCGTTTAATAAACAATTGTCTTGTTATCGACATAATGTCATTCGAAACAATAATGTATTATGTTGCCAAATACAAAATAAATATATCTATAATTCTAAAGAGAAATAAGTTTTTTGCTTTTTCACAAAAAATAGGTACAAGGTAAAATCATTACACAATTGTATTGGAATAAGACAATATTTTGAATTTTATTTCTGAATATATATTATTCATGACAAAAATATACATTTGTACATCAGAATGCAAGAGTTCATGATGTTTTAACGCACATAATTCGTTTGTTTGCTTTGAAGAAGCAAATAGAGTATTTTTATTATCAACATTAAAATCATTCAAACAGAAAACACCAAGGCACATCTATGTCTGTCTTATCTCTTTGCTACTGGTCTTGGTTCCTATTGTCGTTGTGATACAATGACTGCCCTTAATTCTTTAGATAGATATGCTCATTAATAACTTGTAGATCTAAACACTTAACATCGATGTACAGTAAATTGTTTGTACATATATATATTTTTTCAGTGTTCTTTAAAAGCTGCATTATTTAGATAACTGAATTTTGAGATATCTAATGTACTCCCACAGAATGTGTTAGTATATGACGATACTGCACAAAATTTCTTATGAAATAACATATTTCTCTTAATAATAATAGCTTACTAAATAATCTAATATTATTTATATTACAAGTTGCATACTGCCTTGCCATTAAATTAATTATAACTTTATTATGATATAATATATGTACTATAAACCTAGTAAGAAATACAATTTTTACTACATACGATATTAAAACAAGATCAAAAAGTCATCTCTTATTATTCTCCAAAAACGGAATACAAAAATATCAAGCATTTCTCTCTTTTTCTTTTTTTTTTCACTGGCAGTAATGCTTAGGAAAATATATAAATCTTAAAATATATGTTATGTATAAGATTCTGCAGCAGATAATGACTTGTTCATGAAAGCGCGCCTAATGTAACTATTAATATATGTATATATACATACATACATACATACATATATATATATATATATATATATATATATATATATATATATATATATATATTGACTGAGGCTTTTGGTAACATCGAAATATTTGCACTATTCTCTACTTTTACATCACACATACGTTTACATGTATGTCAAAAATTTACGAAGAAACTGCTTATATATATAACAATTTCTTGTTTTAGCTTGATTTATATTCTTTATAACATGCTATTACATACCCAGCAGACGAAAATGGATTGAAATGAATTGAAAATTTTAATCCATTTTAATTCATTTAAACAAAATATGGATTGAAAAAATAGCATTTATATCATTTCAATCCTGTGTCATGGATTAAAATAAATTGTATGATCTGAGTAACTTTTTTTTTAATTTAAAAAGTAGAAATCATTTTGTTTTAATCCCGCGTGATAGATTAAAATGAATTAATGGTCTGCATTTTTTTAAATTGAAAAAAATAAGAATCGCTTTGTTTTTATCCCTTCATATGGAATAAAATGGATTTTAAAAAATTCGGAAATTTTAATTGGATAGAAATGGATTTAAAAGATTAGAATCTGGATTTGACACGAACAACAAAACGAATCCATTTCTGTCCATTTCAATCTATTTTCGTTTGTTGGATAACACGCTGTTTTGTACAGTACAGTATCTTCAATTGTAACGCGGAAAATGATAATTTTACGACAATAATAATATAATTATCGTGTTAAATTGTCCGTCCAAATAGAAATCTTTTAATAGATTTTTCATACTGAAATATCTTTTAAGACATTTATAAAACAAATATGTTGTAGTTTATGCTGCAAATATACCACATTTATTCATTTTAAAATCCTGTTTTTTTAGTATGTTAACTACATGAATTTATCCAGTGTTCTATTTCCAAGGTTGATATTTGTCCAGAAATTCTAATAGTAAATTTTAATTTTTCTTTAATATAAATCATAGCAATATATAACGATAATTAGATATTGGAAAAATTTCGCTATATTACATCTAAAAAGCTACAGAGATCTAAAAAAAAGATTCAGTCATATATAGAATGTCATCACTTGAACATCACAATCGGATTTAACAGAAAGTTCAATACAGTCTTTACGCTGAGACAAAGATCTCTAATAATAGAACTTAAACTTATACGATATCTGTAACGTTTGTGAGACGTTTTCAAATCAAGAGAGTTGCATGCAAGACACCCTACCTCTTCCAAATCGATGTGCGGTTTAGCGCCACCGAGGAGAGATTCTGTGTCTAAGCCATTATTCAGAAGTGTGCCAGAAAACCAAATCTTATCGCCCGGATATATGTTCAAACTGAAATTGGTGAAAGAATGGTCCGCAACAAGACGTATTTCCGTAGTACTTCCCCATATGCCGCTTTTCATCTTGACGAATATCTCAAACTCATATTGATCCCAAGATGGAAAATAACATTTGTTTCTTTTCTTTTGGATATTTGTAATGTGCTTGCAGTTCTTTCTGCGAGTGTCATCGCCCGAATTACAATTTTCTTCGTACGGTTCTCCGTACATACAACTAAGTATTGTTCTAATGTTGTCGGGCAATCTGTTTAATATAACTGCAATATTGTTCTTCATCGATTTTAGTCTAATATTCGTCACATAGCCTTCCCACGAGATAGGTATGCCTTCCAATTGAGCGCATTGTACCTGCACTTGCGCTTTCGACGATAATTCTTCCCACGCAGGCTGATGACAATAGTTTTGATATTGATCCCATGTTAAAGTAGAAGCAATGTCGTACTCATCGGAATCCTGGTTATATTCCATTATCATCGGCCACGATAAGAATGTCGCAGCACTAACGCCAAGAACAATCTACAGAAAATAAATATTTAAAGAATTTATAAATTTATAAGTTAGACATATTAGAAACGTATGAAGAATGTTCAAGACGGAGAAATATGATACGATATACGTACTTGCATGAGCGTAATGATCCAATTAAATCTCGATGCTCTAGTTTTTCTTAAATACCACGAAGCAAAGAACGGCATTCCTCCGAGTACAGTAGTAATCGCTATCCTCATAGCCAGATCATTTTCTGACAAGTATTTGGCAACAGCTACGACTGGTAAAATGATGGAAGCAATACCAGCGATTGGAAGAAACAGGACCATGCCAACTAATGCGAGAGCGCCTCTAATTAAGCCGTACCATGTAGCACCTTGAGAACTGAATATCGCTATTTGCCACCAACTCAGAGTAACGCAATGGGGTATCAAAATCCGATACGTGCCACGCCAGTTATCTCTTGCAGCCATTTTTGCAAAGACCGCCGGTATCAGGAGATAAAACACAGCGCGGAAGTTTAGACAAAATTCTATGCCATTGCCGACAACGTAAGACGCAAATGTTGGCACTCTGATGTCCAAGAATCTCCAGCTTTGTGCCACAACCATATCTGTTTCGTAAGGATACTTGGCAAGTACATGCACACCAAAGCTAAAGAGGGCTAGGAAATCGGGAAACCGCGAAGAGTCCCTCCACATAAAGCTGCAGAGCGTGATGAGAGTGAGCGTGACTGCTATTATAGTGAATTCAGATTGCGGAGTCCATTGATGAGCTATCAGAGGATAGATCATCAAGTTCAGCAGCAACGCGAGAAAGAAATGTCCATATGGTTTCAGATTGTTGCGGCAGAACTGATATTCCGCCTCCTCGGGATTCAGATTTCCACCCGAGTAACTGAGAAAGAGGCCCGACCACACGCGAAAATCGTTGAACTCACGTTTTCGTTGGAGCATTTGGAAAGTGGCCACCATCATAACTACGAACGAGAGATAGTAGAGAGCCATTGGTATAAAAAGTATTAGACTCTCTGTGCCCAATAAGGAGTACAGCAAGAGTAACAGGAGAATGTGTAGATTTGACGTAAAGAGAACTCTGTTGATCGACGTTCCTCTATGACCTAGACTCTCAATCAACCAACTGTAGAGACGTTTCAACGACGCAAACGGATAAATAAATGGTCTCTGCAGCAATGGTATCGTGTCCAGCGCCAGTTCAGAAGGATCCACCATACAGAGAGCGTGCGATACTATCGGAAGCATTCCGCGTGCGTAGCTCGCAGCCGCGGATACCAGAGCAGCCTCTGTGATTTTCTCCCCCTGGTCGGTCCAACCTGCGATTATATAGCAAAACTCACATAAAAGAACGCAATAAAAAGTGAAAAATTTGGAAATCTCTTTACCGTGAACGTCATTTGTTCGGTCTTCATCCTTTGGAGAATCGTCAGGAAGCCCATTTCTGGGGAAGCAATCATTATCATTGTCGCTTAGTCCTTTTTGCGATGAGTTGCTAGAGCTATTATTCGATTGAAAATAATCAGCATTACTGGTCGATGGAGATGATAAACTCCTTATACGTTTTTGTAGTTGTTCGGTAGTTATAAAGTCCTCGCCATTCGATAAACTGACGAAAAAACAATTTCATATTCATTTATATGGCACATGGTACATATTTATTCCTCTAATGTCCAATTACTTGTTCTTTACCTCATAAACATCTCCCTTGCCGCTCTTCTGGCCAACTTCTCATCCTGCGTCATATCTAGACAACTTTTTACGTCGTAATAGTTGTGCTCCGTGATACCACGGCCAGTCGCCAAGCACTTTCTGAGGATATCAGTCGCTTCTAAATTTCCTTGCTCCGAAGCCTTCGTCAGCCAATAAACACCCAATTTTGCGTTCTCCTCTTTATCAACGTCAAGCTCTTAAAATATAATTATAAATATAGTTATAAATAATATATGTAGCCTAACAACGATGGAATAACAGGAGAGAAACTTTGCTGTCAAGCGTATACTCCAGCTTACCACATTGTTCCTCCAACAACTGCTTAGCCAAAATCACTTGAGATTCCGGACAGCCATCTTCTGCCAATCGGGAACGTAACCGTCTAAGAGAACCTTTAGGTCCATCTATCAATAGGACTTAGAATTAGCTATTTAATCAGAAAAAAAAAAAAACTAATCAGACTCATGTTTATTATGGCTGCGTTTCGATATTCGCTGCCAGTATTGAAAATCTATAATATACGTAACGTGCACTGTAAATTTTTAATACTGACAGTGAATATCGAAACGCAGCCTATGTCAATGTATCACATATACATGAGACATATCAACTGATAGTTTCATGTATGTTATTGCTTTTATTGCAAGCAATACATACACATGATATATTCTATTATTATGTATATAATCTTTTACTATCATGTACTCTATTGTTCTAATTATTTCCAAAGTTTTGTTCGGATTGCATTAATACATGATAATTATGTCTCAATTATGTATTAATATAATAATGTATCAATTATAATCATCTTCATTAATATCGCGTTAAAACAAGAGAATAATAATTTTTAACAAAAAATCGAATTCATTCAATTCCGCGTCGCGACGAAAAATAGAGATCTGTCAGGTATTAAATTCCATCATTTCTCTGTTCGACGATTCACACTTGTCTGTTCAAAAGGCAAGTATTGGAACGCGTTTCCATCGCAGATCACGTGCGCGTCTCGAACCGTCGGTGCGTCCTCGCTCGGGTGGTCCCCGAGCGCATTCGCGTTTCTCCGAGTCGCGACCTCGGCGACGATTACCATGCAGCGTCCACTGTTTTCTGCCGGATCTACCAGACAGCGGTACGATACCAGCCATGACTCACGGCTCGGCGCGGCTCGAGAAACTCGTCCGATTCGCGTACGACGAGCTCTCTCCTCGACGCGCGAACTCTCGTGCGGAATCGCGTCGCGGTCACGGAACGTCGAAGATCACAACACACGTCGCGCGGCTCCGCCGAGCGCTCCTGTTGAATAGCTGGCGAGCGTGGATGCGCGCGATGCGCGGCGACGCGCGTGCGCGTGCGCGTCCCTGCCCAGCGTGTCAAGTGAGGTTAGGTTGGATCGAGTTGAATACATAAACAAACGCCGGGTGCGCGCCAGTGCCGCACCGAAATTTGAATCTCTCGCGTCCCGTGCATTCGCCTCGAGGAATACCCCGTGGTAAAATGAAAGGCTAGCTTTCGGTCGTTCGTTCAAGCTGCAAGATCCCCGAGCGAAAAATTCTCTCGTCCATATTTCTGTATATTCTTTACGTATCCCGGACTTTCATCTCGTTCCAAATTCCCGCTCTGCTCCGCGAACGCGTCGCAATCTGTTTTTTTCCAAAAACTGGCGTCCGATAGAAAATTAATGATTACAGCTAATCGAGGTACGTGCGTCAAGATTCCAATGACCGCTTTAACGACAAATGAATTCTTAATTTGCCGAGTAATATTTATTTCTTCCGAGTAAACGTTATTTACGCGTTTCCTCTTAGAACCGATAAGGAATGCAAAAGTTAATTATTAACAAAATAATTCCATTTTTTATTTCCTTTCATCAATATGAGAGCAGGTACTGAAACACAACGTTTCTAGCGTTACACATTTATTTTTTTCAATACAAATTTCGCTATGTTATTATAAGATACAATCTCGTACAATATTTATTTTATCGTTACATATTGTTGCAAGTATACAATTGTATGCAATGCTGCTCGAAAGAGAACACTTTTTTACATATTCACGCGTCTATTACTTATTCTACTTATTCTATTCTATTGGAATTGTAAATTCCGAAAATTCTTTCACACGCAAAACGGCTTCCCAGAGAAAACATACTTAATGTATCGCAACAAATCGCTGATATATTGTTCGAAAAGCGTGACGCAATACATGTTTATGGTTACCGATAATAAGCGACGTGCGTATTTGATGTGATTCAACTTGCAAATTTGGAGAACGGTTTCGATGAGTTTGCAATACTCGACTCGTACCTTTCTCGGAACGTCGAGCCGCCCGCGAACTATATTTCACTTAGCAGAACCAGGTTTTCGCGGGCTGCTCGTGTAGTCAGAAATTGGCGCGTAGACCGGCGCTGCGAAACAAAACCGGACACGATTAGGATGTAAATTGTATGTAAAAGCCGCGATTCGGAAGTACAAGTACTTACAAGTTGCTTGGTCCGGCATAGGGCGGCGGATTTGGACGAATGTACGGATTGCAGCGTTCGCCGGAGATTCTAAAAAGTCATATTAAATATTAAAGATATTAGTGATATTAATTATTAAACAATTTATAATATTCGTATCAACATCGTTTGGATTACAGAGCATTGTGTAAGAGAAATGTGCAAAAAGGCACGAGCGAGTAAAACAAAGCTCTCTTAACTTATCGAGTCTTTTAAATTTTTGTTATGTCTACCGAATTTTTTGAAATCTTTAAATGTCTCTTAGGTTCTTCTTTTCTTTTTCTTTAATAAAAATTCTTTAAATTTCCTTTGAAACTTATATCTTCGTCATAGTTAAGTAACCCAATCTATATAAGCGATATATATATAGATAGATAGATAGATAGATAGATAGATAGATAGATAGCTTCTATGCTTGTAATTGCGCTCTTACGTAATTAAATGATTATAAAAAATGAAGGAAATTCACCCGACTCCGTACGAGTGCCTCTTTACGACTTCCACGTAATAGATTCGCGATGCGATTGCATTGAAGTGCATTTTACTGGAAATAATTACAGCGCTTCTACAGTAGTGTACTACGTTAGTATGTTCGTTTTGATTAATGAATCTGCCTGCGAGTTACGCATACACGGTGTTTCTCTTCCTAAGAAATGATGATCTTGCTATGCCACAAGTAACGATAACGAGATAATCTATCGTGATTCTTTTACATCTTATCTGAAACATAGAATCTCTCGAGAAAGAGAGATTCCGGTGTGGGAAAAAAATACTTGAATATTCATCGAATATTATTCACGTTCGTAAGTTTCTAGAAATCGAGACCGGTACGATTTGCACGCGTTTGAATTTCGAGGTGACACATGGCTTTGTGTATCGAATTGTTGTTTAACAACTGATGGTCCCGAGTTCGATTCTTCACCTCACATATCTCGATTTTATTGTCGAAGTTTATTAAAAACGTGACTATTTCATTCTATAACGTGATTAAACTGTACAGTCGATATGACATACTATAATGATTTAAATAAGCTTATGAGTTATAGATTTGTTATCATGGAAGAGTCATACCAAACATAGTAATAGGAATGTTCGTATAAAAGCAATATCTTGATCAATTCTATCCAAAATGAGTTATCGAAATGTGTTATTTAACAAAGATATGTACTGAAAATAAACTCGCAAATAGAATTGTATCAAGGCATTGCTTTTTTTTCTTCTTTTTTTTAATGATATTATAAAAGATTCGCGACAATTCGCATCTAACAAACAAGATAATCCACAATGAAGATCTTTTCGTAAGGTGTTAAGATGTCGTAAGCCAATCACAGAACCGCATTTGCATCTTAAGACATTACTTAAGACATTACTTAAGACGGCCTCGAAATAAGAACCAATTATATAGCGGCCTTTAAACTCATCGAAATCATGTTTGTTACGGACAAATCTCTACCTTGGACTTCGCGATAGAGAATCGCTCGGGCTCGATGGCTGTGCTGACAGCGATTTCAGAGTACCTCTCTCCGGTACGGCGTACTGCACCATTTGTATTCCATTGTTTCCGACACCTTCCCCCGGCGTAGGTTCCCGCTTCTCTCTGCAAAAAATAGGAACATCTCGCTCCGTTAAATCGAGTTAAAGTTAAATTTAGCGAAACATTAATTTCCGTTCGGATTTCGCGTTTGTATGTGTGATGCAACAAATATGGGTTTAGAAGCGGGAATAAAATTAAAATCCGACTTCGGACCTGTGCTAGCCGTTATTTTGTCGTCACAGTTATCATATGACGAACGTAAACGTTATTAATCTTCATTTGCAAAGTTTTACGAAGCGTTTATCAATTCTAGCACCGTTATGTTGAAATATGAGATATTATGTAACATGCAAATACGATGAATTAGGAAAGCTTAGAAAATGCAAAATTAATCGAAAAAAAATTTCATCCGAATTAATTAAAATGTAGACTCAGCTGAACGTTTTTAATTCGCGGCATGATTTACGCCAAACAATTAGTAATATTTTAATAACGTCGTGTCACTTTGCAGGAAATATTTATTAGTATTTATTAGAAATCTTAAATTATTTATGCAACGACAGTGAACATACCTGACGGGTTGTTCTCTCAAAAGGAAAATATTAAAGAGTTCATCGAAATATTCATCTGACTCCGGATCCATCCTAGGAAAATAAAACATAAATACCTACTTTTTTGTCACGAAAGTGCGTTTAAATAGCGATTGCTAGATTAATATCGTTAATGCAAACCTTGTCTGCGTTTAATATTACCTTGCATCATAAATAACATCCATAATTTAAACTAAACTATTAAACTAAATTATATTCTAAAAATAAAAATTGTTTCTTATAATAAGACTCCGACTGCTATTTTTCCCGCAACGACTGGCATTTTAATTACCATTTACGTCAGACCACAATAGTTGCAAGCCTCGAAGATACAAACATACATAAGACACAATAAAAAACGAAGAAATCGTGTAAAACATTTATGGAACTTTGTCAGACATATTATCAATAACATCCGTCGTTAATTTGTTATTATCGTAATGTTATAAATTAATTAATCGTATTCCTTCAAATTGTATAAACGTTCAACCGATTGTTGCAAACATTTCAATTATTTTTAAACAATTGACGATAAAAATATTGTAATGAAATATTATTGTCTATGACATTATTATTTGTCCGCGACAGAATGTTTGTTTGAATCTCCGCCAACTCAAATATCTTTAATGTAATGCAAAACAAAATACAACAGTATGATATCTATGAAATTTCAAACAAAGTATTTAAATAAAGAAACTTTCCTTGTATTTGATCGAATTCTCTCGTAATTAATTCGTATATTTGTTACAGGATGGGAAAGTCATAAGATTCTAAAAAGATAAATTCTGTTCGTACTGGTAAAACCCGTCGTATTATTTCGACGAAAACCGGATATTCCATTGTGCAGCTTCTACGTTTCCGAATCGTATTCCGAATAGATCCTCTGCAAACACCTCTCTCTCTCTCCGTTCGCGTAACCGGCAGAACTTTTTAATGAGTCATATCGCGCCTATGACGCGCGAGTCCTGTTCCTGTTTGCGCAGCGCCCGCATTATCAACCGCGCGATTACCTTGATCGCGGCACGGTTTGTCGGGTTCCGCTCGCGTTCCGCGAGCGATTCGACAAAAACGCCAAACGCGGAAATGCATGGCGAAACGTGCGTATCGATCGTGACTTCAAATAGATCCCGCCGACTCCCGACGCCGCGACCACGTGAAATGCACGCGGTTGCGTCAGCGTTGCGTCAATCGTCACGTGTGGCACGACGTAATTGACTTGTTATCGCGACACGCCGATGAAAATTGTCGCGCCCCACGATGTATTCGACGACACGCACGCACTCGACTGCGTGTATACAATCAGCGACCCGATTAAAAGCCGTTAACGAAGTTCCGCCACATTCCGTTTAATCGCGCGCCGCGATATGCTTCTAATTATGGACGCATATCGAATCCGTCGTAATATTCAATGCGACGATCTTGCCGAGGAGGAAACGCGCCTTTCGCTAAATCGAAATATCTCTCATTACGAAATGTTTGAGAGATCAATTCGTCGAAATTGTCACATCTACAATAAATGTAAAATATTTCATGTAAATATTATATTACGATTGATAATGTTTACGTCACTAAATGCGTTTCATAATTGTTACGTAGATGTTCGATAATGGACTTGTTACACTTGGCGAACAGAGTGATTATATCATAGATTCATGTTTATTTCCTCAATGATCATAACTCGCATACTTGATGTGAGCCGTTTATAAATTACTTCAACAGTTTTACTGCTCTCCGTTGCAAAAAATATTGACGATTAGATTAAATGCGATTTTGTGTGTATTTGAATATGCATTACCATTGAAAGGTTCAAGAGGTTTCACTAAATATTTACAATAAATACTTTGACGTAAAACGCCTAATTATAATAGATTAGCCAGTATTATCAAAACGAGTTACATGCTACGTGCCAAGGTAAAAGTGTCTCGCAAGGTGATCGATAAAACGATGAAAAGACTCTTACAAGAAAGATATGCATATGTTGTACGTATATATGATTGACCCATGTTGGATCAATCTCGTCAAGTTGCATGGCAGAATTGAAAGAAACTAATTGGTGTCTATACTTAATAACTTTATATAACTCAAGATTGAATGATACATTTTTCCCAGCAATTTTCCATCTCGTATGTGGATATATTGTAAAAATAGAGTTAGAGCACATTTTTCATAAGTGCATAGGAAAGCTTATAGATTTTATGGCAGCACTTACGCGGTAACTTTGCAAAGTGGCTTTTGTAGCCATTGTAAGCATCATTTCCGGGCACTTCACGCCTTTTACAGCGGTGCAGTAGAGCCGGGCCACGCCGCTTTTGTGGCCAGCAATTGAAGCGTTCAACTGAGGCAACGTTATGTCATTTTGCGAACTTGCAGGTATTATTAGAAACCCCGCCCCACTCCACATCTTTTATTAAACACGTATGGGATCTAGTGGGTACGGGATCTACGGGGTCTATATGAAATAAAATAATACTTGAAGCACAAACACATTCATGTGCAAAATGTTAAATACGCTGAAAAACATGCCGAGTTTTAAGATTCTTTAAATATCTCAAGCATCTTTCAAATTTCTTACGCTTGAAGTAATATATTAAATAATCGACTTTTATATCTTCTTGTCGAGTAATTATTTCTTTATATTTTTTACAATTTACGCGTTTGCTGCCTCCTTTTAATTTACATTATTGAAAGAATTTAACACATTTGTTTTATCGTTTATTTGTTAATATCGTGAGTCACCTGAGATTCGCTTAATAAAATTAAAAATATAATTTTTTTCTTATATAAATTCGAAATGACGTAATATTATTTAAGCAATGATGCATCGATCTTTGCAATCGCATCGCGATTTTAGTAGAACGGCGCGGACAGACGTCGATTCAAGAATACAGAACCCAGCCGGTGTTTACATCGATCGGAATGTAAAATTAGCACGCGCGTTGCGTGATCACCGATTGGCGATCAAATCGATCGCAGACACATCAATCTGTTTCCGCGTGAACGAACCGGTCCGCGGTTCACCGATAAGCGATTCCATTGCGTCACGTCGATCTCGATCGCGTCATACAACATCTGACTGTTGTTCGTAAGACGCCGATCGCTCGCGGTCACTTACCCGTTTGTCATGCATGTATTCATGCACGCACGCACGCACGTACGCACGCATGCACGCACGCACGTACGCCACGCACCAGTATGTACACGCTGTTGTAACCAAAAGCGTGTGTCAAAATGGTAACAGTGTTCGCATGACGAACGTGAGCGTCTAATGAAAGAAAGAGACACCAAGTGACACGATTTTGTATCATCATCGTTGTGACTAGGCATAAATACCGTAAAGAAAGAAATGTCGATATTTTTCTCTGTATATCATCAGCGCAATAAATGGCGTTATTAAATGATATCGCCGAAAATATTGAGAATTAATTAAATTTAGAATTCATCATATTGATCCATTGACGCTTTTCTTTCTTTTCGTTATCATCTCTTATTGTTTTCTTTCTTCTTATTATTCCATTCGTGTTTTCTCTTTTCGTCTTCCCACGATGTTTGTTCTTTTCATTTCTCTTTCGTGCTTTTTTTTGTTTTCTTTTTCTCTCTTTCTCTTTTCCATTTTCGTTTATTTGTTAAAGACAGCGGCATAAAGCATTATTAATTTATTGACAGCCAACTAATTAAGCTTTGCCGGAAGCCAACAAGAAATAATCACTGCGCTCTCGGGAATATTTAGAAATTACGAGCAGGATATAATAGATAGTTGCTTCGATAATTCGTGACTCGAAAATTGGGGATGATGACTGGAAATTAAGTGCACAAAGTGCACCTTGTATTAAAAATTATGAACGATATATTAATCGTTCAGCCAATGCAGTTTAATCATTGTTAATTCGGATCCGAATAAGTTTGGTGACGTTTGATGAGTTAAAATAGTTGTATTTTTTGTTTTCTCGGTTAAATAAGTATGCGTGCAAGATAAACATAGTGACGCACATAGAGTCCATAATAAGATCATAATTGATCGGTTATATCACACGTACAAGAATCTCGATCCTATATCTATATTCTATCTGCACCTAGTTGTTTGCGTCTCGCGTATGGAAATTGCATTATCCCGATGACTATGTGATTTCAATACTTTTTGCCGCATGCCTCTCGAAAGATAATGTCACTTGCGCTTCTTTGCGACTCATCAGTCGTAAATTAACTGACCCTGAACGTTCGTTTTTATTGCCCTGAGCTGCAAGAAAAGTAAACTAAAACGTGATAATGTATACGGCAAAGTGCCCGGCTCCTAATCTTATAAAAGTGTTGTTTTATAAAATAGTTACACGTATAAATATCTTCTCTATCTTTGTCTAATGCAAAATTGATTTTTCTATGATAAAAAGTTGATTGCACTTAATTCTTTAATCTTCAATATTAAATATTCTGCTAATTAAATATATCTTCTTCTTTTATCTCTTGAAAAATGCTTGACAAAAGCCTTGAAACAGCTTTGAATCTGTATTCTTGTTAAAACATTCTTCGACAATAGTCGGTCATTTTTTATATAAAACTGTGTTTTCGATAATAGCTACTTGCTCTTCATTCATTACTAGTGTAATTACATAAATTGTGCTAATGTTTCCGTTCATGTTCACCACAGTTGACATTTTATACTCGTGTGGATTTCTTGTTTATTCTCTTGGTCTTTCATGAATATCACTTTGTACGTGAATATTTTTTTGAACAGCCTTATTTTTTTCCTTTACCAACGCGACATATTTTATCATTTTATTTTGTGTGTGTGTTTCCATATCAATGGCAAAAACTTACAATATATCATCTTGTTTTCAATGTATTATAATTGAAATTTAATAACATATCATTTTAGATTATTGTTTTTATTAAAGTGAAAATACGAATTAATGATCAATTTTCGTTAAATAATTTTTTTAAGTATTTATAGTCGATGATGCCTTCTTAGGCTTCTTATAGTCAAATTTTGTTAACAGTTGCGCATTCGCCGGGGCATTGATTTTTTTCTTATGAAGGTATGTCAAAGTTTAGTGTACACAACTCTTGTCAACATCCAAAATGAGTTCATCAACAGGATAATGAAATGTGATTAGCATATAATGTGATTCTTCTGGAATTTTCCAGAAAGTGCATTAGTCAATGCATCGTAGATGCAATGCTTATAATAAAGTTACAGGTTGTTATTTCAAACATTTTTTATAATAAAATAAATAAAATTAAAAAACATATATTTTTTAAAATTCTGATCTAACAGAAATCAAACAGCATTCAACAAGATTAAACTCATACTTAGCGCCTTAAAGAGGCTTTGCTGGATACTTAACAAAAATTATTCGATATCTAACACCCTTTAAATTTGTTGCAAAAGTCCGGTCACTTTAATGTATGGGTTCTTGTTCCTTTAAATTTATTACTATTTATAGAATTATTTGTCGATATTTTATACCACATTTCTGCATTCTGCATTAAGATATTATTTTATTTCTCCGTTGATCCCAAAACAATTCACATTAATTTTATTATGGCTAGTCCAAGATTCCAACTTGCGTATTTTTAATTCATGCACTTTCAGCTACAGATCTTGTATCGCGATTCCTTATCGTCATCAATATGTAAAAAAAGATTGATTGATATTAATCAAAGATTGAAAAAAGAACTAGAATGAAGTGAAGAACATAAATATTCCAGTTCTAATGCAAGTTAGAAATACGCAAAGTACTAAGTAGCTGAAGTTGCTAAAAATAATTTTTCTGTAATGCAAATCATTGCTTTAAAGCAGTTTTAACTAGTTTTCCTTCAATGAGGTGAATCGAGCGCTTACATTTTCTCGTGATGTAGACAGAAAGCGGTGCTAAGTAAGGCGCCTAGCACGAGAAACAGTACAACCGTTACGAAAATCGTAGTGGCGATTTCCTTGAAATAGCTTCTAGTCGGTATGCTAGCTTTCGTCGAACGGGCCCATCGCCACTCTGTGTGTTCGGAGATGCCCGACGAGGGTAGACCCACGACATTCGCGCTGGGACCTCTCCGGGCGCTTTCATGCTGCAGACTCTGTTGATCTTCCTCTAGCTGTAAAAATTATGTCTTTACCGAAAAGAATATCGAATGTCGAGAATGAGATGTCACAAAGAGATAGCGTAATTTGCGCGATTTTGCGTAAAATCGAACGTAATAAGTTAATTGAGATGAGACTGCGGAACTAACTGCATTCTGTAAATTAACGACTGACAATACGCAAGAAATATGCGACGACGATGACGGTTCGGTGAAATATATAATGACGTGTCTGGATATCTGCGTAGTCCACAAACAGATAATCAATATTGGAGACTTGGACTAATGTGACGTAGTGTTGACGTGATAATACAATTCACACGCAATTATGTTTGCATAATTTTGTGAAAGATAAATAACGTGAGTGTACGTTACAAACAAGCAAAGTAAGCAGTCAGTTTTCACGCCGAAGACATATGAAAGAGACTCCTCACGGGCATTAATCACGGCAAATGAAGTCTCTGGGGCGTGTAGCAGCGCGGTTTAATCGCAGCTTACCAATCTGAAGGCACACCAATCCAATCTGAACTCAGCCTCTCGGAAGAGTATCTCTACGCTGGTCCTCTTGAAGTCTCTGGGGCACGACGGTATTTTCCACAGCGGCTTGACTTCCTCCTGCAATTCGTTCAGTTCCTGCGAGAACGGTACGGTACTACCCAGTCTCACGACGACTCTGAAGTAGAAACGATATTTCTTTTAGACAATGAGAAATATATCAGAAAAGTATAATAATTTTCGACGAGATATATATATAAAAGTATAATAATTTCGATGAATAAAAATATATCGATGGGCGCTAAGTCAAGTAGGGACGCCGTCAAGATTCGAGACTTCGAGAATCTTATCTAGTCTCGTCTCGAATTCGAACAATGCTTTGGAATTCAACATTCGACATGATCGAATGTGGATTATCATTACGCCTAGTTCTGAATGCACTTTGTAGCACTAGTGATATGTTGAACATCCGACGTTTTCTGTTAACTGACGATGAATGGTATTTACTAATACAAATTCACTTATTTTTTAAAAATTTCAAGTTAGTTTCCACTCTTCTAGGGGGAGACAAATATGCTACATTGCCGTTAATTATAATAGCATTTAATATGCTATTAGATAAAATAGAAAATACAATAAAATTATTAAACGATAAAGAAAGTAGATGTCAAACTAATGAAAATTTACTTTGGGCATTTCAAGCAGCAAGAGATATGGATTTATTGTGTTGTATTGCTGTTAGATTCTAGACATAAATTAGAAACATTTAACTTGACTAATTGAGGAAAAGAGTTGCTTTGTCAATCGTTGGAAAAAGAAATTTATAAAGAAAATTACTTTGAATCGTCGTCTAATGAAAGTAAATCTTCCAATTTGAATAATGTCACTTTTAATTCTAATTCAAATAAAATATTATTGATATAAATTCATTGTATGAGAATAATTCTGACAATAACAATTGGCATAAAGAAAATTGATGAATATTTAAATTCTAAGAGAACAAATAAAGAGGAGGATATTTTAGAATAGTGGTAACCACACGCATATATTTCCTTATCTATCGAAAATGGCAAGAGACTTTTTGAGTATTTGCGCAACATTCGTTCCATCGGAAACTTATTCTCTGCAGCAGGACTAACAAAACGTAGAAATAAATTGTGCGAAAAATCGGCGAGATGCCTGCTTTGTTGAAATTCATGGACGACATGTTTATATCTAAAATTTTATTCAGCGAATAGGTGTCATCATATGTATTTTTTATAATTGTAATTAGCAATAAAGTGTTTTAATAATATGAAATAATATGATTCATGTATATGAATAATATTTTCATAAAATGATTTTATGATTTTATTTTTAAGAATTTCGAGACGAGACAAGATTTTCGGGTTCGAGATCAAGACGAGAATATACATGGCGAGATTTTTTTCGAGACAAGACGAGATTTCGTCTTGTCTCGTCTTGCGGCACCTCTAGAGTCAAGGAAGAGTCACCTGAGACAAAGAGACAAAGATCGCTCGCGACATTATGAAGAAATCTGTACTTGACTATCGAACGATCAGGCGGATCACATCGCGATATCCACGGTATTTGCGTCATTCCCGTCAAGGATTCCTTTAAGTAGCACGCGTGGGACTTTTGCCCGTATACGAGCGTTAACAATAAACGCAGTAAATGATTGTCCAGTATGTCGTGAATTATTGATACTACCGAGATCATGGGTCAATGTCGCGATTGCGTCCGGAAGACTATTATTAATCTTCTTTTTTCGCCAGTGCAAATGTTTTATTTCAAACACGACCTATCCCAATAATCGCTACATACTTCAATTCTTTGAAGAATAAACATTTTTTCATCAGTCGCAATCATAATTTTAATTGCAGATTATATTCTGACGATACTTTAACCTTTCGCATTTTTTAATAATTATTGTGCGTTGGCTGGACGAAATGTAAATTGTAATTCCGCTGAATATATTCTATTGATTTCTGTTTGCTGTAGATTTATACAATTATTACTTCACGATATTGAATTTTCTCATGTACAAATGACAGCCTACAGTCCACATACCTCGCAGATTTAAATTTAATATCTTTCGCAAATACTTATTCGTCGATCAAATAACAATCTAATTATGATACGCTGTGAGTAATATATTTGTGATAGCTCAGCATGACCAGTCAGTATCTAAGTATACAGGAAAATTGAACTTCTTGTGAACGCAACTTCTTTTCTGTTCTTTGTCTATTAAAGAGAAACATATTGTGCAAAAAAATTCAGATAAAAATTTATAAATTTTACGATTTTTTCGAGAAGGAAGGATTCTAGATGTTTGTGAGCATCAAAAATTATTAAATTGCTCGTCAATATATGTGAATTAATTATTCCGGCTTCACTGTGTTTCAAAACCGATGAACGTGCGACGCGCAGTTTGCATAAGTAGATTTAAAAAAAAATTCAATAATTATTATTGGAATCCGCCGCAGACTACTGCAAGACCGACATTTGGACATTGTGATATTTGTATTTAAAAATTTATAAATTATCTTTTTCAATTTCGAAACTTTATCCCCAAATAATAATTCGAATCGTGACTTTGTTTGCGAGTATGTTACGCTGTTTGGGAATTCACTTGATAATCCAGAGTTGATTTAGACAAAACCGAATGACCGATGTTGAGGCGCCCGATCAAACTCCGGCGATCTCGCGAACTCCCGGCTTTCACTGATGTGCAGCGATACGATGCACACTGATACGTATCTGAGATCGAAGTGGCTCCCAAGGCGCGGTCTTATCATCCGTGGAAACAGCTCCCGCCAATCAGTCAGTTAAGTGTTCCGAGAGCGATAATGTCGCATTTACGTTGGAAACAATAGCCGTTGGCAAACTGCTGGTTGGTGTCATCGTACTTTGCGCGCGACGCAATAAAATCATCTAAAACCAGACAACCAGACGGTATGCGATACGTGCGATCGATCAGCGTGTAACCGATTTATCTTCGCGAGAGAGAGATTAATCCGTTCTCTCGCGATCGTGGGCGCGATTTCGGGTTTTCGCTCCGTTGCATGGCTACGATACGGCCTTTCGGTGTCGGACAACACCTTCTGAGAAATCTGGAGCGTAAAAGACGTGTGAGAAAGGACGAAGGGCCGGACAAGGATCAGTCGAGTCCCAGCCACCGAAAAGTTCGAATGTTTGTTTCATTCCCTCTGCCTGTCTAACTGGATACGTATCGCGAGGTCGAGTGTGTTTTCGGTGCCCTTGCGATACCGATCGTTGCGTAGTCGATTTATCTCGCCGTCGCGTGAGATTAATCGCCGCTTGTCTCATTGTAGATGTAACGAACTTTCGCTTGATCGCATTTAAGGCGATGCACGTG
Source organism: Cephalotes varians (assembly GCA_037157785.1). Lineage (NCBI taxonomy): Eukaryota > Metazoa > Arthropoda > Insecta > Hymenoptera > Formicidae > Cephalotes > Cephalotes varians. Next base: position 3,069,680 of record JANQDE010000010.1, on the reverse strand, counting down.
CCCAACGCCTCGGCGTCGATCGAATACAAAGTGCGATGATCATACGGTGATTCACGTATTAACGTGAAAAATATACGTGGGTGTTCCGTCGAGACATGAAAGGTAACTCCTCGATTATCCAAATTTGTTGAACTCACGTTTTAGGATAATAACGGTAATAATAATTCATAGGAGCGATTTGTAATTCCGACTATTTTATTGCGGCTTCGTCACATTTTTTCTGACAATAGCACCATAATGATAATAAACGTGATATGCTAGCAGGTGAAATGAAAATTCGCATTCATATTGCAGATGCGAACCCGCTGCGAGAAGTGGCGGGGAGCAAAAGTTTTCCGAACGATTCTATCAGTTGCGCAGAAAGGAGATTAATAAGAAAAGAGTAATTCTCGCAAATTTTTGTTCTTATTTTACGTAACTCACTATGAATAAAACACTGGGTAATATTAGTCACATTGTGCATATCTACGAGTCATGTATATGCATTATTTTTAATGTGAAACTCTTTCAAAGGAAGGATATCTAATTTCCCGAAGAATAACTTTTTGTAAAAAAAAAGTTGATTCACGTTCAGTAATAAACGATTTGTTCTTACTTCAATCACTCGCAATGAATCAGATGTGATGAATCAGGAAATCATTGAGAGCAACGAATATATAATCTCTCGATAGATTAAAACGGCAAAACACACTTATCTAATATTATTAGTAATTGATCTTGTTCTCTGTCAAGACAAATCATTGTTTCCAATCTCGTTGCCGGGAAGCACGTCGTATTATAGTTTAAGTAAATATGACTTTGAACTGCTTCGTGACGAATCGATATCTCGTTACGAAACTGTTACTCTTTACTCAGCCTCAACGTATTTGTCCAAACATAAATTTACATCGGAAATCGTGTGTGATGTCTCCTTCTTGCCCTCGGTCACATTCTGCGTCACATCCTGCGCCACGTTGATGCAACAATGGTTTCGTAACGTTTGAATTTCTTTTGACACGACACGCCTCATGTCGCGTATAAATACGTTGTTTTTGTGTCACATATTGTTACATCGGAAGGAAGCCAGCCCACGCCGCGCCGCGCTTCAATAACAGCAACATCGCACATGATTCGTTTCACCATTTCGGGTGTAAGATCGTTTTCCTCGATAATTAAAAAAAAATGAGTAAATACATACAAAATATGAGAGTTCCGAGATTCCCCAATATCGAGACTTCGTAATTAATTCTTTGCCATCCAATTTCTCACAAATCGACGAAGATGAAATATCTTATTCTCGATTTGACTTAACCAGCAGATCTAATATGGATTTTTATTAATTGGAGGAATTTATAGAGAATCTCCAAAAAATATAATGTGCTAATATAATCATACGCTGATTCGAATACTTGGAGAATTGTTATCATGAAGCATTATGTCAAGTTCAACAGGATTGTAATAAAAAGTTAAATCATTTTACAACAAGCCCTTTTAAAAATATTATATTAGTTGATTCGAGCTCCTGCAAATTATATCCGCTCGCAATTTTCTTATTTTTCACGCTTATCATCGCTTTCATGTGAATCTTCTCGTCATTATAGTCATAAAAATAACAATCATTGTATCAATAATGCACGGCGTAATCATTGATTATAAGAAATATCGTTTTAGAAACGCAAGTGTTTTCCTGCGAGAAGCACACGAAAGCGAAAGATAAATCGCGTTATCACCCGTTTGCGTGTTCGCAGGAGTACCGCGATAAATCATGATCGTTGATCCGTACAAACGTCCAATCGGAATCTTGGGAGAGTCACAGCGAATTGTGCGCTGTAACGATTGAATACTCAATGGAAAGTCCATCGGTTCGATTCCACGTAACTGGAGATTTATTCCAGGAGATGCGTGAGTAATCGTGCTATCATTCAATCGCGGATTCTGGGACCGCATCTCACCGCGAAATGCGACTTCTCGATCGATGGACTACGTCACGGTGGGAACTCGCAAGAGAATTAGCGTTTAACCGCGATGATGTAATCGATAAGAATCGTTAATTACTTCTTACGATATTCCTCGTCATGTCAGGTGATTTAAACTTCGAAAAATTTTATTACGACAATCCCGACAATCGACGTTCATACTTCATCATTCGCTTCAGTTCGATGACGGATGAATCTGTTTCGCGCGAGTTGAAACATTACTTAAAATATTTTATGATAACAGAATGCTTAATATTTATATAGAATATTGCGAATAAAACGTTAGACGAAAGGAATAACAGGCGCGACGTCGATCGCTATCTCTTGATGAATGATTTTCATTTCTTAAAGTTCCTCAGAGTTCCGGCTATACATAATTAGATTAAACATATCTAGCCTCCGATAAGACGTTCTTTCCGTCGCATAGATGATAGCTAGGAAGTAGCAATATACAATTGCAAAAACAATTATCGAATCCACGTCACGGCGCTGTTTGCGGTTGATCGAACGATTAGTACGTCAGCGATATCAGAGAAGCTATGTAATATCGTCGTGACAACACTATTCTCATTCTCATTAATGCGTTTCTATGAATTTCGTATCAAATTATAATTTTTAATTTATGCCAATTGATAATATAATTGATGGCATAATTGATTAACGCTAGAATCGAGAAGGAATTCGTTTAAAGAAAACATCACTTATATGTATTCTCCAATACGAATAATGTAAAAAATAATGTATATTATTGTTTTAACAATATGTTTTTTTTTTGGTATACACAACTTGTGACTTTGAGAATGAATTATTCGCTTATATTTGACAATTAATGCTCGAAACGGTTTATATAGAACAAAAGATGCGAAAATCATAAGCTTGATCATTCTAAGTCTAGTAGCGTATTCTACTCTTCCTAAGATCTAAAGATAAAATTGATTTGGGCAGAGGAATTGGGCAGAGGATTTAAAATCGCGACTCACCCTTCGCCTTCACTGGGCTTCAGGGGCAAACGAGCTCCGAGCTCGATCGCAGACGCCAAAAAAGTCACGTACAAGTCCGCAGCGCCTTTCCACAATTTTTTCCTGCAGTTAAAATTGAATGCGTTTGTTGTCCGCATAATTTATTATATCTAATTACCATTGAATTAATCAGCGAATTTATCCTCGTGGAAACAAAACTGATTGATTATACTTTTTATAAATTTCTTAATTTCAAAGTAGATGATTATCAATTATTATCAGTTATCAGATTATCAATTTTTCTCTGTTTTTTACTTTATAGAGTTGATAAGTTTGGTTTCTGAGAAGCTTATATATGTGTTAAATCGAAAAATTCTCCTGTTTACACTTCGCTACGTTATCGGTATTAAGAACGTTGAAGATACAAAGTTGAAGATTGTAAAAAATTTACGCGACCGACCTGAATATATCGAGGAGCTTTTGAGTGCGATTGCGATCGAACATGTCCTCTACGTTGAGATTGTCGATTTTCAGATGCACCTCATACTTTGTCAGATTTTCTCTCTCGAGTACGTTCATGTCGAGCACTTTGTAACGGGTTTCGTAAGTGTGCTTGTTCAACCCCACAATCTCCAGCTGAAATTATCTCAGTTGAGTATTATCAATTGTAAACAAATTGATTGAATGTGATTGTGTTATCACCTGAAAATACTTTTGATCTTTAGGTGCGACGCCATATAAAAAGCCGTGATGATCCTTCTTGCTGTAGGTGTAATGTATCCATGACGGGAGATCGGGGGCGTTCAGCAAAGATGGTTGATATGAAAATTGATCGGAATGTCCTGAAATAAAACGACATAATATAAGTATCCGAGACGTTCGCGATAGAAAAAAATGACAGAACAATTATTTGTAAGAAATATAGAAAAATATATGTAAGAAATACATAAAATATATCTGTAAGATGATAGAAAAATTGTAAAATGGAAAAATAAAAGAATTAATATAAATATTTTGATAAAACTTTTAAAAAAATTGCAAAAAAGAAAAGTGAAAAATTGAAAAGAAAAAGTGAAACAAAGAAAAGATGATTATATATATATAAAAAGACATATCTTTCTCTATGAATAAAACTTATGTCCGAAATATAAACACGTGATCCGAAATCTCTGAGATTCTTTTACTTCTCTCGAAATTGATTGATTCGAGTTTGAAGAATATAATTTTTTTTCAACCCGCACGCGGAAGATAGCCTCATCTAATCTGAGAAATATAAAATTATAAATAAGGCAGGCGATAACTTTAACGACTCGTTTCGTGTATCGTTAAAATTGTTTGAAGGCGCTGAATTAGAAAGTATCGCGGTATGCGACAATATTATTGGCCGTAAGGTCAGCGCAACGTTTATGACGGGTTCAACAAGTAATTGCTATTCGCGGTGTGTTGCGAATGACGTATGAAGACATAGTTTAATTTCATATTGTGAAATAGTTAACGGTTGTCCACGTAGGATAATTATAACTGTTTAATATTATTCCTTATTTTAGATAAGCTTTGTTCCGAAATAGTTATTCGGTAGTTGATCTGTGTAAATGATAATAAAACCTCTATGACTAACTATTTGTTATGACTTCACAATAATTTAATTTTACAAGAATTTTTTTCAAGATGCATATTTTTTATAGAATATATTAAATTTAGTACTAATGATGTTAGTATTAAATTATATATAGACATAAATTTAATTAATATATAAATTTATAATATATATGTCATTTATTAATAGTAATTTATTTATTACTAGGGGAATAGGTGAATAGGAGTTTATTAGTATAGAGTGAACGAAGCCGACACTCAACCGTAGGCATGGTTAACTGAAATTAAAATTGAGAACTGATTTCGGGTGCGCTCTTATATATCCGCGGGAGGTCCTAGACGCCAACCAATTAGGCGCGATCGGGCGATTCCGCGGGACCAATCACGCGTTTCCAAAAATTCGCGCCTCGCGCTCCTGACGGTTGAGACACGAAGATTCGAGATAGAACAGGAATAATCCTGTTCGCGTAACAATACAATTCCGACAACGGAATAAGATTAAAATATAAAATATGCCTACAATATATATATATATATATATATAAATTTAGGAAATAATATCTCTCTCTTATTTAAGTTAGTTATAAAGAAATTTAGACGTAAAATAAAATATGAAATATGACAAATATAACGACAATATAAACAATTGGCGCTTTTCCAGAGAAATTCAAAGACTTTTTAATCTTCTTAATTCTTTTGTCTTTTATTTCTTTTTTCTTCGCTTTCTTCTTTCTTAAAACATCAAAAGTGTGCTAATATCGAGATCCGTTAATTACGAGACTGGGAACAATAAGATAGTCTAAAAAAATTAGAATAAGTTAAATATATGTCTCTTACCATCTGTACTCCAGTCGAAAATCTCGGGTCTGATGGGAATGACAAAGACCTCTGTCATTAGAATGCTCTCAGCGGCGACGAAGGCCACTAATGTCGACAGTAATATTATGCTCGGGTGCATGATCGTGTTCCGTGCCTGGAAAGTGTCAACGAGCGATGCCGACAATGAACAGATCGATTGATGATATCAAGACACGATCACGAAAGCCTGTAGCATTTTCGATCCGAACGATCGAAATCGTTCTAGAAACGAATAAACTTGATTTTCACGAGACGGGACAAGTGCGCCAACGAAAATGCTCATTAAATCTGCAATCGCTTCTTGTGCATATAAAATACAGACCAAGTTTTACAATCAAAAAAACGCTTAACAAATAAAATTCGACATAATTTAGAGAAAATTCGTTAAAAATTGTATATACATATATATAATTATTATTATATAAGTGATATTCTTTAAAAATAGAGGAATAATAATAATTTTATAGAAGCTAAAGAAATAATAATAATTGTTATATATTCACATGTCAAAATAATTCTTTATTAGAAAATATATGTATATATCTCTCATTTAATGATTTCTTAGTTTTGATATATGATTTTCGTGATATCTGGAAAAATTGTATTTGAATTTTAATTTTAAATTAAAATTTAAAAAATCGATATTGAATTGAAAATATCCAGCGCACATTCTTTATATACTGAAAAACATTTTTCACATTGTGAAATGTGATCTCTTCAAAATCATGTACACCCGAAAACGCTATCGACCTAATCGACGCACAGAAGACATGATTTTTACTTACGGTGCGCGATTAATGCGTTCTCGTTGATAGGGGTTTTTGCAGAACTCGTACACGATATTCATTCGTCAGTATATGCGTTGCATGACTCATGTGCAGTAATTAATGTAAAAATCGCGATGCAACCTCCGGTTTTGCCATTATCACACCCGGCGGCACGTGAAACGATGCGCGTGAGAAAAGTACGCGTTATTCCCGATCGGAATTCTCCTCTCTGCATCGATTGTTCCCGAGTTCTTTTAGGGATATAACCTTCTATATTAGTCAGGCGCGACGCCGAGGATTTTTGTTCTTCGTGATGCAAGTTCCAATCTCTCTGCAATGAGTCGAGACAGTAATCTCGGTTGGAAATTTGCTCAGATATCTCTCTTTCCTTGACGGCATTATTCTGTTAGCTTATTATTTCTCACAATGCCAATGCATTTCTATCATCGAACGAAGAGGAATGTAAATTCGAAAACTTTACCGAGAGAAATTCGTAAAATGTTGGGATGACTTTTTAAAAGCCGAACTTTGTTTAAATAAATAGATGTATTGAGATAAATTTGGAAACATTGGAATTTGTGCGTGAAATAAAATAGACCTCTAATGTTTAATTAAACCGCTTTTATTTTGAACAAATATGAATTTTATTTATACAAAATTATTAAGCTTTTGAACAAATATGAATTTTATTCATACAAAATTATTAAGCTTTTATTCTAATCTGGATTTAGACGAAGAGATGTATTTTGCTAGTCTTCGAACACAATCATATTGGAAACCTTCAACTTATTTTAAAATGATACAAATAAGGGGTAATTTTTGATTTGTTGTTCTCTGCTTCTTGAATACAATATTAAAACTCGTATGATGATTTATCTTAGATTCATCTTAGATTCATCTCTGCACATTATTAAACTGTAGAGGGATATAAAAAGACTACTACACTATATGATATTCTAAATGCAACACAATTAAGAGCATTGAAAGCCACGCCACTTCGTTGAGAGTGTATCTTCTCCTGTAACAATTAATGCACGATGACCCGGTTTAACGCGTCACGAAATCGAATCGAATTACGTGTACCGCGTACACGGCAATTCTGCGAGTAATAAATCCAAGAAAGAACCTCGGGCGAACTCGCGGCTCGATATTTTTGGCGTGTCGCCTCAATTTCTCGGCGGAGTCAACGGAAATCGAGGGACGCGGTATCGATTGTCACGCGAGACGGTCCAGATACCTTGGTCGATCGTGCGAAGGTATTGCCCACGACGAATCTGGTCTCGGCGAAGATGCGCTTCGCGTGCAACGCACTCGATCCGACGCGACTTCCCGACGACGTTACCTCGTCGTCGACGTCGCCGTCGATCGGTCAGTCGCGCGTGCGTCGCCGTCGTACGCACGGAGGCATGGCACACGTGCCGAGGCTTGCGTGCCCACGAAAGCCGGAACGTCGGCTGCAATCGCGTCGGCGGTAGACACCGCTGGTCGGGTGAATGCGATGCACAGCGAAACGAAAACCGCGACGGTCAGAGCCCGCACGAGGTAGACTCGCGCGGCGTGTAGCTTTCGCACGCGGTGCAACGATAGCTGGCCTGGCGACGACGTACGTCGAATTGCGGATATTGCGCCCGGATCAGCGACGTCGACCGGGAAAAAAAGATCCGAGAGAAGACGGGAGACCGAGTACAGGCTGCACGGGCGCCCGCGCGGCTCCTCGTTCACATGCGCGGTTGGAACGTCGCTTCCGACTCTACACGTACACCGCCTCCAGGACCGTACACTCGGAGATATTATCTCTGAAATCTTCCTGGAACCTGTCTTTCAGGATATCTTAATTTTAATAAATGTTCTAGGCTGCTAATTATTTTTTCTCTTTAAACATAACTTCTTAATGTAAAATGCTCCACGATTGCAATCGAAAAACACTTTCCGTATTTTTGATAAGAAAAGAGAAAAAAGATACGATACGTTAAATGTATTTCATATACTGCAATACATTTTTTATTTCCTGCCTACTAGATTCTCTTTCGTAAATAATATCCGAAACAATGTCCTTCTGATAAGGTTTGTAGCATTTACAAAAACTGTTTGGAAACAATTAATATGTGCGTAATGAGCAGAATAAACATTCGATATAATAAATATTAATCGAAAGTTTAATGTATGATATTGAATTTAAATTAAATATCTATTCGATCGAATCTGAAATGTATTCTGCTCATCACAAATGCTCACGTTGTAGAACAGTTTCTGTAAATGTTATAAACAGATAAAATATCAGAAGAACGTCACGTTTCAGATGTTACTTACGAAAGAAAATCTAGATAGGAAATAAAAAGTAACGTAGTGATATGTGAAATATATTAATCGTAGTCTCTATTTTTTCTTTTTTTTTTTAAATCAAAAATATTTAAAAAATTTTTTCGAGCGCAGTCGTAAATGACATTAAACGTCGTGTTGTAAAGAGAAAAAAATAAGTAACGGCCTTGCATCGGACTCCGTTTCTCAATGCAACAATATTTTTATTCTCTTCTCAGAAACAAACGCTATAAACAGTTGTTTGCTCCTATTTTTGTCGTTATCTCCAAACTATAATAAATCTCAATTTACAAATCTGCCATCTTTATTTATTTCTTTTTGTATATTAAGAACCGCGAGTGATTTATCTCACAACATTCACGCGCAGATGATAATGACGTTCGTTGACACGACCAATCGAATTCCCAACGAACGTAATCGCTTTCATTGACGCAACTATTATTATCGCCTTTCACGCATTACGATTACACGCTTTTACTGAAACTTCCGTCCCGCTCGTTATCCAACACCCTGAAGAAGGCATCGAGAACGTGATGCCGGCTAACAAGACGTCCAGTTGAAAATGCTGTCAGCTAAATAAGACTATGCTTCATTACGTCATGTTATATTAAATTCGCACTTCGCGTCTTTCTCAAAATACCCATAATTTGGATTGTCTAAATTATACTTACGAAAAATTCAAGATCAAACATTCAGAAGGTATCTTGGATTTTCGTAAAATAAGATTGATGATTTACACACAGAATTAAATATTTTCGTATGTAAGATATGTTAATTTAGACTCAAGAACGAGTGAATTAGCAATCAATTATCTTTTTAGAGTATCATTCAGAGATGTAAAATTTTTATTCGGTCTTAAAGAATATCTCGAAACAAACACAATTCCATTAGCAGCTAATAGACTAATTTACCTTCTTTAAAACGTAAACTTAGCAATAATCTTGAAATATCTTGGTTTCGATTCAAGATGACATTTGTTGTTTAGAGGATCAAAAAGGTGAATTTATTTTTAGATTTATTTCTTTTCTTCATGGCATCTTTTCTTGTTTGTATTATTATTTAAAATGAAGCAATTCAGAGGCTGAGTAGAAAAAAGAATAAAAAAGTGTAAGACGACATAAAAGAAGAATATGAAAGTACAAAGTGAAAAAGGTGCAATTTAATAATTTAGACATATTGATATATTGAAGAAGATACTATAGACTGACATTTTATCTTATACATATATTTATGTCAATAGAAACGTAATAAAAACGTAACAAGCGAAAAATTAAATGTTTCGCTCGATAAAATTTTCCTTCTCGTAATCAAATTATATTTAGCATTTTTTTCAATTTACATAAAAGATAAGCTCAATCTTCTTATATTGCGGATTGTATATCTAGCTCATATAAAATATTGATTCGCATTTTTCTGCATTTTTTTATGAACAAGTCTCCGTAATAAAAGTCTTCCCATTGTATCGAGGAAGGCTCTTTTATTTCCATCATAATAAACTGAAAAAATTGGAACGAAAATTGAAGCTAGGAAAAGGACGCATCAGCAACCTCCTGCTTCGAGTCACAATTGCAGAATCTTTCGGAGAAAACGCCAGAACTCTCATCTTCATCGGAATCGCACGCGAGACTTTTTCTTAAAAAGACCTTCCTTTTCCAGATCTTCATCGCTTCGATTTCGCTCGCAGACGCAACGAAACGCACCGTCGTGCATACGTGCACGCTAACAAATATTCGGAATGACGTTTCCGATCGTCATAGACGCTCGTGTGATTCAAGGTTCTCCGAAAATTTCCAGGATCGACGTCGCGAGCGCGGAAATTCGAAATTTACCCGATGAATAGATCGCGGCGGACGCACGATCCGAATTCTCCCCCGTCGGGGATTTTCTTGGGAACGAGTCGTCGAGAGACGTCGATCGTCGCTCGCGCGTGAAAGTTCCCGTTCCGTCATCCTCCGCCGAGAAACGGCCGCCGTTGGAAAGCAATCGATTTCCGTCGATTGGTCCATTTGTCGACTACCGATATCACAGTCGCGACGAACGTCGCCGATACGCCGCGGTCGGAACGTGGCGGCTTCTTTGTTTCCTAAGTCGCACGCGGATGACTTTGGCCTTTTTCTTTTTCTCAAACGAGAACCGTCCGATCAATTTGAACCCTTCTTCCCTCACAATCGAGTTACGCGTCTCCTACGTTCTCTCTGTCTCTTTTACTCGATGCTATTTTTGCAATATTTACTCGCTCAGATAACGATCATTAATTGAAGCAAATTATTATTATCTCAATGCGATTAGATTCCCTCAACTTTGTTACTCTCGCCCGTACATCAAGTCTTTAAATCGAATAAGAAAAAGTCTTATTTACTAATAAAGAGATAAACGCTCGACCCGGCTCCTTTGTCCGCCTGCCTCCGTTATTCAGACGCTGTTGAATATTTTTTTTGTTCGGCGGCGGTCACGTTAATGTCACCGGTCTCTTTTCGCCCGCTGGCTCGTCGGCGGCGAAGAAAAATCGGTCGATTGTCGATCGACCGTGGCGTTCGCCACCTACGCGCGCGCGGTAGGCACGGCCCTGCCTATTGACGTCCGCGGGAGGCGTGGCGTCGTCTTGGCCGATAGAGGGATATATTTATCGCGCGCGCGACGTTTCTCTCTCTCGTGCGCCAACGCGACCGCCGTGCGACGCGACACATCGTAACGCGACTCGCGACCCGCAAGGAAGGAACGGAGGCCACCTCTCCGCGCTGTGTTCTTTCTTCTCTGCCCGCGTTCGACGACATGCGTACGTGCTCGCGGCGCGGCGGCGTCGAGGTCGCGCGCTACGCGAGAGCGGCTTCCTCGCGGCGCGGGGGATGACTTTGCTCCTCGTCGCCTCTCGGCGTGCGCGCGATATCCGTGTTTATCTCTCACGCGGCGCTACGCTTTCCCCGGAAAGGTGCGACGACAGCTCCGACGGCGAGATCGGAAGAGGGCCGGTGAAGAAGAGGACGGATCCCGGACGGAGAGTGACGTAGCGGGAGAGACGGCTGGATAGAGCGAGCGAGAAAGGTGCGCGACCGATAGAGCGAGGCCGTTAGTGGTGTGCGAGTGCGTGCGAGTCGACGTGCGCGGTCGCCGTCGATTGCCGTCGATCGTCGCGCGGACGCGAGTGTTCCGCCAGTGTTCGTCCGTCGTCGGTGTGGACCGTGGTGCGGTGCGGTGCGAGTGCACTCCGGAGTCGTCATCGACGTCGTCGTCGTCGTCGTCGTCGTCGTCGTCGTTCAGCGACAGCCGTCGCGGCGCCCTCGGGGATCAGAGACTCGGGAGCGAGCTGCGGAAACGGTCGCCGTTGGAAGCCGACCGCGAGAATGGCGGGCAACGGCATCCCGGTCCTCCTCATCACCGCGAACGTCGGCAGCATCTTCGAAGAGGTACGTGCGTGTATCGTACACGACGTGTATCCCCCCTCGTGACAAACCGTAACCGGCGAGGCGCGGCCGGCCGAGAGCCAGCCGATCGATCGATCGCGCTCGTCTTCGATTTCGTGCGATTATTTATCCACGCGACACACGCGACCTACTTGCCGCCGCTGTGTGCCGCCGCTCCGTTCTCCTCTCCTCTCGCCTTACCTGTCGGATACCTCGCGGATTTTTCGTGCGTGCACGCGGCGACACGCGTGCCGAGCGATCGTCGGCTCGTTTTAGGAAAACCGGTAGCTCCGACCGCGAGCGAAATCGACTCGAAATTTAAGCGCCCCGGTCCGTAAGTCGCCGGTTTCTGAAAATTCTCATTTTTCTCCTCTCTTCTCGTTCCATGTGGTTCAACGCGCGTATTTCGTTTCGACACCTCGATACGTAATCCGCGAGACGTTTCGGACTCGTAAGTTTCGCGTGTGGGCCTCGGAACGCGAGCTTGACGTTTTCGACATTTGCAAGTTTTGGAATTCGGTCAGCATCCTGAAATCCAAAATATGCTCCCTATATATACCAATGTTCCAGAATATCGCAATAGCGTCGTCCAAGAATCGATCTCTCAGCGCGAAAAGATAGCTAGACAATTTTGACAGTTGAGACGCGAGAACTTGCGTAAATAGTTTCGATTACTAACGACGATTAAGGTACAATCGAAACAAATAATAACGACAATGCGTCTCCGTTCTCTCTTGAAAACTTGCAGAATTTTAGAAAGCCTTCTGTCTCCAAATAGTGGCAAGAAATTTCGGAACGATTCTCCTTACGCCTTTTACTTTCGCTATTTCTTGTTATTAACACTGTCACGTGTCGTAGCAGGCGTCACGATGAATACATGTATAAATTAAATGATAATTTCCCACGTGAAATCGGCGATAATGCGATACCGCGAAATGAATTAGCGAGATTATGTAACCTGAAAAACTTTGTCGTCCGTAACGTTCGATTCGAGAAACCGTCGCGTTTCTCTTGCGCATTTTCCGAACGGGATTTATTCGCAACGGCCTCGAGGACGAAAGAAGAGTTCTCGTTGAACGATCGATTATCGAATTGAGAGATTCGTTCCGCGGAATGTTCTCTACTGCTCCTCGCATCGATTTCCCGGCGCGAAAAAATAGCTAAATAATTTTGATGATTGAGACGCGAAGAACTTGCGTAAACGATTTCGATCGTTGGGAACAATTGCATCAAACAACGGAAACAAATACTGACAACGATAGAACTGCGGTAATCTCTGGACGCGGATGGAAGGGTCGGAAAGCACGCGTGCCCGATGTCGGCTCTCGCGTGCGCTCACCGACGTTTGTTGATACACTTCGTAGCGCCAATTTTCTCGCGTCGACACCAGGGGTGCGGGACGCCGGGGAACCGGTTTCGTCGGAAACGATCCAGCCCGCACGCTCGCGCGAGAGTTGCCGCGATCGATTATCGAATATCGTCGTTTGCGCGAAAAACGCGAGGAAAAAAAAACTCCCGGCGCGAGCTTTTTTGTCGTCGCATCGAGAGAGGGTGACGCGCGCGCGCGCGGGAGGGGGTGGTGATGCGCGCCAATAAATCCTTGCGCGTGACGTTAACGATCTATTAATATATCCGCGCGCCCTCGAACATCTCATTAAGCTTTTCTTTTAAGTGCACCAAGTATGAAGGTTTCATAGATTGATACGAGCGATTCTCCTTGCAGCCTAGTGTCATGCTGAAGATATGGACGGAAGAGTTTTTATCCGTAAGTACGCCCCTCTCTGTGGCTTTTTACGCGGCGCGCTTCGACGCCGCGTCGCGCCGCGCCGGCGAGCGCGCGGCCTGTTTTTACAAGCGGATTGCTTTTTCAGACCATATCGAGGCTGGATCCGAAATTTATAGCGCTGCACTGCCAGGAAGTAGGTGGAAAGAATTACGAGCAGAGTATGAGGCATGTGGAGGACTTTGTTAGGTAAATGTCACATTTCTCATCTGAGTTCGACTCGCGTTTTTCTCTCCGTGATACGTGCATATTTATAGAAATAAATTTAGATTTTTTTTTTAGTTTTTTTTTATAAATTTATATTTTATTTATTTATCATTATTCTCGTATTTATCATTTCCAATAAAGCGCGCAACAAATTTTCATACGGCATGATAAATTACAAATGAGCTATTTGTAGATTTCCGAAGGTATCATGCTATAATCTTATTATTGGAGCTTCTTGGAAGGTTTCCAAGAGCTATAATATTTGGCTGTAATTAAATTAATAAGATAGTTTATACGCACATCGTCTGATGTTGTTTGTTTAAAGTATCCTTTTTTTATAATATCGTACCTATAACTGTTTTAATTTTTGATCTTTGTCATTGTATCGATATTATATCTGAGTCTTTTATAAATATAATGTATCAAAACAAACAGCTTTCTCTTTTCACATGATATTGAATATGATTTAACGCATAACTGGCAGAAAGGGATAAAGATAGACGCATCACGCGTGGCTCTATAGTTGAGTGAGTCACTTCAAAAGATAAGCTGATTGTATGATATTGACACAGGGGAGAAATTGTATGATATATTACATATAAAAAAAAGTTGTTTGAAAAATGTATTTATAAGAGATTTTCATCTGAAGCTTATGCTTTTCTACTGTAACTTAACGCGACATGTTGTTTACAGATTACTTATGTCGTCGGAGGAATTGAGGCTGTTTGACAAAATTAGGGTATTTCTTGACGAGGATTATTCATCCGCTGAACATTTCACAGTGAGTTGTGGAATACATATTTTCTGTTGAATATTCGATTGCTTCAAACGAAGCAGTATTCTTATCAAAATTATTTTGCAGGCTCTAGGAAATTTCTACTTTGTGCACGAGTCCTTAAACGATGTTTTATTATGGGATTTTAATGGTACGTCGCACATATTTTATTTTAAATAGCTCCCAATAAATGTATGCGTATTTTTCTAATTGTAATGCAATTTTAGAATGTAATTTTGTACCTGTAAATGGAAAAGAAGTCCATTCAGGCAACATAGAAGCAGTTACTACCAAAGAGAAAGCTAAGTTTCCTCAAGAATTCTTTCCAGAATGCAAATGGTCGAGAAAGGGTTTTCTGCGTACCCGATGGAGTATTAGTGGAACTGTTTTTGATCTCATAAACATACACTTATTTCATGACGCGAGCAATTTTATTGCTATGGAGATGGTAAGGAATTTTTACGAGTGTTATCCTGTATACATTATGTATATGTTTAATAATTTGTTTTTCTAATTTAACAATTTTTTTACAGTTCCCATCGGTATACAGTAAAACGCGTAGAAGAGCACTCGAGCACACATTAGATAGATTTCATAATGACAAGTATCCGAATGTGCCGTATTTTTTATTTGGTGACTTTAATTTTAGGACAGATACAGCGAGTGTAATAAAGGTGAGTATGAGATTCAGCAGCCACGATAAAATTTCAATAAAAAGCAAGAGAGACGAACATATTAGAAACTCTTAAAAAAAGCATATTAATTTTTTACAAATAAATTACTCTATATTATTAAATAAAAGCAATATTATTTAATAGTACAATTTTTTTACTCTTTGTGTATTATATATGTTATTATATATCAATAAAATAATTATATATTAAAGTATTACAGCATTATTTTAATTTATCTTTAATAGAAATTGACAGAAGATACGCAAGAAAAGAAGTTATCCAATAAGGGAAATATTTCGAAATTGCAATTTCACAATAGAAATGATGATCTCGTATTAACTTTAGGCAAAAAGGAATTTTCTCACTACGAGCATCAGAACGTTTTCATCAAAAATGGCGGTGAATGGGTAAGTTACATTTGTGCAGATATGATACGATTCATATTCAATTCGTGCGCGTGTAATAGATCAGAATGCCAATAATAAAATTATTAACATTTATTAATATTTATACAGTTACGCGAGTATGATAAAGAACTGGGAGACTTTGAGGGAAGGTTGTTCGAATTTCCAATCAACTTTGTGCCAAGTTATCCATTTCAGGAAGATATTAACGAGCCTGTAAATTATATGCAAACAAGAGTGCCAGCTTGGTGCGATCGGGTCTTATTGAGCCCCTCTGCGAAGACGCTAGTCCAAGATGTATGTATACCTGTGAAATTAATTCGCGATCGATGTAAAGCGATTCTAAAAGCGAATTGTAGAATTCATTTGTCTAATATAACGCTTGTGTTTCTTTGTACAGATTGATGATTCCAAGGCAATGGAATACGGTATAATCGGCCCGACTACGTGCATGGGTGATCACAAGGTAAGATTAAAAGTTTTTCAATTAGCATCTTTTTCTTACATTTATAAAACAATACTGCGACATTTTTTTACTTATTATGCTGGGAACATATACTTACACACTGCCTAGTTCTTATTCTGATGATCCATTCTTTCAATTATTATGATGCAGCCTGTTTTTCTGGAGTTTCGAATGAATCTTTAAGCACTAAGGTACTTATCTATGGAACTGTCTGTCTGTTCTTATCTGAAATCCCCTATGTCTCTTTCACGTCTTTTTATTTTGTTAGTATTTCGTTCTCGACAATAAACATATAGGGGCTTTAATGTAGCTGTTTAATGTAGCGCCTCCACATACGTAGTGTCCTGGAATATTTCTACATTACTTTGGATCTACTTCTTTCTCTCTCATAATTCTTAGCTTCATTATCATGGAATAATTGTACTTTTTCAATCTAATTGATACGCATTGTAACGCCTCTGCATTTTTTTTTCCAATGCTGAACAACATTTCATTACATTATACAC
Organism: Cephalotes varians; assembly: GCA_037157785.1. Taxonomy (NCBI): domain Eukaryota; kingdom Metazoa; phylum Arthropoda; class Insecta; order Hymenoptera; family Formicidae; genus Cephalotes; species Cephalotes varians. The sequence continues at coordinate 3,053,010 of JANQDE010000010.1, read as the reverse complement.
ACTATACATATAAATATTTCGGTTACACGAGAATATATATTATTATAAAAGCATATAAATAAAAAGCATAATCATGTTAATCACATTGTTGAGTTTAAAATTTAATTTAATTTTGGAAATATTATATTATAGGAAATAAATTATATTAACGTACAAAGAACAAAATAGGTTGTGTTGCTAATTAATTATAATATATATATAATTATTATGCAATATATTAAATTATTAATTGTACTTTATAGGCATATTGTACTCTATATGCATTACAATATACAAACACAATATTACAAACATTGATAAAATTATATGAGATAAATTTTTAAATATATAAAAAAATGTCATAATTTTTATACTTGGGGAAATAATTGTCAAATTTGTATTATTATTATGACTTCGAAATATTGATTCTTTAAAGTTCTATCCGTACTTTCGATAACTGTCGACAAAATTAAGATTGAAAAGTACATTACTATGATATGTCATCATCTCTTTGAATTTGAATTGCAAGAAGATGAAATATTAGTTTGAGATCGTCTACCTCTCCTATAGAATCCTACAATACAAACCTTCCATATATCTCATCATTTTTTCGCCATGATGCACGATAATACATAAAAGTTCGTTACCTTTTTTGCCATTTACAGCCAGTCTACTTGAAGACTAATCTCATCTCGGACGCAGGTATGATAGATTGCTGCAACTTACCACTTGCACCTGAGTTTTGCTTCCGAGTGCCCAACAATTACTTGGAATTATTGTCCATGTTGCCTGATTGTAATAGTTACGCTAACGTGCGCACGGATTCTATTGACCGTTCATCTAATCTGTTGCACGCAATACCTGTTAAGCATGATCCTTACACGCCAGATAGTATGGACAGTCCGAGTCCGAACGCGCTGATGGCCTCCGGAGAGGTCCCGGATCTATATACGGATCACGTCGACAGCAACAATGGCGGTGACAATGCGACGTCGATACCGCGATCGACTCAAACATCGAACACGTCAAGACGACACATTGATCGAGCCGTGTCGCCGGCTTTATTGAAGTCCAGATTAGAATTGATTGTGCAAAATAAGAAGCACGAGAATGCGGATTTGGAAGACACCTCGGACATCAAGAGGAGTCCCAGCGAATGCCATTTGCGTTCTTGGTCCGATGCTGACGAGTGGTGCGTAAGGAAAAACAGATGCAACAGTGACGTGTCGTGGCAACGATCCCACGTTTTAACGGAGGCTTGGGTCCAGAACAAGGGTCAGCAGGGTTATCATTCCTTTAATAATTTTGCGAATCGATCCTCCTCGAATTCGAGTCCCCCGGACATCGTCGATGGATTACCGCCCGACCTGATTATACCGCGAATAGCCATAATAAATGCGAGTAACTTCGAATCGAACGCGAGCTCCGTGTACTTCCACGACGACAGGTTGAGTAATTATTCGGAAAACAAATTGAGCACATATTCGGACGGCCGCACAAAAACGCTGAGCGGCGATGCTCTGAGTTCGGAAAAGTCGGATGAGATTTGCGACAGGACGGATGAGGAAGAGGGTAACAGATTGAGCCTGAATACAGATAAAATAGTAAGACAGGAGAATGATGCATCCAAAGGCTACAACGAATCGGTATCGAACAAAGATTTTGAAGGGGACGATAGAAAATTTATCGATAATGAATGCGATATGTGTAAGGAGACGAAATGCCAAATAGAAGCGCAAGCTCTCGTGAGCAACACATTTTACGTGAAAAGTGACGTTGTTCCCGATAGAACAAACGATAAATTGACCACGGAACGGAACGTTCCGGATGAATTTTATTTTAAAAACACGCAGCGCACCGAAATCCTGTTAGAAAATCAATCGAATTCTCAGGCATTACGGAGAAGACACGATAAAACTGACACGAATCCGGACATAATAAATGTGGAAATCGACGACACGCCGTATAAGAAGACTGGCACGGAGATAGAGTCTTTCAGAAATCAAGATTGCGACAGGCATGTGATAAAGATATGTCCAGATATACACGCGGTAAGTCACGATGCAGAAATTATAAGTTGTGAGAGCAAGCAGAAGACGTGCACCTCAAAGAATACGACGAGAAGCAATTCGACGCACAGTCAGGATATCAGTGATCACGCAGGAAACGTTAGATTAAAGTTGAAAGCTTATAAAGTCACTGAACGATACAAGAGCAATATTATGGGAAAGCGGACTAGATGTAGAAAGTGTTGTTGTGTAGTATCTTGAGGATTCGCTTTAGTCTGCATCTTAGAGTTTGTGTATGATGTTCCTCATTTATTTATCGTATTGTCGCATCCGAGTCGAGAGCGAAGAAACATCGATGGCTTTTCTTATTGGAAAATATTGCGCGAATGTGACTCTTATCGAAACGAGACTTCGTTCTGGATTTATCGGATGCAACATTGCCGTCACTGCGATTGCAATCGCGGGTATCCTTTTTTCTACTTACATAGAGTATTCCTTTCATAAACTTTATTTTCTTATCTTTGTGCTATTTTCTCGATGTGCTAAGTAGTGATCGATATAGCGTTTACACACACAGTCACACATCATCGCTTAGTGTATGACTATAATTTATTTTCACATATGGTATACATATTTTCTTGTTGAAGTGCCTAATTAATAGTGAATGCAATACGTTCCTTGATGTGCGATTTGTAAATTGTACGAATGATTATTGAAAGAATTGCGAAAAGACATTTTATCTATTGCCGCTGACATTTTAAAGTGATCTAAGCATGACGTAGAAAGAGAAAGATACAATTTTAGTTATTAACGGATTTTCGCTTGCGGCTCGCGCTCGGTCATGGAATATGAATTTCGTATCCGACTTCGTTGCGCGAAACATCTCGATGTGAAACGATATTTTGCACAGCAACAATAAATGTCGTTTCACACATATTTCTTAGGAAATATCCGAGTGATATGACAAAACTATTTCCTCCGTTATATAGTCGTACAATTTATAACCAGTATAACTACGTTATGTAATGTTACATTATTTAGAGCGTGTGGATATGAAAGTAGTGATATAGTTATGCCGCTGTACTGTGTCAATACGTACAGACTGATGAAATCGTTACCAGTATACGAGGCACTTTTGCGAGCAGTGCTTATCCTATTACGCTATTCTTAAATACAAAGTTCGTCGTGTGCTCACATCCCCGATACGCATGGTTAAGGTATTTGTTTTCAAGGAAATTATTACCTCGCAGTGCTCTTGTCCTTGATTATTATGTCCTTACGTTGCATACTACACACAGACACACACATGATTGTTACAAACTTTTTTAGATTTATAGACAATATGTATATATATGGCAAATTTTATTTATTATGTAATCATATCTCTTCTCTCGTAATCGAATAGTATTGCCGTTGTATATCGTCAGTGCCGTTCTAATATTTCGTGTACGTATCACTTTCGTTTCACCATGTAACAAGATAGGATTCATGGTGAATGCAAAACTCGCATGTCCCTTTTCTTTTTTTTTTTTTAGAGCTACGCGCGAACGTTACGCCGTCATACGTACTGCGCCCTTGCCAAGAAGAGATCTATTTGCTAGATTTTCTTTACGAGCGCGTGGACTAAGTGGACTCTACTGCCAAAGCTAAATTTGTTAATTCGTTAAGTGAGAAGATGTTAATTTACGACGGAGATGTCGGTCGTGCAAGAGTAACAGTGACGAGGGTTGCTCCGTTCGTTTTTATTGTTACGTTATAGTTAATCGGGAGGTTTTAGGGAAGCATTAGCTACGAGCATACATCTGGCGTTATGTACGAACGTGCCATTTGTAACGAAATTTTAACTAATGACAAGTTATTAGACGCGTTGCATGAACGGATGTAAAGGGGATTGCCGACTTGGGAGACAGACAGAAGTTCGAGCTTACTTGTGATGTTAGCGTGCATTATTCCATGTACAGTCGTGGACACAGAGATTGCGACACTTTTTTTTTTTAATGAGTTTAAGAACGCGCAGTTAATTTCAGGATGCGAATCTTAAACTCATTAAAAAAAATGTCGCAAGCTCTGTGTCTACGACCGTATCTCGTAATTGTTGATGTTTCACCACGATTCTTCTTCAATGAAAAAATCATGGAGCGTACATCGAGCATATATCGCGAAATGGCAAAATTTTTTTCGAGAAGGATAATGCATGGCGGGCAGTTGATAGATCGACAACTTTGATATTTAATTAGCCGCGATCTGTTTCGCTCGAATTCTTGCCACGTGGACGGGACATGGAGTAATGTCGCGACAATTGTGACTTAACGTTATACCTCTCCCCCGTTCGCCGAAACGAGAGGCGGATCTGTCCGGGGAATCCGTGCGTACCTACGACAGTTGTCCGAGCATCCGTTATCAATCGTTTCCGATTTGCCATACTAGTTTTAAAACGACGAATCTGCGGAGGAAGCCGCGCTCAGATTCCGATGCTGTTGTACATTTTTGTTTTATTTTCTATCGTAGGCTGATTAGGATGTATCGCGAATTCATAGCGTTCGAGTGTAAATAGTTTATCGACGAGACGAACCTATACAATATTCGCCTCATTTTATAAATATAAATTTATTTTTCGTATACGTGAACATTGCTTTCTTCATTTGTTTCCTTCAGTTTCCGTTTCTTCCTGTATAAAAATACGACTAATATAGTAATTCTGAGTTCGATGAAGATGAGTTCGTTTTCCCTTTTTCTATCTCGCACGCACGATAGAATTGCGAGAAGAGAGGAAGCTGCGTTGAGATGAATATTCGAGGCTTGCAAAAGGATAACGAATGACGCAACTTGCTCGTCCTTTTTTTCCGATTGTTCTTTTCGCACGAAAATAAACGTGGAATACAATATGCGAGGTCTGTACGGAAACCGTCTTAAACATCAACGATTAGAATCGTGACAAGCAAAATGCGGCAGAATATAAATTGTCAATTATATTATTTGTTATATATATTTTATATATATATATATATTATTACATATTACTTATTAATTTATAGGAAATACGTACCGTTTGTGAAAATCCTTATTTCGAGCTTGAATAAAGCGAATTTCCGTTTAGATTAGAGACGTGTGAAAAACCTGGCTAACATTTGTGTGACACAAACGCCTATACGTGTGCTATTGCTGTTGAATGGCGATTTTACTGCACTTCCCTTTTATCTCGGGGTTATACTTATCGATTATTGCTTCATAGAGCGTGTGTATATTTTCATTTAATTTTCCGCACGTTGCGCACTCTTCCAATAACCGCTGCAGCCGCAAATCTTAATCGTAGAGCGCAGTACGGCAGATCCGAGAGCGAAAAAAAAAAAAAAAATTGGAGAGCATAAATAATAACATATTATTCTCTTACGTTGCACCTAGACCTTTCGACCTTCTCTTAGAATATCGTTACACATACGTTTCACACGTAAACGATCGATAACATCTTTTTACAAAAATCCTAGTTATTTATACGCCTTTTTAGAATGTTCAGCAGTATATTCCTGCTTCTTTATCTTTCATATTACTGCTTACATTTCTCTTATTGCCGCAGTTTTATATATATACATTCTCTTTCATAATTTAGCGTAATAATTGCAATTTGCAACGTTGCGGCGGGTCGTGACGCGATCGTTCGAGAAAAGTGACACGGTAAGGATCGTACGTAACAGAATAGATGCGCTTATTTCTGCGATCTGCGCTGCTGCGTCTCGAGTGCAGTGTTATTAACCAAGTATTCCTAACACATTCAGTATACGAGAACCTCACGTAGTATAAGATATATACATACGTCTTCGGTACAGGTTTTCTCGCATACCCGATCATTATTCGCACACTTGGTGTCTAATCATAGTTGTTTGTTGCATATTGAGAGAGATGTATCTGTGTAGTTTTAATAATTTTTGTCGTTTAATAGTTATTGTCGTTTCGCGTATCAGTTTTTTACGCGAAACGATAATAAGGATTATCCTGGTATTAAATATACGAGACATTATAATGCGAAGCATTAAAAGTACGAGAAATTATTCCAACTCCGGAATAATTTTATTGCCTCTCAATTTTATTCCGATAATAAAACGAGAATTGTGAATTAACAAATTTTTTGTTTGAAGAAATGTATCAAGAAACGTAGAAATTTATTCCGGTTCGAGTCATCCGCGAAATTGATCCCGTCAAGTATCATTGTAAAACCTTAGATCTTGACGTCAATTGAGTTTCTTTTTTCACGACATTGCATGATAACAGTTGTCGCTTAGAAGGATATTGTCGTTCCTGGCTACAGAAACGGCGAGGGAAATGCAGACGGAGACGAAGTCCGGGCTGAGGAGTGGCGAGATAATCAACGGCATTAACAACAATAACAACAACGCCGTCAGAACGATAACGAGATACGTGCATACTAAGCATGCGGACTCGTCGGTGAAGATCTTTCGGGAGACGATGGTTTGATATTGTACTTCTGGATGATTTGCTGATCGCAGTAACATGTGAATCACATCGTGAAAAAATCAAGGATTAGAATTGTTTAATCCTTTCAGTATCAACTTAGGCACGATACATTCCTAATGTGAATGAAATAATAATATCGAAAGAATTTTTGACTAAGAAAGTTTTGCATTTCAATGAAAAGAAAATGTGAATTTGAATTTTTTAATTTTTAAAATAAAATTTTAATTAATTTTAATTTTTTTATATTGTACTTTAGAGATCTTCGGAGACATGTTTCAGTAATTCGTAATAAAACAAGATTTTTTATTCGTTTTCAAAAATTTGGTATTAAAAGGATTAAACGCCATATCGATAAAATAAAATAAATAAACGAATGATGACGGAGGCATTTGACACGTTTTCGCCGCGACGGTATATTAATCCGATCCATTAAACACTATCGCAAAATCCGAATACTATAACTACATTCCAGTAGCGTAATCGGCAAAAGAATTTGCAAAAAAGCGCGAGTCGAACGTTTGAAGCTGCAAGCTGCACTCCTTTAATACGCTATATGCAACAACCCAGGGGGATAGCCTGACCTTCGTATGACACGTGTAAAGATATTTAAAAGACGTTACGTAAATCTTCAGGCCTCTTTTGAACGTCTTTTATTCTTTGTGGACCGTTAAAGCACTCGCGAAATTCGACAAATCTTTATAGGTGTCAAGGTTTCTACATCTCATTGTTACTTTAGATTCAAGAGTTCGAGAGCTTCCTTGCTTTTGCCGAAGGTATTATTTTTGAACGCGCTATGAAAGTTTCTCTCACTGCCTTCGTTCGCGCGTTCACGTACGATTAAAGATTTCGTATATTATTATCGTATATTATTATCGGTGTACCGTGCCGCCTTCCTCGATGGTAATTCTACGAGTATTGTGTAGTGACACCGTGTATCATAAATGTAACGTGGGTGTTTGCGATAATAAATTTTGAACGTACCTCATCGATTGTTCTTGTTGCGTTACGCTGTTGAATTCGTTACTGTACTTACCGCAATCGACGTGCGTCTCAAGTACAACTGACATTCTAATTATCTCTAAGATTACTTTGCGCGCGTTATACTTAATTTTTTAAGTGTAAATTAAGATGTATTTTGTTTAGTGTGACATAGGGATGATAGTCTTGCTGGAGGAAATTGATTCGCAAAATTGAAGGATTAAGGGATCAAGGAACTGTTGAAGGATGAGTTATAATAAATCAATAACAATAGTTTCCCTCACGTTTATCACGTTTTACACGAGTCACTATCCCGAAGCAGACTTGACACTTTTTGAGAAAAATGAATTATTTTGAATTACCTTTATGAGACCGTATCGGAAAACATTTTTCATATATTTGTGTATAGAAGATAAGCCGATTTTCCCTAAAGAGTACAGGATACAGACAAGCAAGAAATTTATTAATAATTAAGCGAAGTTATACTCCGTATGAAAATATCTTTATGGATGATATACAAAAAATATTCGCGAGTCGTTGTCTCACGCCTCGCTGTGCCAATCCGTTCCACTTTAGAATTTTGCACATTTTAATATAAATGTAAAAACTCACTACAGACGTGAGTTGTGTGAGCGAAATTTTTGGAAACCTCGTTAAAAGATATCTCGTATTTAGATCTGTTTGTATTTTAAACGTTGGTTAAAGTTAAACTGATGTTCTTCGTTTCTTTCTTTATGCGAGCTAGAAGAGACGGAGAACATAACGTTTGTGAGATCAGTCCAAAGATTGCTGGCGAAGAATGTCTTGGATGCTGGATCCAGTTGTACCTTCATCGACAATTTATAGACGTTACATAGCTCTCGATATGTCGTTTTCCAAAGTGCGTGTGTTGAGACATTTATCATGGCATTCCACGGAAATTAGCCGATTAATTCGGATCGATGTGCTAGTATCTTTGTATTTCGTAGATCGGGGCTCCTTTGTGCTTCGCTATGTAGAAAATCGGTAGGCAAAGCTCTTCCTTTGTGTCGTTAGTCGAATCGTAATAGCGCTTCTACATGTTCATTCTTCCAGAATGATTTTTAATTGTGAACTGAAAATCGCGCCTTTGACGGTAATCGAACTAAGTCGATTTAGCGAACTCTCTGTTCGCTTTGGTGTCCGTTTCTCAGCCTTTCGTTAACAAGGTTTAGCGCGGACAAAAGACGGAAGAGTAACGCTATTTAGCGATTTAAATGTGCGATGGAGGGAATTGCGGAGCTTTCATTTCTATCGCTTTCGCGATATACGTTGTTGAACTCTAATGTAACGTTGTTGGACACGCATATCTCGGTAAAATATTATAATCCTAAGTGTCACGTGACATAATACATTGCATCATCGTGATATAATACATTATATAGGAAAACACACAATTAAGAAACGCCACAGAGATCTTTCCGATTTTCACAGGTCTTTCGAAATGTTAAGTGTTACGAACTCTTTTTATGAGGCATCGAGAAGAACTTATATGTTTACTTCTGTCCAAATGTAACGAAACGTTTTTAATATTAAAATAATGCTATTAAAAGCCTTAAACGACGCGCCTCGTTTGTCGCCGCGCAACATAATTCTATTTGTATCACATGAGAAATTTGTTCATCGTCAATCCGGAAGAGATCTCTCTCGGAATTTTTCTGAGCTCTATCTTGATGTCAGCCTTCTCTTGAATGTTCTTTTATTCTCCATTCATTAACGAAGGAAGGGAACTGTCGGATGTTCATTATGGCGATCATTTCTGAGATGTGCGAAGTATCGTTTCTTGCGATCGAGAGGTTGATGTTGTACTTTTATAAATACATACTTGTATTTTGTACCGATAGCGTCTCGCATCTACGATACGTTAACACGATAACGGAGGTGTACCCAACGAGACGATAACACGTTCATATGCGTGCGCGCTTCGTGCGATCGTCGTAATGCTCGAGATCGCGAAATCGCGACGCGCAAGAAAACGCGCTTGTCGACAATTATCTCGAAAATTTGCGCTCATTTCATGTTGTACCAATGTTGTAGGAAAAGAAATAAAGTTACGATCCCATAACTCGTATGGACCGAGATATCGTCTTCTGAGTTTTTCGATACCTTTGGCTTCGACTGCAATGAAAAAATGTCACATCGCGTTATTTCTTTTGCGAGAATTCTGATATCCTGTATATGATTGAATATTTTCAAATAAAAATTAATGTAATGCAATATTTTAACAGTTTCACAATAGATTTAAAATATAAGGAAATGGACGCGAAAATCTTAACGGGCTTGGCAATAAATAAGGATAAATTGAGATAAGTCGCCATATTATTTATTTTAATAATGGATCTAAAATTTGATTGATGTATTCCATTAGATTTAAAAATATAGGCCAATCAAATGCTAAAACTCATTGAGCTCAATGCGAGATTTTTCGATGCAATAATAGCGTAATAACGTAGCATAATAGTGCATGTGATTTAAAAATACTTGGTATTATTACACCTTTCACAGAACTAGAATATCGAAAGCTATCAAACGAAAATTTTTATGGGATAAATAATACAGATTATTGATAATAATGAATTAATTCTTTATATCTATTAATTCTTTATCTACATTTGAAAATCTACATTTGAAAAACATCCAAACAGCATAAATTGTAATAGGTCCCATAAAGCGTTCTACATTCCATTTTAAGAAAATATTCCACTAATAATAGGCCCTGTGGACACAATGGACGAAATATTAGGAACAAAAGTAAATATTAAATTTTGGAGATCAAAATTAGGACCAGAGATTAAACGTAACGCACAACGGATACAAATAAAGTATGACATGTGTTGTATTGTGTCACACAGATACGATATAAATCTATTGCTCATCTAAAATGTCCTAATTTTGATTTCGAAGGCTGGTATTCATAATCCTTTCTTACATTTAAGATCATCTTAAATAAACTTATACGACTCTCTTATTGGTTAAAATGGAATCTTTCTTTCTTTCTTTTATTCATGTTATAATGTTCATAAAATAGATTGTCTTAAAATGATCTTAAATATAAGAATTGAATACCGCCTTTAATCAGACAGTCACGTGGTCAGATGCGACATTTACGCATGCGTACAAAAATGGTGGAGACGCGCATGCGTCGGAATATTACGCGTCTGCCATCATTGGAAGTGACTGATAACTGGAACCTACTGGTATCACGTACTGAGCCGGCATTCATAGTTTTACGTTACAGTTTTCTGGATATATACCAGTATACTCAGATAATCGAAGGAATTAATTGCTTTAATCGAAAATGAGTAAAGCACATCCACCGGAGCTCAAGAAGTAAAGTATATTTCTTATAAACCGATACGATCTCTCGCCATCGGTATTGTTTACATACACAGTCTCTAATGCACGTTATTTTTATTGCATTACATATTCATGCTTCTGTATTCTTTTCAGGTATATGGATAAGAGACTATCCCGTAAGTAACAACACAAGAATGCAGCGATAAAGTCAAAGTTGTATCTTCAAGGTTATGCTATAAGTTTTTTTTTTTTTTTGAGAGTCGGTTGGATAGGCGTCTTTAACCTCTCGCCGAGATTATATGACGTCTTTTGTTATTTATGAATCTTTTTATTTCTATTCCTTATAGATACCTTTAATCAATATCAAACTTCAATTCAAAACTTTGAACTCTCTTAATCAGCCTCTTAATTAAGCATATGTGGGGCGAAAACTGAGATTGAACTCGGGATTGTTGATTAGTAGTCTATCATGGCTATATGTCGCTCCCTTATAAAGGCGCAGACACAATGAGAGGAATAGGGAACAAGGAATTAAATATTAGGAATAAATCAAAGTAAGACAAAAAATTTGTATTGTCTGCCACTGGCTTATACCTAATTCCTAATATTTAATTTCCTATTCCCTATTCCTCTCTGGGCCCTGAGCTGAGAGAGAAGTTAAATTTCACATATCCATCAGTAGAATATTACCAAAGATTTCTTTAGTGAAAAGTAATCTTTTATACAAAAGAATGTTCTCTAAACATATTTTTTCATTGTATTATATAATAAGCTTGAACTTTGTTTCTATAAAACTCGGTATACATATAGTGAACATTGAACGACGAACGTGAATATTCAGACATGTTCATATTTGTAAATTGTTCGTTCCTTTTCATGATTGCATACCAGTATTCGATCAGAATCAGATCACATATAACTTGTGTAACATCTGTGCAATAAATAACAGCAATAAATGTTTGTGTTCAATGTTTGTTCATAGATGTATACTTAATATAAAATTTTTATAGAAGATTAATTGCAAGCATACACAGTTAACCTCCAGACGGCCGGCATGGTACCTTTTGGGATACCCTTTTGGTCGACCCATATATACGATCCATTAAAAAACTTTTACAGGAAAATAATCCCCAAAGTCATTGTATTTAAGTATTTTGAATGCCGGCCGCCTGAAGGTTAAAATTAAAACAGTTTTATTATTTTTCAAAAATTATACAAGAAACACTTTAGTATCATATAGAAAACTACATGAGTGCATTTCTAAAACTTTTATTTTTTATTCTGATTTCAAACTATGCAGTAAAATTGAATGGTGGTAGGCGTGTTGTTGGGATATTGAGAGGTTTTGATCCGTTCATGAACATGGTCATAGATGAAAGCATAGAAGAATGCAAGGATGGGACTAAAAATAATATCGGAATGGTGGTAAGTTTTAGTGACTTTATTGTTATTTTTATGAAAGTAAATTATGGAAAAATAAAATGTTTCATAATATTAAATCATCTATCACTTAGCATTAATGTTTATTAAGTAAATTGTATATTTCCAGGTAATTCGTGGCAACAGCGTCATAATGTTAGAAGCTTTAGATCGAATATAACGTATGCTACTAGAATTTTATCTGTATCTAATACATATATTTTTAAATAAACATTTTTTTTAAGATATAATTGAGATGTTAGTAATCTTTAATAAAAAATAGTTCAAATTTGTATTTTTTGTATATTATAAACGACTTTTCATTTTGTATATTTTAAATGACTTTTCACTTTTGTGTATTATGAATGACCTTATAGTCCAAGTGTTGATCTGAAAATAAATTGTTTCTGTATGAACTTTGGCTTTCTTCTGATTTTACTATAATTTTATAAAAGAGTTGCCCTATTATTCAATTTTTATTCTCAAAAAATCAAATTTTTTTATTAAAGCTTATTTTTTGTTTACAGAGATTTTTTTATCTCAAAAGATGAGGCAGCTGAGCAAATATCACAATTTATTACCCTGATTACTTTGCGATTAAATTCATGTTTTGGATGCGTCATTTCTATTATATTATTAGTGGAATATTTTCTTCTATCAAATTTTGTAATGTCATGTATATGGGATAGTTTTAGAAATCTTTGTTTAATGAGCGATTTTAGCAAGTTATGGGAAATTATTCAGCACTCTCCATAAGTGGCTGTTGAAGGAAAAATTATTTACACTTAATATACAAACATGAATGGTTTATTAACAAATTTATTACAAACGTAAGAGTGAAGATACAAGAATGTAATACTGCATGTGATTTTTATTATTACATTCGTCAGTACATTGAGAAAATAAATAAACTTATTTTACTGAACGTGTTGCAATTACAGATTATAATATCATCACAAATATTAAGTTAATTTGTCACGAAGTATGTAACAAATGTCTTTTCGTAATCTCATTGTCAACGACCAGTTCATGGTTCATGGTTCTATATTTTTGTTTTGGCTGTTTCTTTTATATTTATTGTAAGCTTTATCTTTTTCATCATAGAAAAGCAGATTATAAAATATTCTATTTCAATAAGATGAACATCAATCTTCAATGTACCAAAATATAAAAAATAATTATGTATCATCGGAGCAGATAATGCTGTTGCATTACATCGTTTTGTGATACTGAAGATATCGAAATCATAATTATAAAGCATAATCTTTATAACATACGAACCCTTATATCAAAATACACAAATTCAAATACATGTTTGCTAACTTAAGATTTACTCGAATAATAAAAATAACAAACGTGTGTTTCAAGCAATATTTGTATCTACAGCGCGAAGATGTATTTAAAGAATTGATATTAAAAGAGAAATCTAGAAAACAAATGTAAAACACGCTTTAAAACAGATTTTATTTCTGCAGACGGTGATTTACAAGCTTATAAAAAATAAGCATAACTATATTAGAAGAAATGCCTGATTTACAAGGCACTCAATATTTCATATTAATTTTTCGCATTCAGGAACATCATTTATTCTCAACAAGTGATAGATGTGATATCTCGTAATAAAATATTTTGTGACAATTGTATGATAAGAATATCGTCCTTTACAGGACGTAGCACAGCAAATATTGAATAGCGAATATTTTACGATGTATGCATAACGTACTTAAATTCATTATTCAAAATATTTGATAATTTCATATTATTTGTACTGTTCTGCTCTTATAATAAATTGTCCTAAGATAAAAAAGAGATTTTACTGAGTATGATATGCAAATCTTAAAGAAAACTGTCATTTTCTTGTTCTCATGAATACGGATATAGCGCACAAAAAGAATAGTATATTTAATAAACATTGTTTTTAGAAGAAAAAAAATTAAGTGGTATGAATACCTTATGCATAGATCTATATCACAAATATAAACGTAGCTTATCCTATCTTTTATATATTTTTTAAATGCAAAATAAAAAACAAATAATGTTTCGTACTGTCAGTTATAATTCACTAATTTATAATCGAAAATAGCTTTGCATACGGTATGTAGCAACAGTTCTTAATCTGCTAATATTTAAGGCTGGAATAAAACCGTTTTTATATACTTTATATTAGACTAACATAGCTCTTACGCACATAAATATTATTTCGTGTATCAATGTATACGTGTCAATGTGTAACAATGCAACAATCATTCTTATTTTTCTATTGGGTGCAAATTTGCGATTTGCATCTTGTAATTATAAGATTTGTACAGAAAACAAATCCTTAAAAAAGACTTTTTGAAATTACAAGTTGCAGAATAAAATTTTTAATTATACACATTTTAATTGTATCATTAAAAAATGTATCAAATAATAATTTAGAATATATAGAGAAATATAGTTATTAATGAATATAATTATAAACCATATAGAAAAAAATCTTTCGTGGGACAAATGTATCACAGTTAAATGCAATCTTAAAGATAAGATTAATTACACAAGTTGTTAACGCTAAACGAAAAAGTTACAATATGTGAATATCTGCTTAATTTTTTATATATTATATATTCATGTGTTACATATTAGATCACATATTAAAAAATTTTTCGAAGATGCTTGTGTGACTTCAATAGAATAGTAAAAAGAAATAGTTAAAATTTATGAATGAAGTATTTTACTGTGTTCAAATGTAAATAAAATTTTGTTATCTTAAACATTCCAAAAACTTAAATAATTGCATTGTCTAATATTTTCTTAAAATTTTATAAGCGTTGTGAGAAGATTTAAAATAGATTGTTAAAGTAATTTTTTACCGATTGATTTGATTTTATATTAATTTTTGCTTTCAAAATAATGTTCTGTTATTTTCTTTTGCCGAATAAATTTTATTTTATAATTATAAATAAATGTAAAAATATATATGTAATATAAAAAATTTTATATATTATACATATATATAAAATTTACATTTAACATAGGAATGTAAAAAAAAGATTATCAAATGTAACCGATGATTGCGTAATCGATCGATATATAATCTTATTAAAATAATTGCATTAAATTATCGTGTAAAAATAGAATTTAAAATATTACATTCGCGAAAAGAATATTCACTTCAAATTCATTGTGGTTTTTATTTACACGGAAGTTGAAAGTGTGACCGTGTAAATCAAGAAATTGCATCACGAAATTTCATGTCGATGAGATTAGGCTACACAACAAATTCAAAAGCACAATCATTATTTCGCGCGCGCGCACAATATCAGAACATTAAATTATTTTTATCCAAGTATGCCTCACATGCGCTGTACGAGACACATGTTACACATTTAACGCTTATTAGTTGCACAATGAGATAACTCATCGGTTGCTTTTCTCTTTTATCACACAAACTTCTTTTAACAAACTATATTTGGCGAAATATTTTTATATCTCAAAATTAAAATGTATTACATGCTTCATCTTGATGTAATAGCAGATTCTTGTTCGAAATTTTCTGGTTCGACAATTTTTTTCACAGAAACGAAGTGAAATTCTTTTGTCTTTGCATTACTATCTATGTTAATCATCGATTCTTTATTATTATGCTTCCCGACATGTGCATTCTGACTATCAGATGTATTCTCATATTTTCTTCTTTTTATTTTCCTTTTATGTTCCTTTTTGTGGATTAATTTATGACTTATTTCATCTTCCGAAAGTTTCAGTTTTCTTTGCTTCTTCAAATGGACATCTACTTTATTGAGATTACATACCGTATGTGTTTGGATGTGGCTTTTGAAGGAAGCAAGTGACGTGCAAGTATAGTCGCACTTATCACATGCAAGCTCTTTTTGATCAGTGTGTTGATTAGTTATATGTTTTTTCATGTCATAATTATTACTAAAGGATTCATCACAAAAAGTACAGAAGAAGAGTTTCTCACCCTTATGTTTTGCTATATGCATCTTGAAATACCAATCAGTAGTGATATTTTTCGAGCAATAGACGCAGAAAAAATTTTTCTTTGCTTTCATCAATTTCGTTTTACGCACTTTTGGTATTGGGTTGTGTATCAGATTTGAAGTATTTACTTCCCCAGTGGCAGTATTGGGAGCTGCAACAATAGGTCGAACGGACGATGAATTTCGAGTCGGTGTAACATTTTCTGCAACAATGCAGAATTTAGGGATGCCCTGCGTGCGATGTAACAACGATGGCGGGCTTATCAAATTGGTTATAGGTACCACGCGTATCGGCGCGAGGAACGTTATAGGCTGAACAGTACTTTGAGATGAAACTGCGAGGCGAATATATTGTTTATGCGGAGGTACATTCGGAGTAGATGCAGAAGTGGTAACAGAATCAGAAGCCGAAATCGGAGTTAGAACTGGAACTGAAACCGAAGTTGGAGCTAGAGTCAGAGCTAGAGTTGGAACTGAAGTTGAAGTTGAAGTTGGAGCTGAATTTGAAGCTAGAGTTAGAGCTAGAGTTGAAACTGAAGTGGAAGTTGAAACTGAAGCTGAAGTTGAAGCTGAAACTGGAGCTGATGCTGAACTTGGAGCAAGAGTTAAAGCTAGAGTTGGAACTGAAGTTGAAGATGAAGTTGCAACTGGAACTTGAGTTTGAGCTTGAACTGGAGTCGAAGCCCGAGTCGGAATCGGAATTGAAGTAGACTTCAAGTGGGAATTTTGTTGTAGATTTAGAAATTTTATTTGATTTATTAATTTTACTTTGTTTTCTGAATATGACGTATTGTTAATGTTCTGCGACGTGAGAGGTACACTTTCAAAGATATTCGTGGCTTTAGTTATGTGCGAATTATTTTTGATAGATTGAACGTTAATCAGATTAGTACTGGTTAATTGAGTGTTAGGTACCGAAGTCACGGAGACAATCGGTCGTTGACTAGATGGTTTTTGCGGAATAATTATCAATTCTTCATTTCTCCTCAGTATTTCTATCACTTTATCAGGATCTGAGTAATCGCGTTTCTTCATTTTCACCATTTCTAAGATCTGCAGCTCTCGCATGCGCATCCGCTCCTTTAGTAAATGCAATCTGTCTACATCAATATGTACATACTCTTTCTTTCTCATACAATTCCGATGATATACCCGAGATATCCATTTCTTAAATGTTATTCCACAAACATCGCACATGTGTGATCTGTCACACCTACGTAACTTTATTAATGCTCGACGACAGCGATTATGGTCGATACTTAATGCATCACAATATTTATTTTCGCAGTGTTTTTCAACCGGCGCGTTTATCTCATTTTCTTCTATGCTCGATGCTAACATAGGTGACATACCATCTTTATCCACGTACTGCTGTAATGTTACGTCGCAAACGATTTTTTCGCACGACTCATAATGACCACATGATTTCTTTTTAATAGGTAACAGAGCAATTTCTGATTTTTTATGCTCTATTTTTGAAGGAAGAAGATTGATATCTTCCTTTTCTTCGTCTTCTTCTGTCCTGACAGGGAATATCGATATTTCAGATGGTCTTATATGGTTTGATGTTGAACTTATACCATTCCTTTTATACCAAAACGTATTATCAGACTCAGCCAGTTTTAAAGGGATTGTCTTAATGATAAGGTTTGGTCGATTAAAAAGTCGTTTCACAGAATCTGATTGCAACACCTGTAAACAACAAAGCCCATATGTCTCTCAATTAGAATGTAAAGTTATATAAAATTATGTAACTTACACACATAAATGCACATATATATGATAATTACTGATTATTTTTTGCTATAAACATTCTTATCTAATAGCATTCATATTTTTTCTTTTTTTTCATAATAGCCAAGTGATATATCTTACTTCAGCTAAGGTGGGTTTTATATTGTTTGGGCGTATGTTGGACATTGTGTCTAAAGACACAATGTCGGAGAGTGGTGAATGTGCCATCTTCACCATGTCAACAGGTATAAACGATCAGAGGATGTTCTGTAATTCAAAAAGATTCAGTTTAGAAACGCGGTTTTGATCGCGATCAAACGATAAATTTTCGAGATTGTCAGCGGAACAAGGATTTCGTCCGTTCATTCGCCGCACAATCGCGTAAACGCGATACGGGGCAGATAAATCGGGGTCGACTCAGTCGGAACGGAAAGTATAGTTTCTAGGTTAGTCAATTAATTCGGACAATCAAATTCCGACACTTGGTCGACTCCGTATTCATCGTGAACGTGAAGTTTTTTGCGAGATTATCCCTCCACCTTCCCTGAAAGGTTACTTACGAAATAGAGACTCGGTCACGACTCATTCGAAGTCATCGGCATGGCTCGCGGCTCCGATCGAACAGCGGCGATCCGCGTAGCAGCTCGCGATTCCGTTCATCGGCACCCGTTTCCCTTTTCTTTTCTCTCCCTCCAAAAACTGATTTTTTTTTCGCAGAACGCGCGCGCGCGCGTTCTTCGTCCGCGCGAACGAAGCGCGCGGGATGCGATTTCCCTCCGTTCAGAGGGACAGCACCCGCCGCGTGATCCCGGATCCCATTCGGGCGCTCGCAACCTCGCAGCTGACGGCGAGGTCGCGGCTGAGAGACGCGTACGTCGCTCGCGGATTTTGATGGCCGTTTAGGTGAGCGTTCTCGGGCCGCCAATGCCGCCGCTGACGACGCGCCTGCGTTGTCGGCGGCTCTGTTCTTTCCCTTTCGTTTTTTTTTTTTTCGTCATGCCGACGGGTCGGCGGCCTGAACTATTACATCAAATTGCGTCAATTGTTACATCATGCTTTACGTCATTGCTGCGTTGTGACGTCATTTCACTGCGTTTCGCTGCGTGGGTACATCATATGCCTCGTATATGTACGCCCACGTTTTTACAAGATTCTTGCACGCTTCTCGTTGTCCCGCTCACGAATCTGAGAAACTGAAAATGATACAATTTCTTCTTCTTTCTCCGAAGGAATTGAAAAGATTTAGGCCCGAAAAAGCAGAAGTAGATGAGTTTCGAAATTTCAGCGAGGCATCTCGGCGATGCTTCTTTATTCGTGCGGTTGCGCGGAAGTGAAGGATCGTATGATACATTCATATTGTACATCTCTTCATTTGTCTAGCCTAGGAAAATCTGTCGAAAACGGATTTTGCACAGTATTTGTTAAATCGTCATATCGTCATCGGTAGAACAGAGAAATATAACAGAAACTATTGGGTTGGAACAAAAGTTCATAGCGTTTTTAGTTCTAAAATTTCTATATTTTACAAAATTAGTATGACGCCATTTGATAGAGCAAAGTTTCAGCTTTCAGAATCTGTTTTACAAATTACGGTACGATGATTTTTAATGGAGTTATGAGCAATCAAAGTCAGAATTCCTGTTTAACTTAAGTTGCGAATAACTTAGGAATAAAAAAATCATAAGAACATTTGTAAAAAACAATTTTGTAGGGAAAACTTCAAGCTTTCACAAGAGATAGTCAAAAATTTTCTCAAATTTAATTTGGGCACGTTACAAATCAATAAAGTGAGAAGAAAATTTTCCATCTTTTTCAGCTCATAATTTTCTGTATGTAAAAATTACCAAACTCACATAAACTCAAAAAATATGATAAGCTTTTAAAAGTAGAGATTTCAAGCTTTAAAATCCTTTTTTTTTAAATTTAAATTCCATTCATTTTTGACGAAAATATTGCAAATACAATTTTGAGCTAAAAAAACGCTACGAACTTTTGTTCCAACCTAATATTAACACAATACAATATATTGACGGAATATCATAGATTGACTACAGAAATGAAGAGATGTACAGTGCATTCTTCGAATGTACTGGAATCACAGCAACGTCAGTCAAACAGCATGGCTTAAAAATCGATTAGAGTTTAAGAGTTTAATGTAAAAGACGAGGCGGTCTGTATGCTAGAGTCAATTCTTAAGTATTAGAATTTAATCATTTTTCAATCTTATATAATCTCTTTATATAATTTTTATATAATTTTTTAATCTTATATAATCTTATAATTTATGCTGTACCCGTGCAAAATCTAGTTTTTTTCTTTCTTTTCTAGTTTCTTCTTTCAATATGTGAGTTGATTCAATTAATTTCTGCCACAGTGCAGAAACACAGAGGGTGGTTCAGGAAAATGTTTAGTTGGAATAAAGACTTTATTGTAACATCGTTATGGGTTTTAATGTACACAATTATCGTAAACCAACGGCTAGATAATTAATTATTGTAATGCTTATCTCAGCAGTGTCGTAGATAGGATGCTACTTATCTTTGGTACCGAATGTATAATATGTATATTGCAATGATGCCTGATGTTGTTATTTTTGCTAGACGGTGTAACACGGAGTTGTTGTATTGCGACTTTGTAAAATACTGTGTTAACTTACTTGAGCCAATTCGAATATTTGTATTATACAGTCGCAATTGGTCGCAACCAAACTCGTTGCGTTGGTATTCAATATCTTTTTCCTTTCAACACATTTCAGTGGTATTCAACATTTCTTTTACTTTTCTTTTTCTTTTTTTTTGAAAGAATATTCTTATAAATAAATCTTATTCATTAATGACGAGCAGAGACTGCTGAAGCGAGCCTCCTCCTCGTACGCTAAACGAACGTCTGATTGTCCTCGTATCGAAGCAACGCACACGACGTCTCGCGCGTAAAGAAACAAGCGGAAAAAGCAATACACAGTACGCACAATAAATGATCAAAAAGCTTTATTGAACCTGTTTTATTGAAACTCTGTAGGATGATTTCTGGACGCTCCGCACGTAGGAACTATTACAAACTGGATAACGCTACGAATCAGTGTGGATTCGTACGGGGAATTCGTTGCGCGGAAGAAAAAAAAAAGAGAACGGTAAATGTACGAACGCAGTTCGACTGACAGACCTTATCAGTTCAATAAAACCTTTCATGTTTAACAATAGACTCGACGTTCAAGAAGCTGCTTTTATCTTTCTTGCGATCGTACGTATAATGCGCGTGTAGGGTAACTTATGAATATAATTATTCTCGGCGCGAAGGTACGTCGTACAAAACTTTACTCTATGCCTATATCTTACGAACATATTTACACGAATATCAGTCAAATAAATAGTTTTTAGTCTTTGCATCTAGCGGCCCTAGATGAAGCAAGCCTCTGATTTACACAAAGGATAAATGAGAAAATGAAGGTTGCGTGATGCTGCGCGACCGAGGCAAAATATTTAGCGGCTCTTTGCCTGCTTTTTGCTGGCTAGGGGATATCACCTTAATTCGATTCGCAGTGTTATGTTACTAGCATGCGCTAACATCTAGCTTCTCCTAACTAATGGCATTTCCATTTTGACTCCCATGGGATTATCTCGAAGGTACAATCTTGCGCAACTTGATCTCTCATAAATATTTAATCTTTGGAAAGAAAAGGGATCTTTCTCCCCTATTAACGGAGCTACGTCGGATATGACTGCGATTTCCGATGGCTTTTTAAAAAACTTAACGGCACGTTTTTGTCAGTACGATTTATGTAGTATGATATAAAATAATTTGGTCGCGTCTAAAATCTGGTAGCCGTAACAATGTGGCATAATAGTGTTTCTGTGCAATATTTCTTT
The DNA here is from genome assembly GCA_037157785.1 of Cephalotes varians. Lineage (NCBI taxonomy): Eukaryota > Metazoa > Arthropoda > Insecta > Hymenoptera > Formicidae > Cephalotes > Cephalotes varians. The sequence goes on along the minus strand of JANQDE010000010.1, from coordinate 3,031,260 downwards.
ATACATATACATATATCACAGAGGTCAATTAATTCCGCCCCTTTCAGTTTCAAGCGATGGTTCCGAAAATAACTGTCGTTTACCTCGCAATATCGCTTATAAAACGCTTAAGATAAATATTATGGTAATTATTGGCTTACATAGGTACGCCTGAATGTCGGCAATGGATAGTCTCTACAAAAAATATGTGAATTTTTAAGTGTGGACACTATTTACAGTTTTCAATATCGCGTGTCTCTTATGATGTAACGCAGCCGCATACGACCTATTTTAATATTCTGACAAGAAATATATTTGCTTGTAAAATTAGCGTTTTATGGATCTTAGAGGAAAAAACTCGATCCTTGTACTATTTTTTTTTTTTCAAACTTCCGTTTAAGATTTCTTAAATAAGAAGTTATCAGAGATATATCGCCCTCGCGTGTTATCTACGTTTATACTCGTGCACGTTTACGATATACTCGTTTACCATGAACGTGTATATCCGTCTATAATATACTACGCATTCTCCACCGAGAACGATTCAATGTGACGGACTAGAATGTTTCAAGTATAGATTTCTCTCGTTTCTAACGCTTTTCCGATCCCGTCAAGCACGTCCGACCATCGGGAAAGTCGAACTGCCATACTCTTCCAGATGATCGCTCATTTCCTCAATCCGCCGCCGCCGACTTCCGTCGTTCGTGCTACCGATTTTTTATTCGCACTCGGCATAGTCCTCGCAACACTAGAATTGTTTTTGTTGGCTTCGAACTTTTGTTGAAGCGACGCCACATTGGATTTACCACTTGCCACTCTTTGTAACGGATTCGTCTTCGCTGCTGTACTTCCGTCCGTGCTCTTGATTTCCGTTTTAGCGGACACCTTCGGTGTTAAATGTGACAGCTTGGTACCACTATTATTCGCTTCCTTAATGGACGGCGATAGTGATTTAGCTACGCTTGTGTTGCCAGTTGGAGACTTCTTCCTTTCCGAGAGACTGGCTATTTTGGATGTAATGTTGAGTGGTTTCAACGGCGTTGTCGGCGTCTTCTGGCTACCCCTCGGCAACGTGGGTGTTTTCTGAACAGTCTTAAACGAGAGATTGAACTTGGGATTGCTACCCACAACATCCGGCGACTTTGTTCCGCCTTGATTCGAATTCGAGCAGCTCGAGACCAGATCCGGGCTATTGAACTTTCCCGGATTATCCTTAGGACTACAAGGCACATTTTTGACAGATACGGTTGTGTGTGAATCTTCTTTATTTAGGTCGCTACTCGACTTGTTCGCGTTCAGTTGTGTTTGTCTCGTGATTGGACTCACGTCCGAACTCTGTTTCACCATTGTCGAACTCGTGTCGGAAGTTTTCGAGAATTTCAAAGGTTTTAATGTATTATCTGAACTTTGTTTCGCAAATTTTACGCTCGACTCGGATGTATCTTTGGAAGTTGGATTTTTCGCGATATTTGGAGGCGTTTTAGTTCTATTCAACAGTGGCTTAGCCGAAACCTTGCTCTCAGTTTGGTCGTCCTTCTTGATATGTATCAAATGAGACGGTTGAGTCTTCGTTGAAATGAACGATTTATACTCTACAGGATTTTCAGGCGGTTTCATGCCAAGCTCCTTAGATAGTTCATCATTTATATTAGGATTGTTAGATTTAAGAGTATTCAGATTACTTTTATCGATCGATTTCAAATTGTCATTCGCATCCGAAATATTTTTGTTTGCCTCTTTCCTTTCCACTTGCGGAACGTTTATCACGGATGGATGAAGATAGCCGGAGCTAGTGGTGGAGCTTGAAGAATTAAATTTATCGGTAGTCGAGTTTGAATACATTCCACCGGGTATCTTGTAGTGATTCGAATTCATATAGCCACCCAGGGAATTGTTGGATCCCATATTTTCCAAATTTTTCGTTGCATCTTCTTCATTATCCTCTTTCTTCTTTCTAGTTAACGTCGAAGTGGAATATATGGAATCGAAATTACGATTCGATATCTCTGACACGATCTCTGACAGCAAACCTATCGACTCCAGGCTGTTTGGGCCACCGGGTATCGTATCAATACGTTTCGGCTGTTTATACTCGTTATCAGTCGGCGTTATTTTTAATTCCATGTTTTTCCTGTTCTTCTCCGGCACGGGTTCTTCTATCACTGCATAAATATTGTCGTTCGTGGACGATTCTTCCGTGATTTTTGTCAGAGACGATTCCGCGATCAGATTCATGCAGTCATCATAGGTGTTCTCTAATAACTTCTGAACAGTTTTCACTGGTGGATTCTGATAACCTGGCAGTCCTGGAATCTTTATCGCGCTCTCAACGACCTTTTCTGTCTGTGCGATGTTTGGCGGACCCGGAGGTGGTGATGTGGGCCTCGTACTGGCAGGGATACTGGTGGGCCTCTTGACGGGTGTCGTCTGACGCATCGAACCGAATGTATGGACAAGTGGTCTCGACGTAACTTTACTATCTCTCATTGATTGAGCGCGCAAGACCACGTTTCTTTTTTCGACATCAGCCGCTGATATCACTGGGATGACTGGCGTTGCGATCTCGATTTCCGTCTGTGGTATCGGATTGGAGATTTCGAGATTCCTCAGGATTTCTTTATCGATTACCTTGTTAGCTTTGTGATGCTGATTCCTTGGCAGAGAATTTGTGTTCTTGTCATCTTTTTGTGAGCTCTGGGAATTGCTTCTCATGATGCCGGAGCCAGGACGCAATATCGATGCGATTCGATTGAGCGTGCTGCCTTTTTCCGACTTCTTCTCGGGTTCCGGCAGAATCACATTTGTCAAGGGCGTGCTGTTGGGTCTCTGCGGTTTTGCAGGAGGCGTGGAAGTGGTCGGCAGTGCCGGGGCTGGACGCATAGGAACATCCGGGGCAGGTCTGGTGGGCACCTTAGCCACCAATTCGACGGACGTGCAAGTTGTGGCCGCCAGTACGGGACTACTGATCAACGGTCGTGCCGTAGAACCGGGATTCAGAGGCGGTAACGTTGGTGCGGTCGAGCTTGGATCGTTAGAATTCAACAAATTGCTTCTTTGTGGCACATTGCACTTTTGCATGTTCGGCTTAACTACGTTTGTCTTTATTGCCACGGTAGGCATCCATCCCGGCGGAGGTGGAGCTGGTTTTGTGGGTTCGACCAATTTAGACTGATTCGAGTGGATCGGTGTGATCGTGAAGCCTTTAAACTGGCCAAACATGTTGTTGTTGTAGCGCTCGTCGGTTTCTGCCTTAGGCAGCAAACTCACGCACGCGGGATCCTGACTCAAACTAGAATCGATCGTTTCGATGTTACGGGACATGGGGCTGGAACGATCGATCGTTTTGATTAGCAATCCATTGTGGCCGCGATCGGTCCTGAAATTTGAAGCAGAATTATAAGCGGAGGGATCGAGGAACTTGTAAGCGCGCGATTACGATACACAGATAACGAATAGACACTATTCGTATTAAAATAAATTTATCTAAAGATCTTTTTTATTTAGTGTAAATTAGGACGTGATGCGTTGTGCGGACCTCGATAATGAAATGTGTTTTGTATCGAAATAATAAAATAATCTAAATGAGAAATAAATGTTAGATTTTTTACTACATACTAGTTTAGTTGTATGTATGCTCCAACACATGCACGTAAATATTATGCGCAAAATAATCGAGAAATAATCATGTATAAGCATTCTTAGCAAATCTGTAGCAGTTCACCGTAAATTCAAACACATGCACAGGCAAGAAAATTGCCGGGAGATGTTAGTTACAGATTAAGAAATTAGTAGCAAGCGTTGGACAAGAAGGAAATCATTGATTACAAAGGAAGACTAAAAACACTTTATATTAAACACTTTATACTATGTTTATTCAATAATAAAATTGTACATTTTTATTTCTCTAGTATGAGTAACATTATTGGATATCTGAATTTCATATATCCGAGGAATGAGTAAAGAATTAAAAAATTCGTTTTTATAATTAAAATTAAGTACTTCTTACATAATTATTATTAATATAATAAAAAATAATTGTTAAAACTGAATGTCCAATAGTAGCATCTAATTTAAATTATCGATTTTCATAAAATGCAAAGAGCCAGTAAGAAAAGAATCTTCGTTCATGCTCATGCTCACATAACATGATTGTGCACATGCTCTATACGTTATAAATAATCTCTCCAACAATCTCCGTCGTCATATGGCGCAATATCCACATATTAAATTTACGATCTCTATATAAAAATTTAGGCTTAATAAATTGAACAGTATTTTGTTCAGAAAATTTAATTAATCTTCTTTAACATCAATTATGACATGTGCAGTATTGACAGATTAATAATTTGCAAACTATGAACAAAGAAGATATATTAGATATATTAATAAATATTTTTTTGTTATATAAAATTTTCGCATTGCAGATATATATATACATATATTAACCCTCTGTTATCCAGGGTCTCAGACCCTGCCTGTTTTTCTCGCGTCATTTCAATACGGGTAGAGGAAAAAAAAAAATGTTTAACTAAAAAAGAAATTTCAAATTGATACATTTGTCTCCAAAATATAAGCCAGAAAAGAGAGGAGGGTTTGGGAGAGTCTAGTCAAGTAACAACATTAGTGAAAATACATCGAGTAACAGAGGGTTAATATGATATAGAAATGATGCTGTGCATGAAAGTTACTTTATTTACGTTGCTTCTATTTTGTAGCTTCTATTTTTGTCCGTGTAATTAATATATAATTAGTAAAATAAAACTCTAAATTACATAGTGTAAGTTTGTGTATAAATATACATGTCGATGAGAACATAATACCGTTCATCGTAGCCACATTCTTCAAGATTTTCCCAGTTTAAAATCACTCAATGCATATTGCACCAAAGATTCAATACGAATTAAATAAAAAAATGTACATGTCAATTCATGTACAATCCTACAGTCCACTATTACTTTACATTACTTATTGCATAAAAAAATCTGTTTGGAACAGATTTGATCACATGACATAAACGATATAAACATGATAAATTTAATATCATTTAAATGCTACTAGTCTAATTTTTTTAAATCGTGTAAAAATATTATATTATTATGATTTTGACTGAAAGAATATATTGGAGCATTATTACGACTATCAGTAGTTGCAATCACAGTAGGAATTACTTTAATGCATTTTAGCATCCAGTAACGTCTAAATATTGTTTCTATATAGACCATCACCGATTTTCGAATTCCCATGTTATAATGCAAAAATCATAGCTCGCAAAAAATGCGCTATGATGTTCGCACTATGTCGAAAATTGTTCTTAAATATATATGCTCTATCTTATATTCATTATTTAAGAAACATATTCAGAATGATAAGCGAGATTTTTTTAATTAACAAAAAAATTTTATATTGATAAAATAAATTTTTTACTTTAATTTTTGAAAATAGTGTGCTTTAAAATGATTTTTTTTAAATCTAATCGTATCTAATAAAAATAAATTCTATTATTGTAAATTCTAAAAGAGATTCAATTCTAAAAGATTCAAATTTATATATATGTAAGTATTATAAAATACAGTATATAATTAGAAAATTTCTCTAATACGTAATAAATTTTTACGTAAAATATCAGTGCATGAGACTCATACAAACAAGAAATCGCTCAGATCTTTGGTTTTAAGCTTTGAGCAGGTGCCGGTGGGGGTGGTGGTTTTTTATTATAAAATGGAGCAGGCTCTTTCGAATTATCAAATAATACATCTGAAGTTTTCGGAGTAACATCAGATGTACTGGCTGGACTTTCATTCAAGTGCTCAAACTTCAATTCGGTATTGAGTGTAAGTCCTTTTTCGTTTTTAGACGATTTTTTCTGAATTTGCTGAATACATTCCGATATTTTGGAGCTTAATTCCGATTTAAGTGGAGTGATTTTTTTCGGTTGGACTTCATCAGTCGGTATCGAAAAAGTCGCAATCTTATTATAAACCTCATGCGTTTGGGGCTTTGTACTAACGTCCGGTTTTACATTGCCGAACAGCAATGACTTTCTATATTCGATATTATTACTATATTTAATAGCGTCCGGATTGGTGGTAGATATCAGATCAGCCTTAGTTATCTGAAGTGGCTCTTTGAGCGTGACATCGTCACTAATAGTGAATATTTTATTATTTGCGTTACGAGAGGCATTCTTTCTCCCCGGCGCGGAATAGGCAGAAATAATTATTCGCCATCCAAATAATTTGCTACCGGCGGTGTAATGTGTCTTTGACGTAGGAACATCGAGTGATTTCTTGGCATGCGGTTTGCGTTTCTTTTTAAAACGGTCGAGACTAGATACGTACGTAGACATCACATCCTTCTTCCAGCGTTGTTGTCCGGAATTCCTGACGTACCAGATACCGAATAGGAGCAAAGCTATGGCGGGTACCACTCCAAGAAAGATAACGTACATCGCAGTTATGAAATCGTTTTTCGCTTAAAACATACAAAATACACATCATATAGCATAATTGACATAATTGATAAAACATAGATTTTAAATTAACATGTTCCGAATTAAATATTTTTCTTCAACAATCTTATTCTTTTTTTTAGATATTATTCTTTCCTTTAGTGAAATTCTTAGAACAAATTATTTCTGCCTTTTATCAATTATAATAGGCTAGATATAAAATAAAGTAGTTACCGTTGGGATCAGCGGCTGGACCGCTATCTTCGGAACCACCAAATCCAGGCTGAAGGCAATCAGGCGGTCGAAAGCCACGACTACAATGGCAGTGACCGAGACTGTTACATACTCCGTTACCATTACAATTATTCGGACAAGCTTTACCACCAGACACGGACGCTCTTAGATCCGCCACTGACATACACTTCTGATTTACACACATCTAAATAATATAAGTAAATTATAATAACTCAAATTGTCTTCTAAATTGCTATAAATAATCACTATATTATAAATACAAATATTGTATTGCAATCTCAAATCAAAATCTTGTATTGTCATATAATATTAGCATATATTATTTAATTATAATTATAACATAGATTAAGATGAAGTTTAAGAAATCCAGTAGAGTTTATTATTTCAATTTGATATTTATCATTATCTCTTTCTTAACTTGGCAATTACTCTGCCTATTTACTTCAAGCTCAAAAGAACTATTAAAAATATTTTACCTTTCCGGGTGCACACTTGGCGCCGTCCGGTGCAAGACCAGGATCAACCTGGCTCAATCCGAGATCAACTATAGCCGAACGACATGGAATTATCTTTCCACCATTATTGATGAACGAATGGCTTAAGGTCGCGACTGATTCCATACCAAATTCTAGTCGTTCGTTTAAGTGTTTGCAGTGTAGCATACCGCAGAGAAGATTTCTACAACAAATTGTACTCACGTTAAAATCTAACGCAGTACCTTTTTCGTACATAGCATGATTAACTTACTCATCATTACATCTGATGAAACTTGAGTCGATGCGATTGTAACCGCAATTGCCGTTTTTCGTGCCCTTGTTGTTCATCTCGTAACATTGCGCGTCAGAGGACAAGCCAGTGGGACCCCACAATAATTTGCACTGATCGTCGTGAGTCCTGCACGAACCCTGATAGCAGAAGGCTTTGCCCACGCTGCAAGTCTCACCGTCCATTTTAAATACGTCCGCCGGACAATATTCGCTTTGACCGGTACAGTATTCCGGCAGATCGCACTCATGCTCAGCATTTCGGCACTCCGTGCCTGCGGTCTTCGGTCTGCAGGTCTTCAAATCGCAACACTCGCCGGTCGCGCAGCTCGCGTTGCTGTGCAGCATACAGGTGGTTACGTTGCAGCAGGGATTGTCGCAGTTCTCTTTCAGGCCGCAGTCGCACTGCTCGCCCGGCTCGACGAATCCATTGCCGCATATAGGACTGTCGAAGAGCTTTTGCGGCTTGTTTCTCAAGCAGTAATCCATTCCGTGTTCGAAGGCTAGGGCTAGATGTTCCAACGAACATGTGGACCAGTGCGTTGGTCCGGACGAGCCGCTGGACGACGCCATTATGCATCTACAAGAGAAATACATTAGGAATATAATTGGAGCCAGACTAGAACAATTCAACATTACACAAAGCATTACAATAGCTTGCGATTTCATGAGCTAATTTTTATTTTCAGATATCGATATAATAAAACAAAAATTTTTCGCGATACGTTGAAGGTGAAAGTTGATACTATTAAGGAGAAGCAAGCTATAACATACTTTTCTTCAGGACAGCCGCAATCCGGTCCGTCGTGTTCCATGCCAAAATTGTGGCCCATTTCGTGGGCGACAGTGGCCGCGACCAAACCAACGATGTTCGAATGATCCATGGAGACACCGCCAGAGAATTCGTAAGTGCATATCGGTCCTTTGAGAGCTTTGCCAACTACACCGCCCTCGAAGGTAATTCGCCTGTTGTCGAGAAATAAATTCAGTTATCACTGCGATTGGATAGAACATAGATATATCTGCACACTCACGTCAACAGCTGGGCGTTATCGTTGGGAATATCCTGAACCAACTTCTCCCTGCGGTAACGCAGGAAATTCGACAGCGTGGTGTCACCGTTCGGCGAGAGTGTTATTTCGTCTGACTCGGACCATACCTGCACGCCGACCAGGGCAATGAATATGTTCAACGGCATATACAGCTGTAAACACATCGAGATATACCGTCTCGTATTTTACATGGAGATTTCGCAGTACTGTGATACGCGGTAAGGCCGAGTCAGTGCTAATTAATCTCTCTGTCTCGCTGTGTCAGAGAGAACGCAGAATATACGGGATGACGTCGCTCTCGTTTGCGGAGCTATTAAAGGTCCGAATTAAGATTCATCATTGTCATTGCTGATAAATTAAAAGTAAAATGGAAGCAGTTTCGAGAAAGCTTCGAAAGAACTCTAGTTAACAGAATTCAATTTTCACGTAACTTTCAAGTGAATTAGTGAGTTAACTTGAAATTTAATTATTAAAAAATTACTTGGAAAAATAACTATATCAAGGAAAAATATTTCAATTTTATTTCATAGCAAAAATATGTCGATCGTAAAACAATTTCTAAGATATAATAGAATATAACCAAAGCACATGTGGATTGTAATTATTTTAATAAAACTTAAAGTTATCAGCTTGAAAACATATCTCCTTTTTGAAGGAAGAAAGACTCGCATATCCATGCGAACATAGTTATGCATACAGTTAATTAATTACCAGATAAAGTAAAATTCGTAGAACCGCTAAAACTGACAGCTAGAGATACATTCTAGAGATGTATATTTTAGGAGAAGGAAACTGCAAATGTTCAAAATGACTAATTGGATAATGGAGTTGTTGAATTAGCGCTGTTCTCATACGACTTAAGGTCGAAAGGAATTATACGTTCAATTAAGTTACGACGTTATATACTTACAGCGTTGATAATGTTGGCGATGTCTTTACAATGCTGATGCACTTTGTCCAAATTCTCGTCAAGCGCGGTGTATTCCTTCTTGTCGATTACGAGTACTAACTCCACATAGCGCGACTGTCTGTTTGCGTTATAGGGTCCACGGATAATTTCAGCCGCTCTTTTGTGCTACAAAAGAGAACACAACGACGTGGCATCAAAAATTCATTAATTTTAACTTTAGCTCATTAAAACAAAAATACAAGGCTGAAATAAAACTGTCATAACAATAGACGTAATCGTTAATGATCTTTTTTTTTTTGAAAAACTTTCAACGCTCAAATAATCCGTCAATTGTTGAAAACTCTCTGTTCAAATTTTCACTAAGCGCAAGACTCGATTCCCGAGCTGGGAACTATTCGCAGTTTTCTTAATAAGAAGAAGGAAAGAACGAAAGAAGGATACACACGCAAGACACTGAGGGTACCGAGCTGCGACTACGTTCTTTGAAGTCGTATAATTTACCGGGGAAACAGTTTGCGCGAATTCCTTTTTCTCTCTCCCTTTTCTTTTTTTGCTGTTATTCCGTATACATACCCTGGAGAACCTTTTAATCTCGCGATGATCACGAGGGAGAACGTCATGTGGTGGTGTGTCTTCGTAACCTGCAACCGAGGAAAAACGTCAAACAGGAATACGATCGTTGGCAACAGGATTCTCGGTAGGACCGAGGAGAGGACAAAGAGTCTTCGCGACGAGCACGGCCGGGGCCTTGCTCTCACATTCGTTAAGACCGTTAAGGAAAGACTAGTCTTCCCGAGGTGAGTCTTTGAGCCCGCGTGGGGCACCGAGGACTCGTACTTATACTCGTTCCTCCGTGCTAAAGGTCGTATTTCTGAGAGTCGAAGCTCGTGAATATATTAAAAAAAAAAACCCGTGGAAATTTCCTCGGCGACAGGAATCTCTCACAATGACGGATACGATCTCGAAACGATTGAATTGTAAATATGTTTGTGAGTCGTGTATTAGTCATGAAAATTCTAAATTTCCAAGTACAAATCTTATTAATCTCGTAAAAAGCATATCCTGCATCGAGATAATAATCGTCTGAATTTTTCGTCCTTTCGACGAAGCAAATATTTATAACTATAATTAATAACTATAATTAATAATTGAAAATATTGGATGTGTTAATAATATGCACATGGCGTACACTGATAACATCAATCGTTTTTTCCGACGCAATTTTCTTCTTTGCATTATTAAGCATATGATTCTTGCAAAACAAGATATTGAAGATCTAGATATAACAGAGGGACGGTTTAATCGCGAGATGCTTACCACACGTATTGTTGGCAATGAGATCGCTATGCTTGTAAAGGTAATGCGCGGAATCCAAGCTCTCATCTTCCGGATGGATGTAATGAAGATTCTCACCATCGAAGATGACACCGCGCAATCCTCTGCAAGTGGATAATGCCACCCACGAATCAGGAACATCTCGAACGCTACCTTGGTAATGACAGAGTTCCTGCAAGATTCACACAATTTCACGAATGCCATTCGCATACGATAAATGGCGTCAAAAGAGAACTTTCTTTATCTAAAAATTTGTCGCTGTTCAAGAAATTCGTTTTATAACGTGATTCGCTTTTCCGCTTCACGTACGTATTTCTAATTTTCTCTCAACTCAAAGTATGCAAAATTACGGAAAAGTTTTCTCACAAAAATAGATATGCAGTTATGCACGAATAAAAGCATATTTCTGGATTTGTATTTTAAATTTCTATTCTTTTTTTATTTCTTGTATTCCTATATCGAAGAGAAGTTGGTATAATGCTTTGTTGCAAGCTTTCCCATAATTCTCCAAATATATTCGAAATAGTACATAATGTTATCAACAAATGATATTTTTGAAATCTTCATAAATACTTCGAATAAATTAAATAAATTCCTACATGTTAAACCGATTAAATTAAATTAAAAATAAAATATTTGATCCTCGCTCGTTTGTGAGAAATAATTTGAAGCGCAAAGGATTATATATATATATATATATATATATATATATATATATATATATACATATCTGCGAATTTAGTCTCAATCAAATTTCATTTTTTTTTATTCTGTCACTTAACGTTATGAATTGATTTGTGATGTTTATGAATCATGCCGCATAATACATCGAGAAATCGAAATGCCCGCTCTGGCTGCAGTTTGCCGGCTTATCTCGGCTTCTCAGATGCATCGGAACCGTACATCGGCCCAGTACAAATATAGTTGTCCCAGATTCAGGGTGTGCACACGTTACTGGCGAACCCCGGTGATTTTTCACGTTCCTTTTTCCGCCGCGAGGAAAACGAGAGAGGAGACCCGTTACCTCGGAGAGCAAGCACGTTACTCTTCCAAAAGGAATTGCTCCAACAAAGAAGCACGATCTCGCAGGCGAGGAGTATCGGGTCTTTGAAACGAGGTGCTTTCTCCGAAACGCCTTACAAGAGCCATCGATCGTGGTCCATTATCCGATTGCTGCATAGAAAGGTGTATACGGCGACGTGACGGGCGAGATTGAATTAACGAGAGAACATGTCGATATCGATTAAATCATCGTATCGATTATTTGATGCAACCGCAACTCTTATTTATTGCCGATGATGCAACAGCTCGCCCGTGTCTCGTTGATTTTATTTCAATGCCGTTCTTTAAAAATACCGCAGCGATACCGCTCCTCATTGCCGAACTTTTCAATCTCGACGATACTTGAAGTCGATTTTTTCGCAATGTAAATTCATTATTGAAAAAAATAAAAATATCGCTCCTCAAAAATTTAAATATTAAACGATGCAAGAACAGAAATAAATCAATTACAAGGATATATTCATGCTTGAATATCGAATAACAATATCGAATGATCTAGAAATTCAAGGATTCCAGCATGCATAATGTTAGGAATTTATATTGAAGGATTTCTGTTCTTTAAATATTTTGAAGCACGACTATGGTTGACAATTTTTTATTAAGAAAATAGAACACCTATCATATGAAATATTTTTCACAAATACTCATTTATAGCTTTTGTAGCTTTTGGGAATTTCAAGGCTTGGCACTTATGTTTTCAAGTCACAGTATTCATACACAAAAAGAATAGTTTTGCTGAAGTATCTAAAAATTCAGCCAGATACAGATTTGAAAGTAATTGTTGGACCATCAAAATAATTATATAGAACGTTGATGATATTGCTTCAAAAAATTTTTTAAACATTTTAACAACCAGTTTGAGCATCTTACAATTATTTTGGTTTAAATAAAATTATTTTCACATCTGTAGCTAAATTTTTAGATATTTCAGCAAAACCGTTCTTTCTGTAAATCAAAATCTTTGCATGCGTCGCTGTAATATAATATTCTTGTGTGTATTTATGCGTATTCACGTAAGTGAAATCTATCGACATTCTTCGTCTAAATGCGTCCAAGGATATAATCACTGGGGCCCGCTGATATATAACGGATGGATAAAGCGTACGGCTTGATTCATTGTCGGATAAGAGAAAAATTTCGCGAGAGCGTAACGTGCCCCATGGAAAGCGCGTTACGAAGCGTGTCGGCGGAATATGAAATTTTGTATTCGCCCACGGTAAGCTTATCCTCGCTTCTATTAAATGTAATATCGCGTGCACGCCGCATCGAGGATTATGTAGATTTATATCACGAGAGAGCTGTGCGAAAGAAAAATACATTTCGTAACAGCTGCGTTCTTATTACCGGGACGTAAATTTCAGAATCGTTTTAAGAGCATAAAAAGAATCCTATCGTTTTTCTATCTGTAAAATATTTTTCGCATTAGGCTTCAAAGATAAAAATATGAGACAACTTATTACGTTCTCGATCTCGACAAATTTTATGCTCAATCTTATAGCTATGACGTACGTTTATAACTTGAATTTTGATATGCGTTATCCGCGCGAATGAATCAATTTTGAGCTTGTTAAAGAAGAAAATACGGATGAAATCGGAAAAACAGTGAAATAAGCTAGAAATTTAAGATACCAGAGAGTGTAATTCTGACTCTTCGAAACATTATATAAAAATTTCTTCTAATATAAAAAATATATATTATATATTTTTATTATACGTTGTATTAAATGTATATTATATAAAATATATATTAATACATATATAAATATATAAAAATTTGCGCGATGATCCATATGAATATTTTATATTAAACTTATATTAAACGTATTAGACTAAATAAATATTTGCGCAATGGTACGTATTAATTTAAATTAAATCAAATATAAATTAATACATATTAAACTAAATATAAATTAATACATATTCGATTAAATATAAATTAATATGTATCATTGCGCAAATTTATATATTTTTTTTATTGTACATTTTATATATTAAAAGAAACTTTTACATAATTTTCCGAAGAGTCAGAATTACATTAGTATTTTAAATTACTAGCTTATATTTTACATTTCGTATTTTCTCTTTTAACGAGCTCGAAATTGATTCATCCGCGAATAAACTATATTTATGCCGCGAAGAACGGGAGATGGGGTGACGGATGACAAAGTCATTAACCGGAGCCGCCAATTAATTAAATACAATTGTGCAAAATAGTAAGTGCAGTGGCTAGTGCAACGAACTCCGTCAGTTGGTTGGCGTTTTACATTTTCCGCTTGACTTTCGTCCCACATTCTGGATGACTTTTTTGTGCTCGTCATTGTCCCATTACACATAGCCGAGCAGAATATTAATCAATGAACAGCAGTTAGTCTTTGTTATTTATAATTACAGCATTATATAACTCATTTTCTATGCTACTACGATCATTTTATATTTATTATTATTTTTTAATTAAATAAATTTTTTTATATCATAAAAATATATTAAATTAAAAATAATAAGTAGATTATTTTTCTGGCTGTATTTTTTACTTTTTTAAATTTTATTCTTTATTTTAAATATGAATATATTATTTTTCGCTCTCTTGCATATCATTTCTGTCAAAAAATATATAGAGATTTTTATCTTAAGACAAATAAATTATTTTTTGCGTGAAAATTTAAATTTATAAATTTATAAATTTATAAAATTGCTTATAGACGCTTTAATAAATTCAATGTCAATTTTGCTCCAATTAAAATGAAGAGACACAGTAATTATATCAATAGTCTAGAGAGACACTTCTAGGTTTATACAAAGCATAATAATTATTGTTACCGCGTTTGCGTAAGACCAAGCTGCTTTCACTGAAGCGATGTAATCGTATGATTCTGGACAGAGCTTGTAATTAGAGAAACAGAAATACTTTCGTAAACTGTGGAGAAATTTAACTATCGCTGATTCAGCGAGCGAAATTTAACATAACCAGTTTTTTCCATCGATATACGATGACAAACATGATACCAACATATTTAATATACTCAGCTTTTTATTTTTTCATCGTAATATGCCTTTACTATCTGTTTTACAAGCGGTTAAGTAAAGTCGATTATCCACGGAAAAATTATGATAGCGGAATTAGACGTTTAACAATTTTCAAGGCAATCCTCGAGTCTTGCACGATGTACTCCGCAGACACGTCGCGCAGACCCGTTGCAATTTAACGTATTCTGAGTTCTTCCATCAGCTTTCCTCTCTTTTTCCTTTTTTCTTCTCGTTCTTCCTGCCTTTCTCTTCCGCCGTAGCACTTGAATTATAAAACGGAAATGCCGCGACCGCCGCTCATACACAATTTTAATGTGATGGGGTTGTACGCCCGGGACCAATACGCCGCTACACATTCGCGTGTGTTTATAGCGAGACGTTCTATTAAATATACAGACAGCAGACGGAGTGAGTCACTTTGATCGATTTCGGTCGAATCGCGTGTTATACCTACACGGGGGCCTATCTACCTACCTTTTCCGTCCGCGCGGTGACGAGGGAGCACGGACATTCGCGGAGATTCTTAATTTTCGTGGGACCGGAAGCACGAGTCGAGCGTGAAATTAAATAAATTTTCTCACAAATGTGGAATTGTCTAAAAGAGGAATGGTAAGTTTTCGTTCAAAACGGAGATTATCTTTTATCACAATACGCTATTTCTCTTTTTTGCCCGGCATTTCTTTGTTGACCTGGCTGAATAAAACATCGTTTTCAGAGTTCTCCAATGTTGATCAATTCTGTTGCGAAGGTTGCTAACATGCAATACGGTAGTGACGTGTAGTAGATATTAATATAACGTGATTACTTAGAGACGAATTAAATTGTGTGGGACGACCTTTACATGGACGGACAGTAAAATTATTTGTTCTATAGCCAAGTCCGGAGCTGTAGAATCGTCGTGACATCAATTCGCGATAATCGAAAAATAATAAAAACTAAACACAAAGAATAAAAAGAACAAAAAGACGTACTAACAAAAATAAACAAGTTTAAACTATTTCTTTACAGTGATACGCACAGCGAAATTATTTTTAAACAACTGATATGCGCATAATCGCTTAGCTCAACATTTTCGTCGCAAGAACGAAATTAAACTTTCAAAAGAAATGATATAAAGTAATATCTAATCGAAAAAAGTCTTCATTGTCCGCGATAATTGTTAAGAGTAATTGTGTCAATTATCTCTTTTCTTGTTGGAAGCGAATAACTGTATGTGTACTATCGTAAATACGTCGCATATCATGCCATTAAATGCTGACAATGCTGATAATGCTGTTCTTTGTGTGCCATTTGATACGTGATGTGTTGCGAGTGAATGGCCGAACACGGAGTTAAGTTGAATGAATTCTCGATGCTTTCCTTGATCGGTGCTGATATCCGATGGAACTACGTTTGCGCACTCGATATCGATTAGCGCAAACGTTGTTTGCGGAAAAGCGGTTAGCTACGGATGCGAATACTGGATGCCCAGGCGGTACTTACAACTTTCGACGGGGTGTGCGCCTTGTACGTGCCGCGATGCTGGTGGAGTTGCTGATAGCCGACCGGAATTAAATCGGTGTTCAGTCGAAGGTCGAGAACGCGCTCGACGCCATCCACATTGAAACCCACCGTCAGCACGTCCGCATGCTCGAGATCCTGAAAAGAAGGAAAATCGATCTTGAATTTCAATCCGTAGTTAAAAATCTTTTTTTTTATGGTTGCGACTGAAATAAGAAAATTTATAAGACGCTATTGTATGTAAGACATCAATATTTTTAATTGAGAAAGGAGAGAACAAACAAAATACAATTTTTTTTTGCAATTTATCTCGCGACACATATGACAATATAATAAAACATTATCATAATTAGTTGCAAATGAAAAAAATTTTTAGTTTTAGTCATTTATATATTTTGTCAATTACGTCAATTCTAGATATATACATGGAAAGAACGGTTTTGCTGAAAAGTTTAGCTAGATACAGATCTGAAAATAATTTTGTTTAAACTATCAAAATAATTATGTAGGATGTTCAAATTGGTTGCTAGAATGTTAAAACTTTTTGCAACATTGTCATCAACGCTTGAGCGTTCTACATAATTATTTTGATCTAACAAAATTATTTTCAGATCTGTATTTAGCTAAATTTTAAGATACTTCAGCAAAACCATTCTTTCCACGCATATACTAGAATTTATTTCAACAATTAGCGACCTATTTATTTGCAATTAAATGCATTCTATCAGTTTATTCCTTATTACAGTTAGAGTTTTTCTTGTCTGAAAAAACGATTGTATTGTTACGATTCAATACTTGAATAACATGGCCGATTCTTTCTTATCGAGCACATAGAAAAGCTCGATCGCGCACCTGTTGCATTAATAGGTAAAACTGTGCTTAAACCTGAGAAAAGAAAATTTCTTCCGCGAAAATTGAGGTCCTGAGATCGTTGTATCGGGCTGCAATTAATTTTATACTCGGATGCTCGCTTTCTCCGAATGGATAATCATGAAACCGAATGGATAACAACTCCAGAATATTGTTTAAGTGATAAACTCCGGAAGACCGAATGTCGAATGAAAATTTCAAGCAAGCCATATTTATTAAGCCGCCGAACGAATATTAACAAATAAATAGTGACAAATAGTATATTCAAACATAATTTTTAGAATTACAGTATATAAAAAGTATACATAAAAAACAGTGTTTTTTCTTNTCTTTACTTGCTAAATGGTTTAATATTAAAGGTAAAAAAAACGTACTATTACAAATTAAATTGAAAATACTAAGAAGATATAAATTGGTATTCATTTAACTTTTTTTTTTCATTTTGACAATAACAAAAAAGAATCGGTAATCTCGTCTGCCTTTACATTTAATCGAACACGAGATAACGTGTAGTTTATATAACAATAGCTTTACTTAGCTTGGAGAACAATAGATTAACATAGAAATACAATTTTCACGCTAAATTCTTTACTAGTACGATTTCTATGTCTGTTAATCGCGACAAGCTGCGTAAATTCAAATTCATGATTACGAAAGCAACGTCAATTATTAATGGAATAATCAACTATGCGTTGTGATTGTTGTTTTCCGGTTAATCCAACTATCATATCGTCGAGCGCGTAAAACATTTAGAGTTATTAGATCGTAATATCCAGGCTGAAAAGCCTCGGTCTGAAATTCATAAACTCTCGGAATTGCACATTCTTCTCTCTTCCGAGAGTGGCCGTACGCGTGCCGAGTGAACAGAAATGAATTTGCGAATCTCGTTTGTGCCGGAGCCCAACAGCGCGCGCAATGTTTAATTCATGGAGGTCGTCCCAGTCGGGGATACTTTTCCTGCGAGCATTTCATGAGAGTTGAAGAGAATGGATGCTGCGTTTCCTGTGGATATTGTATCGAGAATGACACTAGAACTAATAGACTCGAAAGTCATAGGCTCGAAATCTGTTAAACCTTAGGATTAGAGTCTCGATAAATTTCTAGTCAGACAATTATCGAATTAAATTTTAATTTTTTTTTATCAACGTTATTATACGTTGTATATCTGAATAATTGTAAAAATGAAAGAATCAATATCGATTCGCAAATATATCGCATGAAATGAACGGTTGAAATACAGATCTAAAAATAATTTGAAAAACAAGTTGAATTTTAATGACTTTTTTGATCAATTTGAAATCGATTTTCAATCATAGAAAATTAAGGAAAAACGATTGAATTCTAAATAAATAATATAACATGTATTTTTTTTCTTGGATTTATTCTAGCTTTGAAAATAAAAGTACATCATTAAAAAAAAGATAGATAAAGATTTTTCTAAATAAGATATTATTTCTTAAAAGGAGAACAATTTCCTCTGCAATCAATTTTTCATTTCATTATCTACTACGGCTAAGCGATTGAAAGAAGAGAAAATCAGCCAAGACTGTTAATTAAGATTAATCTGCTACAACCAACTTTTACAAGTTTATATGAAATCCGTACGTGAGATCCGTACAATATCCTCTGGAGACGACGGTCTTACATTCTAAAAGAATATAAAAGAAGCTTTTAACTAACCGTTCTCCGTCGCAAAGACGGCGAAGCAGCGTGATGGAAGCTCGACTTTTAATTAATCTAAGTGCCACGTTGGACTGAAATTGTGGCAGTAATTACTCGTGTAACGTAACGCAGAATTGAAGAGGCACGTTTCAACGCCAGGGTGGATGGACCGAAGGTGCTCTATGTCATCATGAATTATTGATTAGCCTCCTTGCGCGCTTCGACAACAAACGCTATCTAAACATAGCGCAGTTCCAGTTAGCCGTTTGTGTATAAAAAAATAATCCGCACTCGTAATTGCGGAAACATCCGAAACGCGACATTCTCTTTAAATAATTTAACGTTGTAATGGATTACGGTGAAAAATGAAATGGGAGTTCTCAACGATTCTGATATTGCAATTACGGTTAAGATAATTTTAAATTAAATACAATTCATTCACATTATATTATTTAAATGTACGTTTTATCTCCTAATAGAAGATTTAAAAAACATGAAATTGGAAAATGAGGAATAACAAAAAATATATATTAAAATAAGCTAATTTAGTAAATGCGTGTCAAGTATAAATGACTGAACGAACTGTTATTATTTCAAAATGCAAACACGCGTGAAATCAGATTTCATAAAATAAAATATGAATTTTAATTCCCGTAGTTCCCGCAAAATTGAAATTTTACAGTATACTCGTTGAAATGTGCACCCGGTAATTTTCAGAGACACATTAACCAAATTGAAAAGTATCTCCGTTGCGATATCCGCAAGGCGGCTTACATTCGGGAGATAAATAGTGCAGTAACGATATTTCTTCAGGAAGCCAAGTCCAACGATACAACGACGTAACACTGTGCACGGTCGACAGTGCACTTCTTTGAAATCCTTTCAACGTGGTGTATATCATTGTCCAGCGACAGTTAGTAATCTATACTTGGCTCGCGGCCATCGCAGACCGTTTTCGATATCATACCACTGCTGATTTCCAGTAGTATGACCTGCATTCATCTTTTGTCAATATCGAGGAAACAAATATATCGCTGGATCAAGGTTATTGAGTATCTCTGCAAATCTATTGAGCGAAGCCTCATTTAATTAATTCAAATTTTGATTTTTTTTTTCAATGAACAACCGTTTCCCGGAATTTCAATTGGCATTTGTAGGTCCAGTGGACCCGAACATTTTGTTTTTCACAACCTTACATAATTTTAAATTACATTATCGTAAGTTACATAATCACAAAATAAATTTTAAGTTACTAATCTAATTTTAAGTTACATAATCACAGAATAAATTTTAAGTTACTAATCTAATTTTAAGTTATATAATCACAACTTTACATAATTTTAAGTTATATAATCTCATTCCTCGGATTTTGATTTTCTTTAAAACAAAAAAATCAATTCCGTTAACTTTAATTTTATTTTAGTACACTGGATCCACGAACAGTTAAGAACAATTAAGAAAATTTCGAAGCGAATACCAATTAAGGTTAAATTTTCTTTTCCCACAATTCGTTGAAGGATCTAAAAATTTAGCTAGATACAAATCTAAAAATATTTTTGTTATAGACCAAAATAATTATATAAAAGCTTAAGCGTTGATGACAATGCTACAAAAAGTTTTGATATTTTAGCAGTTTGAATGTTCTATTTAACTATTTTAATGTCTAAACAAAATTATTTTTAGATCTGTATTTCAGCCGTTCTTTTCATGCGATATATTTGCGAATCGATATTGATTCTTTCATTTTTACAATTAGATACGGAAAATCAACAAATAGGAAATCCGCAGATGAAATGTGGTTTGTTAAATTCGGAACATTTTATATAATACAATACTGTGTGCAATACGTTGAAAATAGAAAACCCGACAAGCAGGATCATTCACAATGCCGTTGAATCGAAGGTGATTAAGGAAAACCCAAGAGTTGCTAAGGTAAATGTGAAAGTTCGCGAAAGTTTACAAATACTTTTTGTTTTTCGTTCTGTTAGCGCATCTCAATTTACCGAGTGAACTAACTGTATTAACCGGTTGCCGGGTAACGGATTTAAGCAACCGGCGATCGTTCTAACTTTTCCGCAGTCAGTTGGGAAAATTCTGGATGCCATCGCTTGTCAACGAGAAAAATTCGCCACGCGAGGTTGTCCTTTTAATCCGGTAACTAGAACCGAATTAATCTAACGGAAGAAAAAGAATGTCACGTCGGAAAAGAAAACGGAGCGCCTGTTAAAATGAGGAAGAAAGAGAGAGAGAGAGAGTTTCTTTCCAGCTACCGTAAAACTCGGCCGACATAGCCCTTACGTTCCATCCATTGTGTGTTCCCGTAAACCACCCTCGTCCAATGGAGTTTCCGGCTCCGTGATTTCTACATCGTCGCCCTTCGAAAACTCGGAGAAAAGAAAAGCTTGGCGGCAACGCTGATCTTTTTAAAGAAAATTCCGGTGGCACCGCGCGACAATACCTGCTATCGAGGAAGACGAATTTGCGAAGGAGAAAAACGTTAGCAGAAATTCAAGACATTCTAATTAAATATGGAGTTCGGTTACCGCGACAGCAATTGCTCCAGTTTTCATTAAGTAATTAGTATCAATCTTCATTCTTAATCGCTCGACAAATTCGTACAACTATTTAATAATGTCACTGTTTGATCACAAAAAAATGTTGACTTTAAATTACAATAGAGAAAAATCATTAATATAATTAACATAATGCATCAAAATATAATTTACATGCTTTCTGCTGCATGCTGCACAAGCATGATATATTTTGAATTATAAATATATGTATATACAGATTGTGTTTATGACATTTGATTTTCACTAAATTAAAATTCGGCTTCAAGCTTTACAATAACTTTACAATAACATTATATGCATGAATAACATATGCTTTTATGCTTTTTGTCAATTCTACAACATTCCAGATGCAGTAAAAAATAATTCATCAAAAAATTGAAATGGTTTGATTAAAAATATGTGCATGTGGCATATGTGGCTCGCTATTTTACATCTTAAATTTAATTTATTAAAAATTGCTACAACCGTTAATTATTTATATCGCGTAATGTTCACGGACGTAACGACCGACGAGGAAACAATACAATAAACAAGATCAAAAATCAACGTACGTGAACACAAAAAGATAGTCGCACAAAAGAGAAATTCAGATATACCAATTGTCGTTTGTGCCATCGAGCGGGACCATTCTCGCCGAATCAAACGCATTTTATCGTTAGCTACGCCGTGAGGGGTCGCGTTTGAAATACACGGTCAAATTCGCGTGCTCTACAGAGAGCACAAAACTCGCACCTGCGGCGCGATTTAAATAGCGAATAGCTTTGCGATTTTAATTACGGAGCGGTTCGTTCGCGCGGTTACGTGCGGTTGCGCTGTTATTTGCATCGCGGAATACAAATCATCGCTCGATGCGTGCCTCCGGTAATTGCTTGGTTACACATCGCCAATATTGCGGATTAACATTGCGGTTCGCGAATTTTTTTTCCGAGTGTGTTTTACCGCTTGAAAAAATTTTATTTCGATTTATCGAATCGTAACGAGTTTGATTTACAAGCATTTCGCTACGACTGTACATAGATAAAATCTCTTTGTAAAAAAACGAGATTCATTATTTGACATAACAAACACATTTTCATGATCATGAGATTTTCAATCAATTATAAATAAATAGAATATATAACTATTGCCAAACGTATATTGCCACGATGACACTCGCGAATTTCTGTTACTTATTATCATCGCTTTGTCAAAATAAAAGCAATATTTTTATCATACAACAATACTTGATGAAGTATTGGAGATCCATTAATCAAATTATTCATCGCAACCTCGACATAAATCGCAGTTAACGGGAAATTTATTATATGATATACTGAGTCTACATCAGGATTCGCTAGTGGAAACAAGAGGTCCTCTATGTATCCGCCTCTGTATTTCTATCTTCGCGGTAATATAGGCAATAACGATATCATATACGGCGAAGGTTCTCGTATCGCAGCTAAGCTTTGAACAACCCACTAACAATTTTCCCATGTTGGCAAACGTGACCGAGTCGGCTATCACTTTCAGTCAACATTTCTCCGTGTATAACCAGAAATTCGCAGAAAGTATATACGTGGTACACTTTAGCAGTAAAGGAAGGAGCAGCAAGCGTATATCTACGCTTCGCACGCAAGGCTGCGTCGAATGAAAGCGGACGGGTTAATTGATGACACCGATCCACGAATCCGGCAACGAATCCCGGCGCAAAATACGAGCTAGTGTGACTGTGTTCTCCTAGGCTTTCTCGCTTTTGAAAAGTTAAAATATCTGCTGCTCGCCGAGAGATATATTCCTGCACACGCGACGTCATAGATTTTATCGCTGGATTTTTTACGAAACAAAATTTTCACCGATTAATTGCTCAATCGCTTCGACGATTGCGAATTAATTTTTCTCGAGCGACTGTCAGCTTTTTAAATACGCCCGGTACTGATAAAAGCACGTGACTTGTACGTGCTATTTTTGGTTTCGCGCGACTGGAAATTACGCGAGTCTCGGCGGCGACGATCGGGAAATCGCGTGTTCCGCACGCGTGCTGCATACGACGCGAGCGACACACGCATATCTTGCTATATCCATTCTCACGACCAAGGTTACGACTATTCTGTGTTTTCTTTGTGCAGGTCTTTCCATCTCTCTAGCGGTACCTCACATGCGCTGAAGAATACACAACAAACCCTGCTTTTACGAGCTTTATGTCGCAAAAGGAGAATTAACGTCATTTATTGTGAAATTTGATAAAATCTCACGTTGACATATTTTAATACGAATTCTGAGTAATAATCATATTTTATTAATTGTAATTGTAGAAAATTTATAGTTGTAGTAGTAATTGTTTGAGCAAAATAAAATGACAGGTGGTAGAGTAATTTATTTCTTATTGCCATATATCAGCCATATATTGCCTAATTTTTAAGCTACTTTAAAAAGAAATATATAAAATGTTCTATATGTTTTTCGATCTTTGACATATAACTACATTTCAATATCTCTTTTTTGTAATTTTATAAATATATGTTAATTTCTTTTAACATTTCTTTTATTATCTGAATAATATCTTTAAATTTATATATACCGTGCATATCATCGTTTTAATTAAAAGTCAGCAAGTACGAGCTTAAGAGGAAGCGAACAGGCAATTTTCGATATATAGTACGTCGAAAGCATTATTTGAATACAGTTTATGGTCCAGTGAATTTGTCCGCATTTTCTGGTCTCTTCTAGATTTGCTATGTGCTCTACAACGGATTGTGCACACAATATTACTTATAGAGGAATCCGTCTCAGTTACTTTGTGGAATGAAAGAAATCTTTAATCTCTCATTGTCCCAAAACAACGTTGAGAGTTCGAATAGAGGAAGTCTCGTTTCCGCAGTTTGCTGCCGTTGGCAGATGTGGACAAAGAACTTGTCGTCTGTATGATTACCGCAATCTAATAGGGAAATTTACATATGCACTGATGCAGTTCGTTTTCAGCGATATCATTTGAAGCTTTAATTAGTTAGAAAAACTTCGTTTTATTCGATTAAAAGGCTATAGGATAACCGGTAGTTCAACATGTAAAAGTAAAAAATAAATTTTAATATGTAATTTAATTAAATACGATGCAGGATACGTTTATGATAATTATGTTAATAAATTAAATTGGAAATCATTAAATCATTATATATTCTATTCTGTAAGCTGTAGAATCTCATTAATATCGACATTAAAGCCTGAACATAACATTGTGTGCCTCAATATCGATATTAAAATAAAAAGTTAGGAAGGAGCTTTTTCGTTACATTACATCTTGCAAAAGGTAATAGCTGGAAAGTTGGAAGGTTGTTACTGCCTTGTACATTAGAAAACCTTTAGAAAAGCGCCACTCGCAGGAACATGTTAATTAAATATTAATTTCAATAATAATAACAAGCGAAACTTCGCATTCGTGAAAGTAAACTCAACTTCGTTTCACGCAGCTAATGAATAATCCACTAATTAAACAAGACCTGATCTAATAAGCACAAGATAACGCTACTCAAAATATAGCAACTCTTCCTACGAAAATTAATAACTTATCGATCAATATTATTTTAATATATATTATTATTAATATTAATAATCATTTAATCATTCTCTCTCTCTCTGTTGTTCCTTCAATTAATCTCATTCATTTATTTTATTTATTTGCTTTATCGATATCACAGATAGCATAGATAGCATACATCGATAACATCATTCATTGACGCTTCTCCGTCGACTCGCACAATCGCGATTACTACACTGCGGAAGTACTTTATCTCTTCTTTGTGAGCGCAAACTTTCGGGCACCAAAACCCGACGTAAAGCTCGAGCCGCATATAAGGGGAAATCTATTCCTTTTAACTCCTTTTGCTGTACCTCTTACCTATCAGGAATAACCGCGTGGGGTGGTTTAAAGTCGTAGCGCGCGATAAAGCCGAGCGGAGCTCTATCGGAAATTTATTGGTCGATATCGCGTTTACTCACCCCGCGGTTTCCGCGCATATTAGCAGTTTAATCACTTAATTGCCTCTTCCCCTTGTCATCACGCTCTACAGGTTTCGATGTCAATTTTATCTGGAGTCAATTATAATTCGGTGCAACAAAATCGAATGTATTCCGAGAGTACGCGAAGTTAAGTCCGAAATTCTAAGTCGTGTCTGAATCAATGATTATTAAAGCAATTACGAACTTAAAGTATTTTAGGATCGCTATATATAGTAGCAATTATTTTATATATATGAAGCAAAGAGAAAGATAAAATAGAAAAGAGTTATATTCTTTTCCTTTCTGTATATAAACAGAATTCTGCAGATTTTTTATTATATTAAATAAATATTTTATAATTGTAAAAAATCAGCAAAATTTAATGATTAATTACGTAATACTAAGACACAAATATTATAAAAAATTTTGACAATAAAATTTCTTTCATTTCTGTCCGTTATAAGGAATTCAAGACTTTCGCAGTTTCCTGATCTTCCCTACCGATGTTTCTCGACCGCGTTAAATTTCTCCGAACTAAATATAGTTTCTACAATTTTCTGCATCCCACTTTAGGCTCATTACAAGACGCTCGAGTACCATTGCGCGAGACATTGGCTTCTCACTTCTCAAGGCAGACACGCGTGATCCTCAAATCTCGGAATCAATAGCTATCACGCGATATGTACATGCGATAGATGCAGAATTGTGAATAACAATCGGATATGTGTTATTTGAGATGCTGGATTGCAGAGAATTACAGTCGCTACTTCTATGAAACGGATTGATACTGTCTGTTAGCGCATGATAACGAGAAATGGGGTCAATTACTCGTTTCATCGAAGACGCTACATCGCGAGGATTGTACAGTTTGCATTAGGTACTGGCCGTAATTCTAGTTCGACAAAGGTATCAATATCAGAGATGGCAACTGAACCAGTGATCAATTTGAAATTTGACAAAATGAAAAATTCTATATTGCATGTTCATATTGATCAGAGCTTTGTTGTATTATTTATAAGAATTTTCAGGGATAAAACCTGTTGGCTTTAATAACGTCGCTTATTGATAAAATCGAATTCCGCCACGAATTTGCTAATAATTTGATAATAAAACAACATTGTGTGTTTATCAAAAGCTGAAAGCTTCCCTAGAAATTATTAATATAGATGCACATTAACAATCTACTCTGTTATGCATTTGATCGTATGCTTGCAAAATTCAATAGATTAGATGCATGTACGCGTATATTTCTGTTGTTTTATTAGACCGGTTACTTTGTATTCTTTTCAATTCCACTTAACATCAATCAAGAAGTTTGCTTCACGTTCTATTGAGGGCCAAGTCGCGCACGTGAATTACAACTTTTGTGTCACTAAATCACAGTCTACAAGTCACGCGCTAGAATCTGCAATCTTGTTGCAGCTGAGCAACCGCGATATTAGCAAACGCACACACATCCATGTGTGCAGAATCACATGTCAAACGGTATAAACTATATTTGGCAACACCAAAGTAGATAGTGTTGAGTTACTCTTAGCCGGATCAACGAGCACACAGTATACATACGTGCACGACGTGTGGTCGCAGCAGTGTTCGAGATTGCGGTAGTTGAAGTTTATTTCGCAATTCTAGAATTCCAAATGTTAGTGCAGGCATTTCCGGATTTAAAAAAAAAAAAAAGGAGGAAGAGAGACTTGGTAAAAGCAAAGAACTTGACATCACGTTGTCCTAGGTTCTCCATCGACGTACTAAAAGCTTTCTAAAATTAGAGCAAAAATGCTATGGTCGTCGGTTTCTAAAACGCGCTATATGTTTTTCGTTTTGGACCTCTTCCATCTGCGATAGCTCGCGATGGAATTTTTAAAAATTTCTGAAGCAGAATTAAAATTCACACGGTTTGCTAAATGTTTATTTTAAATCATAATGCTCTTAACGTAGCTTTTATTTTAGTCAGCTTAGTGTATATTTAAGGCTGATGTACTGTCCAGTTTTTCATTTAATTTTCTTAATTTTTACGCCAGAATAAATTCCTAAGACACATATATCACCAATGTTGTCGCGACACACGTTCAACATAACAACAAAATTATTGCACTTTATGTATAACAATATACGACGATGGAATGCTGTTACATACCGCAACATGTACGTTTCTGTTCTTAAAATTCTTACAAACAACTTTCTCTATAACAATAAACATAAACTATCCAAATAGATCTAGATTCTGCTATCTGTTTGGTCCCTTGCCCAATGACTCATTTTTTATCTAAGATCCTTTTCTAAAATTCTGATTTACTATCAGTTGTTAATCCTATTCAAACAGACCATTGATCCTCATCTTCTTTTCTTCTGTTTAAAGATTGCATCAATCAGTAAATATATCAGAATGTATATTTCAATATCAGAACACGTTGCCCTATTATTTTACAAAATACTTTTCTTTTTTTTTCATTCAAACAAAAATTCTTCTCGATCTTAAGCAGTTCTCGTTAGCTGCTCGTAGCGAACAAATCTACATTAATTTATCTGTATTTGTCAACGAATAAAGCCTGGTCAAGTAAACTGTTTTCTATCCATTTAAATACCTTAAAATATTATGGTGCGTCTCGCTCGTAATATTGTGCTGGAAGCCAATTCAAAGCGAATTCACGACATTCGAATGTCCCATAAGAATGTAGCTTCACTAAAACGTAACGGACTGCATGATATTCCGTCACGATATTTTTTATTGTTACATTTATCGTGCAGCTTATGGAACAGGACGATATCCTTTCGTAGAATTATTTATTCGTCGGAGAGCATACGTCAATTCCTTTATTCATAAATATATGTTTTTTGATTTATCGGCAATATCTTATATCTAATAAAATAACACGAATTGCAGCGTAAAAAATTAATATTATAAAACATGAGAATTAAATTTTATATCTCTTCTAGCAAGTTATATTAAGATTAATAAAAATTATGTTAGAATTAATATTAAATATTATTAATTAATATCACTTATATTGACAGCAAGTTTTAATCATTATATAAAAATTATTAACAAATTAAACAAATATATTTTTAACGCGCTGCTTCTTATTTTTCTTTCTGTAATATGTAGATTTATTCTTAACTTGAGAACTGTCAAGTAAATAGATAAATCGTATCGTTGCATTCAAAGGTCATGTTGTAAAATGTTCCCTTCATTTCTTTATCGGACGGAATTTAGAGAGAACTATCGCGAGTGTGTTTGTTACATGTCGTACTTGCAAAATAATGTACGTGCAAGTCCATGTGACATCCACCAAATAACGGATTCAGAAGAGACGACACCGAGATGTGTGTACACCCGATGTAAATTTCGTTGTTGTTCCTATAAGTGTGCACTTCTGCCTGTCATCTTCTATCACGTGATACGTTACCAGAAAGGGGCGATAGGATAAAAGTACAAGAACACGCTGTATTCAAAATAGCTTTCACAGAAATGAAATGAATTACTTTATGTATTTCTCGATGTCTTTCCACTACACAGAAAAATTATTAGTCGACTAAAAGATATTCCTATCTTCTCTCTCTCTAATTATACGCTTTGATTATATTTTCAACATATCTGAAATTAATTCTCTCTCTACTTACAGGAAAAATATTTATAGAAAATTTTTCAGATATTTGAATAAAGTCTAAAATAGCAAAGGAATATTAATAAATATTTTGATACTATTTTTGATATCGTCTAAAATTAAAAAAATCACACGACTAATTTCTAAACAATCAAATATTAAAACTCATAATTAATACTAATCGTCAATATTTTTATTTGATAGATGACACAATATGTGTCTGGAAATGTATTTCTCTATTTTTGCCAAAAATGCTATTTCTTTTGAAAACAAGCTCTTCGATGGGTATCAAAAAAGGAAAATCGAAATTTCTATCTTTCAGATAGAAAGCAGTCTCTGTTGCATATTTCTCCTGACGGATTTTTCCGAATTCGCCACTGGCAAATGGTAAAATCGTCGGTCGAACTTTTCTCTTTTTCTCGCTCTCTCCCTTTCGTTCTCTCTATCTCTCGCGGCGCCGTCGATCTAGCAGCACGGCGACCCTCGCGGCTTTTGTATTCGCTGCACGCCGCGACATTTGCATTGAAATTGTTGCACCCGTCGCTGATGCGCGTTTCGCATCGTAATCCACCCGAGCAAATAGCGAACACCGCGTGCAGCCGCGTAAAAAACTCGGAAAAATATTCGGGCGATCGCGGTTGATAGCGAACAATGCACCATGCCGAAGGTCAGATTGGCGGGCGTTGACCTTCGCCAAATTTTCGAAATATCCGGTTGATAATAACTGGATCGGATATGATTAAATTATATATTTCTTGAGTAGATACTTAATAGCAAAGTGAAGTGCATTATATTGCAAGCATCATAGGCAACGTCAGCAAATGGTCGAAAATTTTTTGTCACTTAATTACGCTTTAATTAATTGGTTGTGAAAAAAATTTATCTACAATAGAGACTCATTATAATAAAATTTATGAGAGAGGATCATGAATAAAACTCTTTATATAAAAAACGGTATCATATAATTCATATTTAATGGATCAAGTGTTGTGTAACGACAAAGGGGGATGAAAAAGAGCTGATTCATAAAATCCTTGAATACAGAGTGTCTTTTTATAATGAAAGCGTGATCGTGAAATTGAATTGTATTTTATAAGTTTCGGGATATAGCTCGTAAGTATTTCATGAGATTTTAAAGACCTTTTCATTCAAAAAATGGCTAAACTTACATTCTCTTTGGTTGACGAGATCTGCCTCTTTGTTCTGCCGTGATACACTCGCGGTCTCACCAGAGTGTGTCTGCTAAAATCTGAGGACGGACCTGTAACAATCAATTAATTAATTAAAGTGACGTGTTGCGTGCATAATGCGATGAAAATTTTAATTCTTACTTCTGACAAAAAATATATATTGCAAATTTAAGAATCAAAGATACGACAAAAACTTCTAAAAATTCCTTTCTTTCTTGATTTTAGTTTTTTTCTATCCGCAGTGTTAAAGGCTTTTACTTCAAACTAAATCCAGTACCTAACTTTATAAGTCAAGTGACTCTTGCAAAACTACTCAAGTGTTAACAAGCGACAGGCAACGTTGAAAAAAAGGGTGCATCGGAGTCTACATCGTAATACGAAGTTTTACAAAGCTTTTTACGAAGCTTCCGCATTAATGAATATACTTGGTGAGCGTTGGTATATTGATATATTGATCGAAACTGCCTGCTTTTACATTTTTTCGTATACCAGATATCGCCGTTTTTCACCATTATGCATTCGATTACGTGGAAATTAAGCAACGCGCCAAAAAGAGATGCGCATGTAAAAAAGTATGTCACATGCAATATTTAATGTTTCATCGAAGGATCGCACGCGTGCGCGTCAAAAATTATTCAACGGTCGTCAATAAATAATTATCCGACTACTGACGAAGCGTTTTAACATCCATTAAGCTGGCAACCCTCATTATCGATAAACGAATTTTTCACTGTCACAAAATTTCCGCACCGCGAACAAAAATATTCAATTTTTCCGTTAGGAAAAAATTGCTTTGAATTCATCACAGCGTATGTGACGCGAAATACTCAAATATAAAAATTTGAAAAGATTTTTTTTTGCAAATTCTACTATCACTATTTGCAGTTGATTATATAAACACTATAAATTCATAGCTGTAGGGTTTTGTTACTGCCGTTTAATTAAAAAAAACAACGAAACGTATTAAATATTTCTCTCTGGATATTTCAATAGATTCGGAAAGCAAAATATTTTCGAGACCAAGCGAGCGCAACATCAGTATTCGCATTCACAAAACCTCCCTAAAATCGGGGAGACGCTTTTCGCAAATAAAGCGGTCGAGCTCAATTGAACATTGCGATCAACGACGCACGGCGAAGCTACTCTTCTCATCGCAGTATTCGCGGTTGCACCGCGGGAAACTGCTCTTGTTTGTTACACAAACATCAATCCTCGGCGCTGCAGCGGCAATGTAATTACATCGACGAAAGTCCTTGACATCGGCAGGAGTTACAACGAGTAAATTCAAGCAGCTCCGATCCGGCCTCTGTGTTTTCGCAAATTCTAACTGCGGCCCCGTCCTCGGCGCTCTTGAGTACCAAAAGTATCGACCCGTCTAGTAGCATAGAGATTTGTTTTTGTTAACTCGAGCGAACGAAGGCGGCTCTATCGAAACGATGCTATTCCGACCATTTGTATTCATCCGGACAAGGAGAAGTGAGCTTCGACGATCCGGCGTTCGAAGAACCGCAGGAGTAATTTCGAAAAGCTCGTAAAGATTTAAATCTTTGTACAAGTGATTGTACAAGTGATTTGTACTAGAGATTTTATTTTGAGAGTAAAAGACAAAATTAAATTTTGTAATCCAAATACAAATCTGTAAAATGTAAATATAATGTATTATTTTACATAACAGAATACTTTATTTGTAAACTCTTCAAAATACAATATAAATGGATATGATTTATATTGAAATATCTTGAAATCGGAAATTTATTAAATTTATTAATTCCATGTTTAACGCTTGAGTTGAGATTATTTCAGCAATAATTTTGAATTTAATAATTATTTTGTAAATTTCTGTATGGTTATTTTATCATTATTATTACACAGATATTCAAATTACTTGATTTAATACTTTATAATAATTTATTAATTAATTAATTTAACGTTTTACGCTTATTAATTCAT
This sequence comes from Cephalotes varians, assembly GCA_037157785.1. Lineage (NCBI taxonomy): Eukaryota > Metazoa > Arthropoda > Insecta > Hymenoptera > Formicidae > Cephalotes > Cephalotes varians. The sequence continues at coordinate 2,999,109 of JANQDE010000010.1, read as the reverse complement.
TACTTTTATATGCTGCTGCGTTTCAACATCGGAGCGTGGTGACTATGTTGCGCGTGTAGGCGAGAAGAGAGGATCGGCCGACGCGATTCGTCATTCTGTCAACTACACATTAAGCCCGCTAATTCTTCCTGTGTAGGTGGTAAACTGTCTGAAATTATTGCTTAACGTTTCCTCCGCTTCCCGCGAGAGCCGCGGAAAACTGAATTTCAATTGCATTCAGTCGCGCACAATCGATATCGACAAACCGGATGCACATAAATGCATATTCAGCCAGTCGGTAATTATTCCACGATAATAAATCTTCGATACGCTGACTATAAAATTTGATAGAGAACAACGGTTTCCCGTTTAAAAATACTCTGAAGCATTTTATCGGCTGTGCGATACGATTTCTCTCTGAATGAACTGTCGGCATGTTTCGAAATAAAATATTCGGATGATTTGTAGAGTCATCCATTTTAATTCAGTTTCGACAGTGACAGTAAATTGTTGATTTAGTGCTTGTTCCTATAAAACAATTATAACGTTCACTTTGCAAAAAAGATGATTGATTGAACAGCTTCGTGAACGTTTATTGCAAAAATCAGAAAGTGTAACTTCTCATGCAATATTTTGAGTTCTCAAGAAAAACAGTTGCTTGTTTCTGACTGAAATGTCTAAGGTACTATGTCTTCTTCAAGAAAGTACCAGTGCGTATCGTTTATAAAAAAGTCACTTTCCTACCAAATCAAACATATGAAACCGTTTCCCACGTATACTGCAGAAAGATATTTCTTATCTCTCAAGACATGTTTTCAAAGTTTGAAATCGAGATGAGATAAATGTAGACTTTTTCAGATCGCTTCCTGCTGAATGCGCAAGCCTCGGATCTCCCTTACGCGGCTTGCTTCGCATGCAATTTGGATGACATGCCGGTGCATGAAAGCGAGTAATATAACTTCCTGCGATAGACAGCGACGTACGCGTCGGATCGTGATCACGTTCGGGAGCGATTATCAGGTTGCATCGTCGAATCGCGAACATGTAGCGCCGTTGATCAATCACGAAGTGGGTCAACGTGGAATTTTGATTGGCTCTTTAAAGCGCAACAGTACGGACGATGCAAGTCCGCGCGTTCGTCCGCGAGGCTACCGTGCGCGGAATCTCGCACATGTGCGACGGCTTTTATGGGAGCGAGAGATTGACGTCAATGGCGACGACGATAAAAAGAAGTCGCGGGCAAAAACGAATCTCGCAAATATACGAGAGCGCGAAGGAAGGCGTCAGTGGCCGCGAGGGAGAGCGATCTCATCGAACTTTTTTTTCCTCTTGCCTCCACGTTCCGAGAAGCGAGTGCCTTCAACCCTTATCCGGGGCTTCACCGGATACGGATGTTTTTATCCTTGCAAGAGAGTAGAATATATGGATATTCATTCCCTTTATAAAATTTAAGTGCTGCACAAAAATTAACGATTTTGTTGAAAGATGTAAAATTTTAGCTGGATACAGATCAGAAAAATAATTTTGTTGAACTATCAAAATAATTACGTACCCTCAAACTAGTTGCTAGAATATTTTTTGCAGCATCGCTCGTTATTCTTAAATTTTGCAACAAAATTATTATTAAATTATTTTCAAATCTGTATCCAGCAAAATTTTAGATCCCTCAGTAAAATCTTTTCGTGTAATATACATTAAAAATATCATTATGTATTAATTTCAATAAAATTTATTGTTTCTTTAAGAGAAAATTTCTTAAAGAGATGTTTAATTCAACATGTGTTTATATCAAAAAAATTATCAGTGCAGAGAAATTGAACGCGAAAAATAATCTTTAACGATCAGCGATATCGTTGACGATAAAAATACGTAAAATGCCATTTAAAAAGTTTTATAATTACAACGGTTATATAAAATCTATTTCGAGAATCGCATCTCAGAACCTTGGATAACTCGACGAACCTCAACTGCGAAATAAATAACTGCTACACATGTAACGTAAAAGTATCTTGTACAAATCGTGAAAAACCTTGCAAATATTTAACGTGAAAATATTTGAATGCGACTGGATGAACTGTAATAACAGCTCGTGAGTTCCGATACAGCAACGAATGATTTCGATCGATCGGATGCGTTTGATAACCATGTCAAGTTCACTCTCGCGAGTGCACGATACCTGTCCGCTGTAAAATCACGCGAGGAAGAGAAGGACATTACGCGGACGTTGCGGGTGCGCGAAATTTTTGTACGTCAAAGTGATCCGCATAAACCGAGCTGTCGTTGCAGAATGCGGCTTCGCATTGCGAATTTTCCATGTGTTTCTGCGGCGAGCGCGCAAATTTGTTCGGACAATTCGGCCATATGGTTATCCACATATTCGTTGCCGCATATGCGAATGTGCTCGCCCATAGCGGATATTAAATTCCCTCCTGTCCTCTTCTCCTCCTCCTTGCCGCTATACGGAGAGCATGTATCCCGGTTAATACGGGCACTTTGCCCTGTGATTAAATTCAAATAAACTCCGACCGCCGTCACGCCCGATGCGCTTCTCGTGCGCGAATAACGGATATTTAATATTTGAATAGTGTCGATTAATAGCGCGATGATGACTGGTTACACGCGCGATTTTATACAAGCCCGCGGAACGCAAACGTATGTTAATGAGATTCGTGTTAAACTGCGAATGATATTCATATCTCACGTCGCGTCTATTTGGAGTCGCCAGTTTCAAAAGGAGCGTGAAACTCTTTATCTTTTAAACGAATCATGATATTCTTTTTTGTACTCTGTCAATGTACAACAGAAACATAAAATGTAAACATAAAATGAGGATCACACTCGCCACAAGTACGCACAATTTTATTGATGATTTATGAAAAATAGATTTATGAAAAATGGACCTGTTTGGGAACGTGCATGAAAAGAACGATTTTGTTGAAAGATCTAAAATTTTAGCTGGATACAGATCAGAAAAGTAATTTTGTTGAATTATCAAAATTATGTAAAACGATCAAATTAGTTGCTAAAATATCAAAATTTTTTGCAACATCGCTCATTATTTTTAAGATTCAAATTATTTTGATAGTCCAACAAAATTATTTTCAGATTTGTATCCAGCAAAATTTTAACAAAATCATAACAAAATTGTTCTTTCCATGTACAACGAAAATCTATCGATAAAGATTATTTCAATTTATTTAATTTGTTTGTAGTTGGGAGTTGAAGTAGACCCTCTTAAAACTGTTTTATTAATAACTTTTTTATTAAAAGTGCACAAATAAAAATTCGAAGTATACATGTGTAAACGATGAGCAATCGAATGAGCTATAGAAAATTATTTTTTTCTGTTGAAAAAAATAACTTCACACGATAGGTACATTAGGGTTACATCATGAGATTTGTAAGAAAGTAGTGCGGTATTATTGATGTGCTATTGTGAATATCATTACTCCAGCCTGTCTCATCGTCATTATTACCCCTGCGCGGAATTTTACACGCTTTCGAATTTCTCTTCCTGACGTTTGTAAGTTATGAAACGCGCTCGTCGCTATGTATCCGTAACAAGCGCACTCGGGTGAACGAGTTTTGTGCCTCCGTTTCCACGGTGCTCACGACAATTGCCACCGGTATGCAAAACGGAACAGTGCAAGTCGAACGAATAACTCTCTCGTGCCGATGTAATTGGACTATGTATCTTCAGGTATCACAATTACGGCGCGACGGATTTAAGCCTATCGGGTAACTTGTTACGCCAACCGGTCGATTTGTCATTAATTTCCTGTCGGACAAGTGACTGTGCGTACACGATACGGGGAAATCGGATCCGGTTATGCAGCATCGCGTAGCGAATCGGCCGTGTGTCGCGGGAATTCTGACGACTCGACGTGAATCACCTCTATTGCTACTCGTAAGATAGCGTTTCTCAAAGCAACGTCGATGCTCGCTGCTCACTCGTCGATATTTACGATACCACGCAGAAATTTACGATGATTGCAATTTTTACGATTGCTATTGTTTGCTATCGTTCGATCGGTAAATATTACCTGGAATTGCTAGAATTGTTGTTACACATTCCCTGATTTCATAACATAACATTTAATCCAATATAGTTTATAATTATATAACAATATAGTATATAATAACAATATAGTTTATAATTTCGGTTTACAATTTCTGAATTAGTATAATTTATTTATTGAACCGAAGACTTCAGAGAAAAATAAAATAAGAAATTTGTAACAGATTAATTATAGATTTGTAATTATGGATTTTTCATCAGCTACACGTTTCAATCTTACTTTTAATAAATAATTTGTTCAGATTATACGCATATTTCATTTATAATATAATAGTGTATGCTAAACGTATAAATGCACGATGAAAAATGCATGAGAGATGTTGAAACATCGACCAATCCCGAGAACGTTGGGTTGATCGAAAGATTATGCGAATTCGGAGAGATATTTGGGTAAATGGAAATTATATTTCAGGAAAGGGACATGACATTTGTTTCAGCCATTTTCCATATCTCGGTCGAGGTCCCAAGATAATCCTGATTTACGGCGTGGGTCACCCTATATAGGGCAGATAGCATAGCCAACTAGACTCCACCATCTGGTCTGTCGTAGTAAACTTACACAGGCAAATACAAATCCGTCCACGTCGTTAATCAAGTAACTGTATCGTGCGCGTGTCATTGACCCGAAAAGGTGTCGCAAATTCGATAAAAATCGAAAAGCAAACTGAAATTGTATCCGAATAAAAAACAATTTTAAAAAAGAAATGCAAAGGTTGTTTGTATCTTCTTTCCGATACATAAAATATTTTCGATACAAATATATATATAAAGTTTCTTTCGTCGAACAACTTGTAGTCTACTTTCTACTTTGAGTGCCGAACATAACTCGAGAATGAAATCTATCGCAGAAATTCGAAAATAGTGCACTGGAAATGCAAATACGATCAAAATTTTTCACAATATCTTTCATCTTTATATGTATATATTTTTCATGCTTTATTTGTAATACATAATAAATTTTATTATTCTTTTTTATATCGATCTTCTTTAACTTTTACGTAACTTTTCTCTACATTTCTTTCAAAATTATTTTGTATTTTCCTTAATCAAAATCATAAATCAATTTATAAGTTCATTTCTTTAACATTCCAACATTCACAAGTTACATAATTTTGTCCTAAAATTTCTTTTTCAGTTTGCTCGAATTATATTAATTGTATTAACATTATGTCTCAAATTATATTAACCATATTAACGTTACGTTATTTATTACTCACATGATAATAAATAACAAGTCTAATTCGATATTGCATTAGTAGGTCAAGTAAGAACTTTTTTTATTTTTATTTAGAGACATTTTATATTCCACGGCATTGAAAGAATTGAATGAAATCACGGCGGAAGCGCTATTTTATGGTTCGCTAATTGATGCAACTCGAACAGGCGGAAAGTCCGAGAGACGCTGTGATCGCGCAAAGATGGCTCGCGTGGTGCAGCACGATGGCTGCATGGCCCGAGGTGAATTAGCGACGGACAATTAGAGGAGACAGTTAATTCGGCACGCGGTGGGCAAACGTACGCGTCAGATCGGTGCACATGCGAAGGCGGATCTGCGTTTCGTGTTCCCATGGTTCGTATCGTCCCGATCTCACACGTGTTCTCGCAACTGTAGCTGCGCGCAAACACGGTTCTCTCGGCAAAGAACGACGGCCCATAAGCGCGCGTTCTTGTATCTCGCGCGGCATGCACGTCACGTAATTCTCAGCGCTGTCTCATTTCTTTCGTTCTATATTATATACGCTACATCAACGTAACAGTGTATATTCTTTTTCGATGGGCAAGCCATCAGCGAACGGGTAAATTTCTTCCACTCGCCGAAAGCAGCAACGTAATTTTTCTCTCGGTTTTTCGAAATTCGTAAAGTAGCTTTGACTTTGAATATTCTTTGATTGATAAATTTTGTATACAATTTCGATTCTTTTTATTATAACTCTGATAAACACACAGGTATTTTCTGCGAGAAATGTTTGCTATTGTGAAGCTTGCAAGAAATAAATAAAAGACAAGCAATATGTGTACGTAGAGTATGAATACAAATATACATGTATTCTGCGTAATTTAAAAGAAAAATGCTGAACAACAGAAAAATATTCTAGGGAAATAACATGGAAACAAAGAAAGTTCTTTTGCCGTTAAAATAATAATCCATCTCATAGCAACATGTATTACTAGTAAAATTAGAATCTCTCATATAACGAACGTACAAAATGTACGGAGATATTATATAATTGCGCGATATGTAATTAAAATAATGAGAAATATTATGTAATTAACTGATAAAGATAGTAAAGCTTTCAAACCTTTCTGAAATTAATTTTAAAAGGTAATGTTCCCCCAATCCATAATAATGTATATCGGAAATTGACGCGAACGTGATGCAATTTATTACAGAAGAGCATTTAAGAGAGATTATCATGTGACGAACGTGATACCGGGCAATCAACGTAGCATTTTCGGATTAATCACAACGTGAATAAACGCGACCGAGTTTAGTGAATGGACCAATCAGAGTCTCGTTTCTGTACTGCTTTGCTGATCCCCGCCTGCTCTCGTTACTCAATTAAACAGCATAATTATAGCCTCACTCGTCAGGAGAGTCTCCCGATACATGATTCATAACGGATGTTGCTAATTCTCCTGTATTTTACTCACGCACACGAAAAAGCGAGCTGCGCATGAGTGATTAGGATAGTCGCGGCAAATAGCGATTATCGATTACACGGATATGGAGACGGGATCCTCCTTCGTGGATCGTTCACGCAATCATTCGCAGGAATATGGAACAGAGGATGATGGATTTTCAATAGAACCACGGACATTCAATTTCGCCAGGATATTCCGCATGTTTTGTCGCTCTCGAAATCTATTTTCGCCAAAAATGAAACACAAATTTCATGCTATCTGTATATTCATCGATACAAGCGATGCGACGCCGCTACCATTTCCTATCGTGAAAGCAATTTTTATATCGGCGATGATGCTTGACACTACTCGTCGTGCTGAATTTTGTCTTTTTTTCGCTAGAATAACCTCATTCTCGCATTTGATAGAATCGGCGGCGTCTACCCAAAGCAGCTTATCGCGTTGATAGTATTTGCGAGGCTTAGTAATGAATTGGCTTCGCGAATCGAATATCCAGATCGTATGCTCCACGTATTTGTTTGCGTTTTCTGAGACGATTTCGCCGCTTTTAACGGATTAATATGCACTCGAGCGTAAAACCGGTTTATTCATTAGGATATTGATGTCTGCGATACCTACTTTTTTTACAACAATCCACGCAGTAACATTAAAGAAAATTTGAAAGAAAGAATTAAATAACGAGATAATAACAAACGACGTCAAAATATTGTTAAAATTTAAATTGCCATTTACTATACATACATTGTCATCAACTTTTACGGAATGCCTAGATAGATACATTTCATCGATATTCTTATTATATTTTTTTATTTCTCTCAAATAAATTTCTTAATGTTGCATATTAAAATGATACTTGGTTGCAATCTTGTTGATTCCTTGAAAAAGATGATAAAAGTGAATAAAATGTCATAAAATCAATTAATGTCGAAAGGGTCATTTACCTCGTCTACGACCGCAACTGCGGCCAGCTGCCGCATTTACCTAACATCGGACTGACTCCGGCAATAATCGCTCACCTCTTTTTAGGGGGTATGTAATTTCACCCTCGAGTTGATCCGCAGAAAGGGTTCGAGTAGCACAAAGAGTATCAACGAAGACTTTTCGAGAGCCCTTTTGAAATAGCAAATACTTCGTCATGCGGAGTCATAAAAATCGCTCGCACGGTTGAAACAAGCGATAATTGCATTCGCGCAAGATATTCTTCGCCGACATTCAGAATTACATGCACAACAACGCACACGGTTAAACGCTCACGGTTAATCACTTGTATACCTGCCATATCACTTGTCTTATCGTTAAGCGCGTCGCAAATAGATTTATTTCATCAGCACACGACGGACGATGTGTATATCACAAAGCAAACGTGTTAAATAATTTTTACAGACAATTATGAAGACAGTGCATTAACCCTTTCGCGATGTTGCAAGAATTCTATGTATATGTTAATTGATTTCGCGAAGAAGAGATTGCGATATTTGCTTTATGAAAATTAAAAGAATTTAATGCTATAAAATTAATAGATTTCCATTGCGATTAATATGGTAATTTATTATACACGTATAATGCACATGGTAATTTAATAGGGGAAAGCCGCAGATACCGTCATACTATTTTATTTTTAGTTCATATTTCTTAAATGAAAACTAAAAATAAGACATTAGAAATATAAACAACAAATTAGAAAGTGTTTTCTATCAGATGATATAGCAGTTTTTTGTAATACTGTTTCAAATTTTGCAATAATTAATTTTTTCGTAAGATGAGCAAGAATGAGCGTCTGACAAAATCAAAATCAAAACTGACATAGTAGGCAATAATGTCATATATTCCTATTCTTTTTCTTTGACAGAAGAGTCATCTGTACGAAATACCTACAACTTTAATGTATATGAAGATTTCCAGAATCCTTTCACTTCAATGCAAAACGGTTTTTATTAATTTATACGCATACTTTATGCTGTCCCGTAAAACATAAACATGTATAGCGGCAGTAAGGAATAGATTAGATTATTATCTTGGTCTGTCTTAATGTGAATTATGAGTTTTTATTTCTTTAATCATCTAAAGATCATGTTTTTTATCAGTATTAATAAAGTGCAATGTTTAATTTTCGAGAAATAAGGAGGTGTCGCTTTAGGAGATCTACGTCAGGCTCGACGACTTTTCTTTATAAATTATGCATTAAATAATCATTAGAACATTATTTTAAAAATTTCGTTTGCAGTCCACATTTCGTATTCGTTATTTTAATATTCGCCTATGCAAATAAGAATTTTATAAAGTCAAAAATTTTTTGCACACACTTTCATACCACTTTCATACCAAGTTAAAAATTCTGAGAATTTTACCAAAAAATGTGGAGGAAATCTTGAAAAATTAAATAGAATAAAACGTATATGCACATTTTTTATAGAAATTAAAATAAAATCTATAGAATAGAATATACAGATAGAATATCACTAGCATGTAGACCCAATTATGATGCGAGTATATAAAGTATAATATCGCGGCAGATCGGCATATTGGGCAGTTAGTCAGTTTCTATTGGGCATCTTCGTTCCATTTAATTCGATTCATCGCTTTCCACTGAATGCAATTACATTCTTGCGTGAATCCGTATACATAGAGAGACTGCAGGAGTTCAATGCGTGTCATTTATGGCTTTAAGAGAGTCCCCTTTCATGTAGACTAACCGCCTATTCTACAAATTCAAGGAGACTTGTCCGCCACACTGACACGTCACTTATTCCGAAGAATAGAGATTCCTCACCGAGGAATAGACGGTGCATTGCTGAAATGATGTGCACGATGACGACGTTTGCATTTTCGAAAGTAACAATTCTCCATGCTACTATTCCAAACGCGACGGAAACTTCTGTGGATGTCGAAAGATCACAGATGTCGGCTTACATGTATTCGGTATTAACTCAACGATGACTTCTGATTCTTCTTCTGATTTTTTTAAATTTTCTATATTTTCTAGATTTTCTATATTGACAAGTTCACATGTACATTTGACACATTTTTCAACTAATATTATGAATTATGTGCAAATCCGTGAGTTCATCTCGAATTAAAAAAATAAATTCCTCTAATGTCTCGAATTAAATAGATAAGTAGATAGCTTTATTTATCACACTTTATGGAAGCATCTTCTCAAGCGCTAAAAATATTTATATTACATGGAATAGAAAATACACAAGTAGAGCAATAGAATTATAATTAGAAAATAAGAAAAATGTGCTGCTAATGTGTGCATGAATTAGAATTTCCGAGTAAAAAATCATGGAATTTGCATTTAAAATTGACAAGATAAATTGGAGAGAAAAGAAGATAGTTCAAGTTCGTCATCCCAGTTGAGGTTAATTGCCGCGAATAGGTGTTAAGTGGTCCTTTCGCGTCTCGGATTACCGTCAGCGAAACTTGCTGCTCTCCAGTTACTATTCCTATCTTCTTTCATGATTTGCCTTCTTTATTCGCGACGATCTTAGGTTATGCTACCTGCTGTTAAATCTCTCATATCCTCGATGTAAAAAGATATTATTTAATGCATGAATTATTTAATGATACATTAATAATATGATATGTAAACAGTACTTATTAATATGCCATTTTATTAATAAGCCATGTATTACTTAATGTGTATTATTATAGTACTATATATTATTAATAGCTTAAAATTATATATATTTATCGTACAATATATGCGAAAATTACTATTAGTATTGACAAAAAAATAAAACACTCACGTAAATTTCGCAGTATTTAATTTTGGTTTCTTTCTATAGCAAAAGCTTTATACCGGGATTATCAATAATTGCATTCAACTTGTCACAAAGACAATACTTCGCGTTTTGGGTGCGTAATAATTCTTCAAAGTTTATCGCATTACAATCAATGACATAGATACATGATCCCAGAATACTATTAAACAATTCTATCAATGTTCAAACTAAGGTCAAACGATAGTCTTACTTTGATAATTATAAATAATAAATGTGTTTATTTTGACTCTCGCATAGAGAATAATAACTGTATTCGTGATAAAACGAGATTTTATCCTGACGAATTGTTTTACGACCATTGTTTCGAGTCTTCGCTTCTATCTGCATTAACGTTTTATCTTCGGTCGTTTTCAACTTCTCGCGAAAACTTTTCTTCGGGGACGACCTATTCTATATTTTCGCTAGTTCTTCGGAGATTGCGATAAAATCTTTTTAAAGTCGTCCTGCCGCCCGATTGCTTTTATATCTTCAACAATTCTTCATTCACAGAATGATCCAGAGATCCTCGATCTCCATTTTAATGTTTATTCGACGACTTTCAAGCTAATTTGAAGGAAATTTCGAGAGAGACTGTTTAGTCGTAATATTTTAAAATTTAATATTTAATATTATTATTAATATTAATTATTAAATATTTTGATAATTAAATCTCGAATAAAATTTCATAAAGTTGCTGAACAATCATTTTAATTCTTGTATAACTTTTAATTAATAGATTATATCTATTATTTATCATTAATTCACAATATGCTATTTGCTTATGTATATCAAGTTTTAATTTATATTCTAGTCTTTGTATGTGTTTCATGTCTTTTTTCAAATAAATATATAATATCTTTTTCTGCAAATTTGATTAGCGCGCAACATCAAGAAGAGAAGAAAATCGAAACTTGACTGAATTACAAAATCGCGAAACTTGATTGAATTACAAAACTAAATTAGAAAGAAAATAAATTTTTTGTGTATGTGTGTGTACCAGAATAAACCTATTTTTTTTTCATGCTGTTATCGAGAGGGAAAAAGTTCAAATATTTATTTCCTCTCGACTTGATACACCACTCGCGACTCCTTTGACCAAGAAATCCCAAAATAAAAAAAAACACTATTTTTGTTCAAGATTCATCGCTTTGTGAGATTCGGCAGATATTCCTTTTTTTCCCTCTTTTTTCCCCTTTTTACATCAAATCACCGAAATCCAAGAGAACACAGAATAAGTTGTAATCTCAGATATAATTCGAGGGGATTTATACTCGGCGAAAAATAACTGGTGATTGAGAAGAAAGACATAATATCTGATTGGTGATTTAGTTTTCTACAAATATAATTGTCCTCAAATCACTCACAAACAACAGTTAATTTTTTAATTGAAAGTTTATTTCTTTAAAAATTCAATTATAGAGATGTATTTAAAAACAAACTGCAAAAACAGTAAAAAAAAAAATACTAAATATTTTTATTTTACTCAGACAAATACGATTTCTTAATGAAATAGCATTCGTCGCATTTAAAAGAAAAAGAAAAAAACACATTTATCATCGGCCATAAATTAAATAAACGGATATTTACGTCGTTACTAAAAACGATTCATTTTATGTCGCGATTGTAAATTCATTTTATGCGCATCCGAGTATCTATATTGATATCGATACTTGAACGAAAGGATGATCTGCAATAGAAATGTATTTCCAATCGAAAGCACACCGCGGAATATTTCTAGGAATCTCAATACGTCGCTGTGCATCAATATTTCTGAAATCGTGCGGCCTTTGATATTTTCTTATTTTAGGAATAACATGCATCTTACTCTTTCTCTTACCGCCGTTTTTTTATTCTTCTCTCCGGGTCTCCTATTAATTCCCGTTCCTGTCCACTGGTGCGCATCAACGAATGCAGACTCGCTAATGAGACGAATGAAGTAATAAGAATTCCCCGCCGTCGCCGGTCTCCGTCGAGACGTCCAATACGAAAAACATCATAGCTCGCAATAACATACACGACAAAAAGTATATCTCCGCGACTGTACTCGTGATTTCAATTACTCGTCGCTTCTTCCATGCAATAAGAAATTTAGCAATAAATAATACTCATCATAACTCATTCTTACAAAACGACAAATATTAGCAAGTAAATAGTTGGACAAGTCTGCCTTTCCTGCTGCTTCTTTTCATTATTCATCATTTTTCATTCATTGATATTTTTTAAAATGTAAATGTACATTATCACGATTACTACGATTTAGTATTTAATCGGTAACCATAGTATTCGTTTATTTGATAACACGTGTTTGATATATTTCAGCATTAAAACGCGAATTTGATTGCAGATTAGGATACATTTCGACCAATATTGATATTTCATTTCGTATATACGTAAAATTGATGGACGAGACCGACAAATCGTGTTTATTCCGTTAACAGAATCTGCTCTGCGCACGGATAATACTGTTGTTACCCAAAGCCGGATGGCTTTTACATAATATAAATGCGGTAATTCTGGTCACACAAAACTGCCTTCACGCAAGAATGATGGATTCATATCTGGTTTACCGATTACCGCACTTGATAAATGAACGGATTGATCGCGAACCATGGATCATTGTCATTCTCGATTTTCAGTTTGCATAATAAAACGAGTTCTCTCTCCGTTAAACTGCAGGAAAAGCGTGGGTAGTTCATCTCCTGATGACACTATCTGCGGGATACTTTAAGTTAGATAACGTCTATCTCATTCAAGTCTATGTTTGATATTAATGTATCACTCATTTCCGGTTTCTCGTAAATTTGTGATCAGTAATTATATTTGTCACATCTAGTATTAAGAAATTAAAGATAAAAAGTAAGCTGAACAGTTGGTTAAAACGGTTGCTGAAAAAATTAAAAGAATATTTTTTAAATACATTTTAGAAAATATTCTCGTATTCGCTAAAGAATATATTTCATATTTTGCTAAGTTAATAGTTTTTATATATTTTACATTTTATAATTATCAGAAATTAAAAATTTAATGTTATGTTTTTACGATCTCGTTGGGTTTGCGTGTAAATTTCAATTCAAAACAATTATGTTTAGCATGGAACATAAATCCTGCCACACCTATTGGATCGACCAAGAATTAAAGGGTGCACACAAACTGAAGGTCAGAGGGTGAAAGCAAGCAGAATAGTAGAGAGCACGTTTCATTTTCCACGCTTCCGGACGATGCATATTCGAATTATGTAGCTGGAGGCACACCCTCGTCTCGGTCCGATGAGTTTTTAATTACTTCGTAATTGGAAATGTGATTATATGACGATTAACGAAGCGGAGCAAGCGACGACGACGCCTCCGACGACGACAAGTAATTGAAGTGTTGAGAATGTACTAATGAAGATCGTACAAGTCGAAATGCTAATATGATAAAAATATAATTCTATTAGCAGAGAACACTTTTTAAATAATTATATATAAAACATATAATTATATTTCTATATAATATATAAACTATAGCAATTATGTATAATTATGTTATATATTGTCATGCGTCGAGATAAAATTAAAGAATCGGAAAAAAATCACTCGTTGCACGCAAGATAGAACCTCATTTATTTCATAAATCACAAATCAATGCAATCATTCTTTTGCGTTATAATATTATGATATTCGATAACCTGTACAAATAAAAATAAATTCTCTGCGAAATTTTAGTCGAGAATCGCGGTCCGATTGCAACGCGAAGAATGCGAAAATAAACACGGCGGGACGCGGAACCAAGAAACCGAGAAATTCCGTAGAGAATAGTTCTCAGCATAGTTGCAAACATAAAATCCATTTTGGAGCCAAACCCGCGTTGGCAAATTCATACGTCGCTCTCGAGAAAATCCCTATCGAGAGTTCCGGGAGCGTCGAAAACACGGTCGCGCGAAACTTTTCAATTACACGTTAATTGGAAACGAGATTACCGAGCGGTTAGTAAATCGCCGTGGCACCCGAGAAGACGGATCGTTGAATCTTCGATGGAATTCCGTTAACGATCGTGGGATGAAAACGTAAGCGAGAACGCCGCGAGGAAAGTTCCCCTTGTTCGGTAACTCATCAGACATCGACCCAATGGTCGAACGATGGTTTTTCGATAACAGGACGGGCGATTCTTACAGAGACGATATTGCCGATGGCAAACACTTTTATTCCTCTCTCATTTGAATCGTCGGACAATCATTTTCGTCCCGAGGGATGCGCGAGGCAATTTTATTATCCGTTTACTGGTACTGGTAACCATGATAAAAAAAAGAGTTGATGTGACTCCGCGGATAAGAATTAATATTTCTCTTACTGTGATAACATCAAGAGCAAGAGGAAAAAAAAAATAAAAGTGTAATATTAATATGTATTTCGAAATTTTTAGAAACACTAGATACTTGTTAAAGTTTAAATTATATGTACATATATAATAGAAAATGGTCATCATTTAGAAAACATGTATTCATGATGTATTCATTAATTTTAAGGAAAGGATTCGAATTAATTGAGATGCTTTCTTAAATGTATTATTGTGTATAAAATAGCTATAAGAAAAAAATCTTTCTTTTTTAGAAAGATAAATATTGCGATGAATAATTTGCGTGCATTCATTTCAGAAAAAGTTCAAGTTAATTGGAATGTTTCACTAAATGCAATTGTATACGATATATATGAAATAGAAATCTTCTTTTTTATGAAGATAAATATTACGATGAATAATTCCGGGAAAAAAGTCAGTGATTCTCTCTAATAGCATTATTGGAAATACTGGACTGAACAGACATTTCAATTGTACATGGAAAGAACGATTTTGCTGAGGGATCTAAAATTTTGCTGGACACAAATCTGAAAATAATTTTGTTGGATCATCAAAATAATTTTTTTAAAAATAACGAGCAGTGCTGCAACAAATTTTGATATTCTAGCAACTACATAGTTTAAGCGTTCTACATAATTATTTTGATGAATTCAAACAAAATTACTTTTCTGACCTGTATCCAGCTAAAATTTGAGATCTTTCAGTAAAATTGTTCTTTCCGTGAAAGATGGTTGACCGCTTGAACGGGATTTATTCGACGAAATAGCAGGCTTGGCCGTTCTAACTTAGTTAATGTGTTCCGTTTATTTTAGGTATTCACCACGTCCATTCTGCGACCGTCCCTGCACGCCCTCGGGTAAATGCAGAATACACAGTTAAACACTTTGCGAATTTCGACGAGAGCATGCACGAAAATCTAAGATCTATATGCAAATCTGCGATTAAAATTCTTGGAAATAATTATTTCCAACCAATTATTTTGTCAAAATCATTCACATAGAGATAAACTTTATCTTAAATTATTTTCTCAAGTATACGTAATTAACAAATTGCGTAAAACAGATTTCTATAATTCCTCAAATAATAGATTTAAGAAATTGATTAATAAAAAATTATGATGAATTTAGAATTTTTTGCTAAAAATACGAATCTTGCGCGAATTATCACGAATTGTCGCGAATAAATACGGAAGTTGTTTTTAAATGTCTGCAGTATTAAAATCTAAGCTTGCCTAGATTATTATGCCGATCTTTGATCTCTTTTTCTCTCCGTTTCTCTTAATTAAGAAATACTGAAGTCTTTTTTCTCCCGGGAAGCTTTTAATTATTCATGATATATGATCGAATACTCTTCAAAAATAATACAACGTCCTTGCTTTCGAATAATTAAGGCTCGTGCCGACGATCAATTTCCATAACTCTCAACTTGTGGAGATGGCAGAGATATCTGTGACGCGCGTATCTCTCGGGCGAAGTTCACGATCGGGGAGGAACGCACGGTCGTCGAAGGGAAAGTAATGCCCGCATGTGTTCAGGACGCGTAGTAGCGTTCTGCGCCGCCGAGTGCAGGCCGCAAGGACGATGACACACGCCTAATATAAAATCCACGGGTGTGTATACGCGCCGGCTACACGCTCACGCACGCGCGTGCGGAGATGCGTGCGCGGAGCGCGCGTTACACTTTGTGAAGGCTCGAGATTGTACACTGAGCCGATCCGACGGCGCCTCCCCGGTAATTTGGGGTCCAGATCGTCGTAAGTATCGATCTGTAAGAAGTTACCGAGGAAACCTAACTAACACGTGACTCATTTATTCTTTCCCTATCCCAGAATTCTCTTGCGAAAGAGATTCTCCAAAAGATACCTGCTCGAATTGTTGCAGGAATGAAGGAAATAATTGTAATAATCACAGAATTAATTTGATCCTTCATAAATACAGAAATATTAAATAATATAAAGATAAATTGCAACGAATCTGATAGAGATTTTCTTTTTCTTCTTTTTTTTGCGTATTTATTTTGATAGATACATATTTTTAATGATCAAAGATTAATTATATCAATAATGTATAGAAATCGGCTATTTCTCCGTTTCCGATTTCACATTTCTCCGTCATTTAAAAAACTCAATATTATCGCAGTTATCGCTGTTGAATTTCATGATGAATTGGTTTCCCATTATGTATCACTCTTTTTAATGAGTGCATTAATGAGATGCGTTGTTAATTATTTGCCACGGCTTTAGATATACAATGCAATTTAACGTCGTTATAACAACTTATTGCTATCATATTTATAACACAGCAATGATCGCGCCATTACGGCGTGTGTAAATGCACGAAAACACGCCACTTTCGTGAAGCAATTACACAAAAATTTTTTCCCGCAGAGACACGCGAAATAAATCGCATATTGTAGTATCGTCAAGTAAATCTCATTTAGATAAACGCGGAAACAATTCACACAATAGTATATTAATTCCTCGAGCGATCTTTCCGGAACGGCGCGGCGTGGCGGTTCAAGTATTTAATGAGACCCAACTGCCTTTGCGTTAATATACGTTCTAAAGTTCAGACCGAGATACATATCTCAGCGATCTTAAACGCGTAATAAATCATTCAACGCGCCTATTTTCAGTCCTGATTTGACGTTCCTTTGAGCACGCTCATGCCGCGCATTCTTCGTTCCTATCACGAATTTTCGATGCGAAATAATAAAAGGGAAAAAAGAGGAGCGACTTTAATAAGAAGCCGCTTAATGATGAGTCGCAATTGGCAAAAATATGAAAATACAGAAATGTTCCATGCATATTTCAGCCGAAAGAGTTTTTAATGAATAACAGCGAGTTGCTCGTTAAAAACTTCCGATTGAAATAGCAACTTCACCGACACTCGAATCCCGATTTAGCAGCAATCGCAAGAATACGGAAGTATCTTTGCATTTAGCCCTCGTACAGCTTTACTACGAATATATTCGCGTCCGGAAGAAAAACGAACATGACTCGATCGATTTACGAGGGAGCTTGCTTGAGGGAATTCCTCTGAGTCACTCTAGTATTGATCTTCGCTACCATAAACTCAGGTTACTGCGGCCCTTAAGGATAATGGAGGAAGTGTGTACTCTCGAAAACTTCAATTCGACTTAATATTTAGTCATGGTTGAAATGTCCAAAGTTGTAAAAAATGATCACTGTTTATAATTCCCGAAAAGTAAGTTTCGAACGCGCATCCGAACGATATATAAACGATATATAAATTGAGCTATTCCAGCCCAGAAAATCAAGCAGATTTATCCTTATTTCAGAAAAATTGAAGAATTTAATTCTCCAAAAAGCCAACGTGGAATAGACGTACATTAACATTAATAGATTTTTACATATAATCTCAAAAGTTCAAACGACCAAAGTACAGTACTCATTTTGCAATAACAGTTCATGTAAATTTTACATATTTCGAGAATAAAGATTACTCGTCGCGTTAGAAATTTAATGAACTCAGCGACCCGTTTTGTTCGCAGCACATTGCCAATCCCAAGAATACATATCATTCTTTTATTCTTTGCTCTATAATTTCGCCTATGCACGTATCCTTTAATTCCAGCGTGTTCCTCGTATCGCAAGAAATCGCCGGCAACCTCGCGATCGCATAATCCATTTGCAGCGGAATAACGTGCAAAAAAGTTTAAGAACGTCGCGTTAATCTAGTGTATTAAAACGTCGCACACGGAAATCGCTCGCGGAAATCGATGATTTCGGAAACTGCGAGAGATCGATCCACCGTCTACATTTCATGAGCGAGATTTCCGTAGGAAATATGATAAATATACCTTGACTTTTATTGGAAGTCTCGAAGACGTGCAAAAATATTACGTAGCACACGCGAGTTCATCGCCCTTCGCGTGCTATGGAAAGATACCACGAAAACGATACGTTTACATTTTTACACTAGAATTATGTTAATATATTTGACGTAATATATTATAATATAATATAAATTGAAATAAAATTCCCATATTGTCGTAATCAATATATTTCACGTAAAAAAATGAAATATGTAGTTGAATCCTTATGTAAAATTCTGTTAAAGTAAATTTGATATGATGTGAATTTTATATATTTTAACAGAATTAAATAAAAAAAAGGATTTAGTAAAAAGATCATGGTGTAAACTCAAAAGTTATAAAGTTAATGGGATTCAATTCAATTTTCGCTAAAAATCATTTGAATATTACGCTTATTAAAGAATTCATGGTTAATACGTCACATCTGTTATATTAATTATTGTAATTTGTGATGAAATTTAACGAGAAAATTTAACGAGAAAAACCGTAGCTTCATAATGCATATTTGATTTCCGGATTTTAAATTAACTTTATTCCGCTCGTATTATTTCGTTTCGTTATTGCATTCGCGCATGCATAGTCACTTCGATGAATAAATAAAATAATTATAAATTTAATAAATGCCTATTATGCATGTTGCTGCACTTCGTTCCACCGTAAGCAAGTTATACATTAAACGTTGACCCGAATTGAACACGATTTGCTCCACCAAAGATCGGGCCATAAATCAACAAAGTCGTATAATTTGCACCTAGCATCCAAATGCGCTTGTAATCTATCTCGCAATCGGGGTTACGAGCGAGAACCGTGAATGTAAGAGATATCTCGTGATCAAGGACCGTAATACATTGGATACGAGTCAAGCGGCTCCTTTCGTCACGTGTCACGATCTGAGGATACGATCCGGACGATTTGCGGAAATGAATGAGAATTTCGCAAAGTTCTCTCGAAAGGACGCGCTGGCGTCTGGAATTTGCGCTACATTTGCACGTACGCTGCAATCGTATATATGTACATGCAAGTCGAATGCACGTCTCTTGCGGTGCAGCGATTCTCAATCCTGTGCCACGTCTTCCGGAACAGCTCTGAATCTGCTCATTACGAACATTAATTTTGACTTTGTAGCATCAAAGACGAATTTCTCGACATTAAATATCAGATTACATTCAACATTTATGTTTAGCTAGTGACACACAATACAATATTAAAATCGAAGAGATTAAGAAGTTTATGGATTATCTCCGTGTCTTGATATCATCCGTGCCTTGACATCATGCCAATATTTCGTGAATATTGCAGTTTACTTCATCAGGGCGAGACGCAACCTGACACTATTAAAATATCAAAATATAATAATAAATGTGAAACCGATAAATATGCGGATATAGTTCCAGTTGTCAGATATAATCGTTTATTAAATTTTATAGTACAAGAAAAAAAGCTGCCGTTAAAATTGAACTCTGAAATAGTTCCTGAGAGAGCCGATATTGAGAAGAATATCTTGGAAGAAATAATAGATAATGAAAAGAGCGAGAGGGTAGAATATTTCCTTGTACGAACAGAACGGAGAGGCACTGACACCAGACACGCATGTACATACATCGCCCGTATCAGAGCTCTGATATATATACCGTATGTATCGGTACGATGATACGAAACTCGACCCGCAATCGATTGATATCGATATCGTACTTGAATCCCGAGGTTAAAAGGACTTTCGAGTTTACGTGAAGACCGCCAAGATTCGTCTCTGCATTTCGAGAGCGGTGTATGTACAGCTGTAGTGGGTTTATAGGCGACAGAGACTTTATATCATAACAACGGTAAGAGCTTGATAGCGTAATACTTCCTTACAGCATCCCGGCAATTGATTGTCGTTGTTATAAATAACTTTTACGTATGTTATATCATATACATAAGTTGACTGAAAGTTTTTAATGTATTTATGAGCAATTTATTATTAGATGTATGTAAATGAAAAATATATAATTAATAAAACAGCTACTTTTGAAATATGAACAATTATTTTGACATAAATATGCTTATAATTTCTGGAGTAATTTTATAATTATTACATAATTTTACAATTATTTTCATAAATATGCTTATAATTTCTGGAATATTTTTACACGGATAAATTGCTACAGATGTTAATTAAAAGTATTTTTTTAAAAAAAGACAGATTGCGCATCGCGAACTACTCTAAATGTTAATGTTCGCTGAAGCAATGAAATTTGCATGCTAAGTTCTCTGTTCTGGTATCATCATTAGCATCTTCCAACCGAGTGTAATGATTATAAACGCGAAGGCGTGCGGAGGAGAGGCAACCTACAATGGTATTAATTAAATTTACCACGTATACGCGTCATTGCAAACGTTCAGCAATGCCGCATCGCGCGCGAGATAATTACTATCTCGTAACCATGGCTTGTTGTGCTAAATAAAAATAGTATTATTTGCATGATAATGAGCCGTTATCCGTATTTCTAGGTTACAATTCTCCGCAAGGACATTTGCGAGAACGAGTCCGTAAAACAATCTCGTAATGAAAAGATATTCTCGGGATTAATAAGCTCGTAACGTATACATGAAGCATATGATCAGATATTCTCATCAGTTAGCATTTTAAATTTATATACGTGTCAATCTATTATATTCCCTTTATCTTCTATCCATCTCCCATTTCACATCTCACAATTTAATTCTCAGAAATCTTCGAAATAAAACGGAAACACGAAACATGACTCTCTTACTTCCCAAGGATATATAATTTTTGAATTTTAATCTCAATATCTCTTTTCCATTTTTGCGTTTATTAATGTAAAAAAAAAAATCTTCGTTAACATTCGGTAAATCGCCTTGAGAATCAAATCTAGACGTTGACTCTGTAGGACGACCCTGTATAATCGATAAGAATCGCCATTTTCCATTTCCATTTCCTTTGTATCCTCTTTCTCTCTTCATCCTCTATGACGTGCGATCTTTTACTGAGAACAGATCGATCTTTCTCTAAGCATTTCTTTCTATCTCGAGCGATACCTTGTCGCTTCCGTTCTGAAATTCGGTATACAGCGCGTTACCTTATAAATAATTTATCGTATGATTCATCCTCGAAAGTAAGTTCTTCCCGGCGCTCACGTGGATGTGTTGGTCATCGGGGGACACGTTCATCGTTCGTAATTCACTAGTTTAGGAATCATTGTTAGCGACATACGCAGTACAATGCAATCGCGCGACGAGCACAGAGAGACAGACTCGCTGGTGAACGGACGTTGAAACGGAAATGTTGTGGCCTTATATGCGCCGCATTGTCGTCGTCGAATTACGATTTTATCGTCGAGCCGGTCGTATGGCGGTTCTCCGAATATCCTGTATACCTAGCAAATTATCCGAATTTCGATATAATGTTCGTACGTTATCATCGAATAATAACTTTATTAATAAACATTTGTTAAAATTGTGCAAACGAAAAGTGTATACATGTTCAAACGATGAGTAATCGAATGAACTACAGAAAGTTAATTTTTTAAAAATATTTTTTTAATATTAGGCTAACTTCATACGAATACATTTAGTTGAATTTCGAAAAAAATTTGAGATTGTCTATTTTATTTCTATAATCCTTATATTGTAAATAACATCGAATGCATTACATACGACTAAATAATAATTAAAAAATCATAAATCATAGATAAAAAAAAAGAATATTAAGCTCTTTTTCGAATATTTCATTATAAATCTAATATCTATAATAAAATGTTAGTTTCGAAGAGAACAAAGGCTTCCTTTCTATAAGGTGGTAAGAAAACTTTGGAATCGCTCGCGACAAAGAAGTGGTTGACCCGGATGGATGCTTGAGCCGTGGTAATTTGAGGAACGTAAGTCGTTGTGAAACATCGGTCGTACGTGACACTGAGAAACCCTTCTAGGTCCATCAGACATTGCCGCCGATACCAACGACAAAATGTCCGACGTTGGTTCGCGCGGTCGGTCGATCACCGTACACGACACGGTGTGTTAAGTGAATAATCCCCGGGCACACGTCCGTAATTCCCTTATCTATCGAAAATGGACTCGATATACGTATATCCTGATGCGCGTTTAATGCCGCCTACAGTGGCAAAGCGAAATGAATAGGTCAGACGGTTTGTAGAACACCGCAAACTATACATCTGAATATTCCGAATCGAAATGGCGATTACGAACTCTACATTCACAGTTCTCACGTTTTTAATCGAGAGCCATGTGCCGCAACTGCTAGAATTTTTAGATTACTAATATTTTCGAAACTTCTTCGGGATGATTTTCTAATAAATAATGTCTATATCATATTTTTAATATAATATTAGATCTTTTATTGTGTTGCAATTTATAGATAGGAAGCAGTTCCTTAACTTCTTCCCGAAATTACCAGATGAGACTTATTCCTATTTATCTCAATCACTGACTCTTATTCAATTTTTATCCTCTTTTCTAGAAATTCTTGATTTTTTTCTTCGAATCAATTTTTATTTTTGACATTAGGACGTCGACACAATACATGTCGTATTACTCGGTTACGAATATTTTAATAAGGAACCGCTTATTGAATAAAGATCTTAAATTCAGACTCTCAATTCTCAGTAACTCATAATGAACGAATCATCGATTCAGCGCATTACTGTTATAATCTTTCTTATCTGTATAAAATCTATATAACGAATAAAGCTAAGAACAGTGTTGTATTTTTTTCTCAATATTTCAAAATACTGTACGTCTCGCACAACAAGGTTTGGAAAAATTGATAAACATATTTCTATGAGTTAAATGCATAACAATGTATTTAAAAGTTCGTCAGAAAATTAAAGTTGACGTTTTTTAAATATTGCATTTATATGATTACGATCGATGGAAAAAAACAGTCAACTCCATCCCAGGATTCTACATAATGTTATAAAATATTATTTTTAAAGTTAAACGCTTCTATCTGAATTTTTATAACACGATAATTCTGTAAACGTCTATTAGGTCAAATGAGCATGCTATAATGCCTTCGAACGACCGCGTCGTTTGCCAATATCTGGGTCGTAAGTTTTACACGAAAGAACGGTGCAAATATGATCGCTAAACCAGAGGTGTCTTTGCGAAAGCATATGAGATTCAAGGCGATTTTATTGGGATAATAAAACGCGCGGCGGTTGCGCGCGTATCCGTCCGGCGATGGAAAGTCGATAAACCGTCGACGGAGGCAACGAACCTAACATGAGTCATCATCATCTAGGCGTCTAACGAAACACGAGAGACTAAATCGAGCACCTTCATCTGGCAATACGCCGCTTTCATTCAGCCTTGCCTCGTCATTAAGAGGCGCGCCGTCGTAAAAACGCGCGCGGCTGCCAAGATTCGACGTGAAGAACGAATCCTTTTATACGTGAGAAAATACATCGGATAGACGGGCTGTCCCACTTCGAACTGACCATTCGCTAATAGTCTCGTTAATCTCGTAACTTTGTAATGCAACACTAAATTATGTGCGGTACGTGTTTGATATTTTTCATTCAACAACCCTATTTTCTGGCGTACAAAATCAACCGTCGTCGTAAAAAGGTCTTTTGTACTCGCTCCACCATTTCAAGTTTGCAATTTAATTAACCGCTTGCGAACGAACCGTGGAATCGAGCGCCAAACGTATCTTTGAGATTTCAATCTAATAAAATTCAATTCAACGACAAAAGCAACTTACTGCAAAAAAAAGTTCGCAAAGTGAACGTGTTTTTTATCGGTAACTCTCGATGAATGCGTTGATTGACAGAATGATAAATCGAAAACATCCTCGCTAGTATGGCCTTTCATTCGTCGATCTAGTTAGGTTCTTGATGGAGTCGCCGAATCTATTCGAGGCGTCGACATAGGAAAATAAACATCCATGAGAGAGAAATGAAGAGAATCGAATGGAGGAAGAACGAACAGCACTTAACTCGAAGTAGCGCAGTGAGTACCGAGTAATCAGCATTAAGTCAAGAAAGCAGGAAAGCAAGGAATTGTAGTAGCGCTTCAAGCGTCATACAAATTTGCACGATTTCGTGCTTCATATTTCAGGCTGTTAGTGGAATTTTGAAATAGAACGAAAACATTCTTTTTACGCTTTTAATCATCATTATCATTATTATCACGTTCAGACATTCGAATGCTTGAATTAACAATTTCAAATCTCATTCAACGTTTTTGAACCATGCATGTCATATATCGCAGCACTCTATTTGATAGAGATTAATCGATGCTCGGAATTGTTCTACACGATTTATAGCAGCGCATATGCCATCTACCGACATCTTAAAAATTCAGTAAGACAAAACTCTGGCAGTATTTTTTTTTTTCGTTAAAGCGAGGAATAGATTGAAATTGTTTTGGGAAAAATTTGCGGCTTCGGCGAATTTTCTTTTTGCCTACCTTATACAGGCCGCTCGTGTTATTTCAGTCAACTGAACGAATTGCCTGGGGCTCGGAAAGCCAGGGAAATGAAGAAATTGACTTCGATGTAGTCTTCAATTGAACGGCACGAAGGGCAATGCCGCCGGATGCGAACCAGCACTGCGCGTCGGTAAAGAGATAGCGAGCTGGGAGCAACACAGAAGCTAATCTTTTAGATTAGATGTATCGTGCGCCTTTGAAGTATTATTATGCGGGAATATATTCATTCCACGGATTGCTAAAACGATTAAGAGCATGTTATATAAAAAGATTTCACAATTATTTCAAAGGCAATCATTAAAAATTTTCAAATCGGAATGTCAAATTAGACTATTTGTGTAGTATCACACAAACAAATTAACTTTGAATGCGAGCTATAAAAGTTACCATTAATGATATCAAACTATATTAATTAATAAAGCAATCTATAAAAGTGATCTGTGAAACTGTTCTTTAAAGATATTTTTGAATTTTTTTAGATTAATAATATAGACGGAGATTTATCCTACATCCGCAATGTACTTTCTAATACACGAAAGTGTCACGAGAGTTCATCATGTGTTTTTCAAAAATATTCAAGAAAAAATCGCGAATTCGTGAGATTGCGGCGTTGTCGCGAAAAGTCGGAGAAACGAATCTCATACGAAATCACGAGACATTGTGAAATTGCGGTGCCGAAAGCACTAAGCAGATAATGAACGGATAACGAGACGCCGCCGAAAGCGTGGCGAACTTTGCTTTGCGGCATGAACAAATAGATCGGCTGGTTTAACGCGCCACCAACGCGGTGCGCCGTCTGTCATGCACCACCGTCTACCAAAGATAATTTTGTTGTATCGCCGTGAGGCACGCAAATTTGCGTGGCAGAAGGGAAAACGTAGCAGATATACGGGAGTTGTTGCACAAGGGGTAAAGCTCGTGAACAATAACCCGGCGACGGGATGTCGCCGCGCCGCGGAAAAAGAAAGAGCCGGATCTGATGGGATGTAAGTAAGTGGAAATCGCGATTGTGAATCAGACGCGAATGTACGTTGACTAGGTGGAACGTTTATCAGGATCGAGGTCTGAATGACGTTGAGAATAATGGTGCCTACCGTTAGCGAGAGAGGATAGAAAGTTTCTCCTTGCGTAACTCGATGAGATCGTATCGACGAGGTGAATATCGAAGGCAAATGAAATCATCGCAGCTACGAGTTGAAACGAAAAAAAACTGCAGCGGAATATCATCCCAAAAAAAATCGCATTAAAATTTATAAGTTCCGAAAGAAAGAGAGAGAGAGAGAGAAAGTGAATAAGTTAGAGAAAACGTTTATAATATATCAAAAAATTCTCATTTTTATCGAAGGTGTTTCATTAAACTTTCATTGCTTCATGTTTAAGCGAGTTTACTAAAAACATCATTTTGACTTCGAGGAGGTCAAAGCACCCCTTTCAATTAGACTTTTCTCTACTCTTTTGAAACTATACAAAAGGATGCAAGGTAAACACTGCCGAAAGCAAAATCGTGTCGTGCGCTCGCCAAGCTTTATGTACGTTCAAGCGTGACCGCGGAGATAAGCGGGCATTTGCGACGGTGCATCGACCTGTGCCAAATCGGAGTACCGATAAGAGGACCAAAAGTCGCCCGTTAACGATTAATAGCTCGAAGCTTTATCGTCGTGGATTTTGTTTGTAACCGCAAAGCTATCACGCTGACGTGCATCGCGTCGACAACACGACGACGACACTGTCTCACAATGACGCCGCTGGTCGGTCACTTAGTGCCTCATATGCAATTATGCATATGCAATTCAAGGGTACGGTAAGAGAACTATCCCACGGATAAGGGTTATCATCGCTGCGACGGGATTAGAGCCGTAAATAGCCTGTGAAAAAATCCAGTTTGAGATCATCGCCCTTTTCTAAAATTTATTACTTTCCGTAACGTGCACCTTAATATCTACTTATAATTAACCAATAATCAATGATGATGTAAGCTCATGTTTAACTATATCAGTGCAAACTATTAAGAAAAAAATTAAAATATTAGTTCGTTATAAAAAAAATTGATGTGTATAATAACTAAAAAAAATAATTACAATTTAAGTTTATTACAGTTAATTTTACTATAGGTATTTACAAAAAAAATTTCAGATATTATTTTCTTTTATCAATACACATACATCAATTAAAAATATATTTTTCTGATAAGACTATAATCTTATCTTCCTTATTTTATCTTTAGGAAATAAATCACAAAAAACAGATGTGTATTGCTATGTTTGATAATAATTTTCGTAATTTTTTTCTCAAAGTTATCAATATCAATATATCAATTCAGTGATACATTATGGCAAACGTATTCACAATCTGTGTTTGGATAAAAATTATCGCTTTTGATATAATATATCAAATGATAAAACAATCGTTAAATTCACCAGATAACCAAATCTATTTTATTCACTTTTGTAAATCGCAATTGCATGAAATTACAATCTATCCATGTTGTAATCCGGGCTAACAATGATACGTTCGAGTTATTAAATAATATCCGATTTTAACTAATCTATAATAAAGACCGAAAGAAAAAGTAAACTGTCGAAATAGATTGAAAGCGTAGATTAAAAAATAAAAGAACAGAAGGGAAAGTCTTCGAATTTTCCTGACGGTACACGAATGAGCAACAAGCGGCTTGCTTGTAAAAGTTTCACGATCTTGTCAGAAAAGAGAGATGGATTTACACACACTTCACGTTGGCCAACCGACGTAGGAGTTTCGAGGAAACGAGCCAATTTACACAGCTGCTTAGTGCTGCGTCTACGCCTTCAAATCGCCCTTCATCAGCGCCCTTCTTGGTGACAAGAAGGATCCAAATAAGCACGGATTATTTATTTCAAGGGTGGCGTAAACCCAAATTTAAAATACAAATCCATAGGAAACATAGGAAACACGATACACATATCTAATATAATTCATTCATTTAAATCAAATCCCTAAGATTTTTACAATAAAAATTAATTTTAAAATTGATTTTTGACGTATGCAGCTTTTAATAACGAAAAAAATTATTAAATAATATTATATAATAATGAATAAATACTATCTTCATTATGAAAGAAGTTGAGAACACTCGTAACTGTAAAAATAAAGGCAGACTATGTTCTACGAACTGTGGGACTTCCGGCGAACGCAGGTAAGCTGAATTTTGATTAGAGAGAGCTTAGAAACATTTAACCAAATTCGAAAACTTGTTATGAATCATGAAAGAACCCGAAAGTTGCATTGTCCGACTTGGAGCGAATCCAATGATAAATGAATAACGATAATTTCTACGTGGGTTAACTGGTGCTTTAGAAAAGGTGCGAAAAAACTGCGTTCGCAGCGGCGGGACGAGTTTCGAGACGTTTGTTTTGCGTGCGGATTAATAATAAATCTTCTCGTTCCATTTTTAGGCGGCAACTGTCTTTATGAATAAGTGAAGATCCACAAAAAAATATCTTTTGAAGAGAAAAAACGCTTCGAAGCATCGAAACAGTTTCTAAGCACGTAGATTGCAATAAAAACCGAGAAGTAACAACATGGAAGAAAGAAAGGAAACGAAGGAAAGAAAGAAGAGAAAGAGAGAGAGAAAGAGAGGAGAGGAGAGAGAGAGAGAGAGATTAAGCAGACAAAAATGATTTAAAATAACATGCGAGTCCGAAATGCTGTTTGTATAAAACATTTCCTGTAGGTGAATATAGTAAAACCAAATAAACAAATAGGCATAACAATACATATAATCCAGGAATAAAATTTAATTCAGTAGAAATGAGGCGCTCTATATATATATATATATATATATATATATATTAAAATGTAAAATAAATGTATTAAAAAAAACGAGCTGTAAAGTTTAATTTATTTTGACGTAATTCATTATGCTTAATTTTATTTGATTTACGTAGCATAAAGTTGTAAAAATATTTGGAGGATGAGCCGTAGAATCGTTCGTATTACGCACGCTGCACAAATTAATGTGGAAAGCTTGTAATGCGCGTGAACTTTTGTCGCATAACTTTCACGTTGTACTGCAACATTATGTTTTACAAAAGGACGAAGATACGCGTATCACTGCGGAAGATCATTGTAAATATCCATACGTGGCACCAACACTCGCATTAAAGAACGATTTAAATGCGCTCTTGGCGAAATAACGGTTGGAGATTTTTAACGACGAGAGATTTAGGACAAGGAAATTTATCGAAAAACTTGCGACAATTCTAACGAATTTGCGAAGTTTTTGCAAAAGTAGGCGAAAGAGGAGCAAACGAGATAGCGTCCATTTAACTACGGACGACGGATTTGGAGACATTCGTTCCCCTGTGCTCGGATTTAACGACGAAGTCCCTCGAATCCATTTTTAGGTGACGAACCCTACTAGTAACCGTAGTAAAGCTATTCCACGAAAATAAAACTTCGAAATCGAGAAAATGGAACGACGACGAAATCTCAGGGGGGCGCGCGGCGAATCGGTCTTATTGAAAAACTTTGCGTAAATCCGAGGTAAAACTTGGCGAAAAGCCGGACGAGAGGCATTGAGCGAATACGGAAGTTTGCTACCGGGTATATAATTAGCGTTTTCAACAATTCCGTGGCATTCACCACGCAATTGTTGTTTAATATCTGTGAATTAATATTTATGTTAGCATAACGTTACGTTGCATTATATATTGGATTGGGAGGAAAATAATGTCGTATTTTTAGCTCAAAATCGAAGCAAATTTATTCATATTTAAAAACAACTTCAATCAGTAATGGAGTCTCTGCAATTTCTTCTCTCTCTTTCTCTCTCTCTCTTTCGCGTTGTGTACCATTGATTATTCGAGGTTAAAGTTGATTTTATCGTCAACGACTGGTCGATTAGAGCGCTCATCATCTTCGTGTCGTATCATCAGCATGAAACTTCGCAAAGTATCTGGCAGATGCATTCAATTACGATATCTTCCATGCACGGCATATATTTTTTTTCATTTGCGTCACGTTTTTCCCTTTTCAGAAGACAGCATCAAACAGCGAAAATATAGCTTGTTTTGTTCCATTTTTCTCTCAAGTGAACATAAACGTTTCTACTATGTACACTATTTCCACGCGCTTAGAGGTTTCACAATAACATCCATTTCGATTGGAGTTTCTCTCTAACAAAACATACTAAAGCCATCTCTATTGAGAAAATATGACGTTACTTTCCTTCCAACTCAATATTTCCAAAATATATAAATTATTTTGTAAAGTATTAAAAATAAAATTTGTTCGATCAGTTTCTCGCGCGACGTATTGTATAAACGAAAAATCTCTCCCTTTATTACTCTAATACAGTTCGTGAATTTAATTTCTAATATACATACACTTTTAAGACTTACGCCTTATTTTCGCGTACGTAATAACGTATAATTTATACGCAGCGTGTCAAGAAAATAGAATATATCGAGAACGTATCTTCTAGAAGATAACGAAGATAAAAGTGAAGATAAAAGCGATAAAGTATACTGAGAGAATGCAGAGTCTGTCAAACAATCATGGAGACAGTTAAAACTAATAATGAAATCGTGGCAATATACGATTACGTACATCGAGATCGCTCGATGCTCCACTTACTATTCTCATATGTACAATTTGTCACACTGGTTTCCGACGTACGAGCAAAGTGGCACTGGCCACTTATCATAGAAAGCATTAAACGTACGGACACAGATAAGAACTGGAACGAGCGGGCACGTTCGATACTCATTTGTAAGACTAGGAATGTATTAATACATAAGCTTCTTACGCTCTTAATCTCATTTAAAATCTGCACGACTATTATTATCGCTATTGTATCAATTTGTATCATCAAAATTCATGAAGTTCCAAAAGCGAACTACTCGCAAGATAATACTACTCACAAGCGAATCGCATATTCTTAATTAACTATATCATTAGAATAATTCTAGTTATTTGATAATATCATTCCGGAGTTGTCTGGCCATTTAAAACGCAGAAGATTTAATATTTTACGCGATATTGTCTCAGAAAATTGTACGTTGAAACGTGAAATAACGGATATTTTTTCCTCACTTGCAGAGGATATTGAGCTCGACGAGACCGGAGAATGCATTCCAGCATGGCGAGACGTTTTTTTTCTGAAAGCCGAATCTCGTAGACGGAGCTACCCGATGGCGTGAAAACTGAGGGCCATTGTTAAGCCGGAAATAGATTCGGTTTTCGTTGAAGACGCCAGACTTCTCGACGGTTCTCAACTGCACGGTTGAGACACGTTCGCTAAACATAGATTGGGATCGCGATTAGGTCACGTCAAGACATGGCTCCAGTTGCAAGCATGCACGAATCAGTGTAAGTTAGACGAATAAAACCCTTTGGGCACCGTTTATTTTACACGCCTGCGGCCGCCAGTCGTAAATTTCCCGGCAGGAAATTACGATAAACACTACATCCCACTTGTTTCTCGTGTCTCGAAGCGTATGCGTAGATTTAATTAAACGATCGAAATTACGGAGGAATCTTGATATACATTTGCATGATAAAGTTACTCCTTCCCGTCGGAATCAATGTCAATTAATTTTCGACAAATATCCAAGATATGAAATATGAATCAAAGAATAAAAAGTCAATAAGAATCAATAAAAACCATGATGTGTATATAAAACACACCTATTATTGGAAAATCACATATTTTGACCCGCTTCGTTCGCCATCTTCAGTACATAAAGAAATATTAAGAATAAATGAAATTCACATTACATATAAAAAAATAATGAAATATGATGTTTCTGAGATATAAATGATTGAAGAAAATCGAAACGCGCCGAAGTTTCAAAATCCCTGAGTGTAACTAAATATATTAATTTAAAATTTATTAATTTTTAATTAAATTTATCGGTTTAAAAGCAAATTGGTTTTTCAGATTCAAACTTTTAATATTTAAGAATTTTCGATATTTAAATACCGAAAGAATCTTTGAAAAACTTGCAATGACGTCTTTCTACTCAAGAAAAAGTCATGTCTAATTTTGTCAAAGAATCCATTAAAATTAAGGATAGGGATTCTGTGACACTCGGCAGATCAAATAACCTACTTCTTTTAACTTCGTCAACGATGCTGATGAAAACGAGCAGCCGACTCGACCAGTTTTCAACGACTTTCCGAGATTTTGTATTGTAAGAGAAAATGAGCGTATCAACACTTTCTTTGTCGATAACGATCGTCGTCGAACCATGGGTTGTTGCGATATCGGCCGATTATGCAAATCGTAGTGTTACCGTTAAATTGCATCCGCTGCGCGATACTAATATCAGACTTTCCAGGCTCGGCGAAACGAGCGTGCAGATTACGAGACCGATCGGTGTCCTCGATTATTCCGTTCCTCCGAGAATAGAACAAAACTTTTATATTTCATGGAATAATAAGTCGTGCGAAAAAAGAAAATTTATTTCCGCTCCACGATTATCTTTTTAAGAGGAATTTTTTAACAATCTTCAATTTCACTTTCCTGGAATACTGGATATTTTTCCTCTCATTTCCACAGCAAATGAACGATAAATACAATTCTTGAATATTTAAAATTTCTTAACGCTGCTCACATCAGAGGAAATATTTTACGTTTTAGAATAATGTAAGAAAAAATTTGAGTGTCAACGAAATTTCTAAGGCATATCTATGTAAACACAGCAATAAAAATTCTTTTCGAAGATATACTTGGGAAACATTCAAACCATCTAGAAAAGAAAGACATGGTGGCACGTTTGAAAGGGGAGATAAAATACTTTGGCGCGTTCGCGATTGTTGCGGAGGATGAACTGCAGTCGCCTTTGCCAAAAATCTCGGCGGCCACCAGTCTCGTCGTCGTCGTCGTCGTCGTCGTCGTCGGTGCAACGACGTCGTAGAAAGAAAACGTCATATCGAGAGACTACAATTGGCCCTCAGTGCGGAGTCCGATTCTCTCGCACAATAGAACGCCAAGATTTTCTTGTATTTTATGACACACTCGCGCAGCCGTTGCGGAGGTTACGATCTAAACATCAGCGAGATTCCGGGGGAAGCTTCTCTTCGTTCGACACGGGGCGGGCTCTATCTTTACTCCGAGTTTATCGTTGCCGTAAAGTACGTCTGTCGGCGCACTTGTTTTCGATAGGCGAACGGCCGCGAGCCCGACGAAAATTTTTTTCCACGAACAAACCCCGGGATCGAAAACGAATCGCGGCGAAGAATAGCGAAAAACTTCATATTCGAGTTTTGTCGCGAACGTAATCCTTCGAACTCGATATCGTATTTTTTTTACTGATAAAACAATTGAAGCAACAACGTATTGTTTTAACAATTTATCCGCGATATTTCAGATTCAGCTTTTATTTTCGCGATGAAAAGGAATACTGGAAAAATATCTCGCAATCTACTATTATATCTGTTGTAAATTAGACTTTTAATTAACCGGATCGATTAGAAGCTCGTGCAATAAAAAGTATCGAAGAAAATATTTCCTCTCGTTTGCGTTGATACGTGTTTAAAACGGAGTAAAAAAAAAAAATAAAACGTCACAAAATTAATCAAATATCAATTCTTTTCTTCGTACTCCATTTAATCCATAACATGGATAGAAACAGAAAATAGTGTTTCTCTTCTGCGTCACGCCTGACTAAAAAGCAAAGAGAAATATTTTCTCGGCTGTACGTGATTCATCTGTCAAACTATAATTCTTTTTTATGATTAAATAAAATTTTAAATAAAAATACGCATAGACACATTTGTTTTTACAAATAAATTAACAACCGCTTTATGTGTATGTAATTTTATGATCTATTAATCTTCATTAAAATTATATATAAAGTAAAACTCATATTTTTCTTATTTTCATATATATAACGTATGATAAAAAATTCCCCCTATATAAATTTGGATAATTCGCCTGAATATTTTTATTTCACAAAATCGAGAGTTAAAAGTAGCAAATATATTAAATTTGGTAAACTTGATTTTACTTGCAAACAATGCACAGAAAGAGATACAGAATAAAACGGACTTGTTTAAATTAAGTATCAAAATAGATTGAGAATAGTGATTGAATTTTGCTTTTGCCTCTTTAACATCAAAACTTCGATCAATGTTGATAATGATTTTTATCATAAATGTGCGAACAATGTGTTAACGATGAATTACATGCTTGCACCTCGATTCACGATTATTCAAGTTCCGCGAGTTTTTACAATCACGTATTTATAACTAATCATCATTTTACGTAATTCGCACGTCGTGATTATGTCGCCGGAAGAACTTAGTGCGTAGCGATGCGTCGCGCCGGTGTTGATTCTGTCGCTCGTGGCTGTGTCAGCTAGCGCATGCTTTGAGTCACCGCAGGCAGATGCGGCGTGAAGCGACGACATTGACTCCAGATGACTCGCATCGAAAGGAGAATGTGTCTCCCGTCGTAATGCCTGTCGAGCGGCAATCGAACGTGACAGATGAGAAATACGTCGTCAAGATCTTAAATCACTACACTATGACTTACCGATACTTTATTGTAATAATACACACGTATCTATACTTTGAGACGATGACAAAGTTTAGACAAATTAAACTGCATGTCGAACATACTTCCTCTGAGAAAATAGACTGTGAGAGATGGGGCTTTCCATTAATTTTACATAATTAATTACTCCATTAATTGCGTCAACAGTAACATATGATTATCATTGAGGGGAAGATTCATTTCCGATCCCAGAATACCGATCGCTAATCCGAAGGGAAGGGTCGAGTTATTAATGTGGAACGAACATATGGTCGTTGGCACGCGTCACACAATTCCCAAACAAGCGCTACGTTTAGAATAGTGAAACAGGATACGAGCGGAAATGGACGAAAGTTGTATATATAAAGGACGTTAATCACGAGGGAACATAATACATTTATGCATTTTATAGTGCTTCTCTTATAACTTAGGCGGATCGCTAAAGGTCGTTAATTTGGCAATATGTATCCTATTGTATGTACTAAATATATCGTATAGCGGTGAATAATGCTCTCCTGAAGCAAACCGTACCACGACGACGGGTATTAAAGAATTGGATGTCAAGAGCAGGCGGTACGTGTTCTTACCAACCGTTTTCGTCATACCTCTTCTTGCCATACGGGGCATTTAACGTGTTTAGAAAGAAATCCCGATTAGAAGTGGTTTCCCTCAATAAAAGTCGACTTACAATGGATGTCATATGAAAAAGAAGGGGTCTCCGATGTCGGATACGCGGCATAAATCCATCCATTCAATCGCGCTCCGCGTTGACCTTCCTGGCTATGAAAATGGGTTAGGTGAGAGTACACGTGCACGATTCAGAGGAGCGATTCTGTAATCGCCGCACGTACGGAATCCTAGATATTTCATCGAACGTGTCTTCGCGGACGGTTTCCGTGCGGACTTCCGTACGTTCGCGAATTATTTTGACCCTTCAATCATATCCTTCAACTATTTGCATCGTTGAGATTTGAATTAAACACGCTTGTTAACACGCAATATCTTCAATGATTGTAACGCGCGATATAATAATAAAATTGAATATCGAATAAATTTAAAAATATATATAAAATATTTTAAATTATAATATTATACATTTTAATACATTACTTGTTTTAATTCGCTTTAAACCTTGTAAATTCAATCGGATCATCATTTTAGATGAAATCTTTTCTCTTAAAATCATTTTCTAAGAAATACAAAAATTATTAATTCTGCAAAACTTCAAAGTAACTCCATAAATAAATACTATCAAAATGAATTTGAACCATTACATTTCGTTACATGTCAATTTATTTTTCGTGAGACAGTCAATCCCATCGACTTGTTCCCGCGATAGCATTTCCTTATATCGTTTCACACACTGAGAAGACCTCTTGCGCGGATCTCACGAATGCGCTTTACGAGCTCGGTGACCGCGTAAAAAGACCTTAGATAAAAAGTGTTCGTTCTCGGCAGACGGTTAAACCCGTTACGGATATAGCTCGAGAGAGAGAGAGGACGCGGGTGGGGCGGAAGATTCGTATTTTCGAAGCGGTCTGCCAGCATCTGTCGGTAGCGAGCATAGAACGAGGATTGAAACAAACGCGCAGAACATGAGCACGGAACATGAGGGAGAATTATCTCGACCGAGGTGCGTACTTAGGATAACAGCGCGAAAAGACAGAAGTATATCCAAGGAGAATAAAAAGAAAACGCGAAAGGATTCTCAGTGAAACAGAATGGACAACAAACAAGTTGAGCTCTGGCATTAAAGAGAGAATACTCTTGTATATTTCCTTTAAAGAACTCGCTTTCTCTGATTTTTTTTTTGTAATTAAAAGCGGTTTTAATCCGAAGATATATATTCTTAACATAATATAGATGATTATTTAATGTAAAACTATTTGATATTTTAAATTATTTTTATATTTCTACGTATATCGTCACCGCATATAAGATATTCACTTCAATATTCCATTACGCAAGATTCGATATGCGTTCTACAGACAATCGAGATTTCGTAACATGCACAACTGTTTTTCGTTTGATGCAGATTATAGTTCGTGCCTAGCATCGGAAACACCCACGCGCGTTGCGAATCTAGGACTGGCCATAGAGCATCCATGGCCGATCTATCGATCATTAATTATATGCGAACGCCGTTGTACATCCCGATAAAAGAAGCAAGCATAATTTAGAGAAGCATGATTATAACTTTTATTTAAATTCAGATTAGTTTGCAAAGAGAATATTTATTTTTTCTCTCTCTCTCTCTCTACATTGTTTAGAAAGAAAATATTTTCTAAGCAATTTAAATAAAAAAATGCGATTTTTTAACAAACACATACGTGTTTGTTTCTCCCACATTTGGCATTTTAACTTTAGTCACATTGATAATAACACAGCAACAAATAAATCTAACAACAGAAATTGTATCCATTATAATTATTAGAATCTCAATCTGATTTTACATCGTCAGAAAGTTCAAAACTCAGGAGTTTCTTCATTAGCGATACTAATGCATGAAATATAAAGCCCCTGGGATTTTACAGTAATTAATTTCGTTTACGCGTCATCTTTGTTAACAAAGTCCAGCCAAAGTTAGAAAGCTTATGAAGTCCTCCGTGAAATCTTGTCAAGCTTCTTTTAGTAATCTATAATATGACAGAGCGAAAATGCAAAATTTTCCTCTTGAATCATCCTGATATGAAGTTATTAGATTGTCGATAGATTGTTCCTTAAAAATATCAGTATTAAAATAATGTAAAGCTATTAAAACATCGAAATGTAACGTAACTTAATTTTTGACATTAATTTTAATACATCCACATATTCATAAAAATACATAAAGTATAATAAAAGCAGTGTACAAAAACATCGACTTGGTCGAGATGTAAAATAAAAACATCAAGATCAAGTGTTATCGATAGAAAACACTTCGAAAACATTCTGTATTCTTGAACATCAGTCGATTAAACATCAATTGCACCACTCTCCATTATTTACACATTCTGTATCTTCAAAGTATCTTCAAAGTATACTCCGTTTCGCGTCGTATTATAAAGTGTTGAAATACTTTCGAAAGACTAGAGAGTGGTCAAATAGTATCGATATCAAACTTGAGCATGCTTTATCCTCCATTCGTGCTAATCTGCGGGTGACGTGGATGACACGTCGACTGGCGGTTCGCCTACACTTCGTACATATCGCTTCTGCCCACGCATGGCACGAGCCGTCTCTTCGTTGTCGTCGTCGATCATTCTCATTGAGTTTAACGCTTTCGAGCAGCACTCACACAGCGCGTTCGAGCGACGTATCCTCTGCTTAAATCTGCGTCGCGTGATTGAGATTTCCTATGATCGTTCCGAAAAGCGCTATCAATTATCGCGTCTTCCTCGGCGTCGCACAACGGATCTCATTGCATTTTGTCTAATTTTGCAACGTGCGATAATAGATCGAGACTTGGCAAAACGAACAAGTATGATCAATGTTATGTATCGTTTATTAGTTTTAATAACTAATAATAACAATAATCGAAAGAAAAATAACCTTCGCAGTTTCAATTTTTACCTCAAATATCTTGGACGATAACATTCGGAGCGATTTCCCAAGTGATGCAAACGGTAGCTATCATCTTTCATTCTCTTCCGTGCAATATTTGAAATTTTATACGAAACGCCTCAGGTGCACCGCAATGTACATAATGCACTCCTGCGTACTCCTGAGACATACATTACACGCAGATGCACCGCATCATTGCCCATCGCCTTCACGTAAGCTTTCTTACTGCGAACGCGATGCATCGTCGCGCCGCCGTGCCCGCCCGCAGCAAGAAACGCTTTGTTTGCCGTTGTGGGTGGGGACGAAGCGGTGCTCTTCTCCATTACCAGCCGATTAAGCCATTAAGTTTGACAATAGACCATTTTCTGGCGAGCCAACGAAGTGCAAGGCTCCGAGAGTCTTAACGTTTTTCGTGTCAGATACTTTAGAAAAATATTTTTCATTGGATTTGGCCAATTGTCTTTGATCGTTAAAGCAATTTCTCGATCGCTAACAAAGAGCAAATCTCTGAAAGAAAAGCGGATAAATGAGAATAATGATGCAACTAGATGCTTACTATGTAAAGCGTTTCTGTAACTCTTATATTCATAGTTGCAGAGCAGAACTGTAATTATTGGAATTTTCATTTTGCAATGACATATTCATCTTCTTTTCTTTCTCTCACGTAAACTTCAATGGTTCTGCCATGAAAAGAGAAAATTTTTATTACTTGGTTCTATATTTCCGCATTTTTATTCGCAAACTAATTATAATTAAGTACTTTATTAATAATTTTTTCTCAACGCGATCAAAAGAAAATTTACAGAAAGGTACATTGAATAATATTTCTACTAACTATTTCATGAAATATTGTGCTATTGTATCTGATTGTCCGTTTCGAAAGCTCTGATTATCTCTTCGTCGTACGACCAATTTTCGTTGTCCATCTCTTTCTCTGTCCGAGCTTCCCAACGGCCAGTCCCCGTCGAGACTCTCTTTTCTATTCTTCGGGAGGGAACACTCGGTAGCTCGATGGAGCGTTTTGACATCGACACAATGAGAAAGGAAGGTAAAGCAACGCGGGCAAAGTTTCATTGCCTTTCTCGACAGCTGCATCCCTGCCCGGCGAACACATTCAATCGAACGGCAGAGCGGAGCAAAAACGGCGAATTTTCCTCGCATTCCACAAAATAAAGTCTGAAGTTCGCAATCCGCGATGCATCGTGTGTTTGTTGCTCAGCGATCGAAATGATATTTCATACAATCCCGAATTTTTTTATCCTGAGCGAGTCATGATATTCCTTTCTTTGTTATCTGTCGCTACTTTAGGAGATACTTAATAGAAAATACGAATACGCGGGAAAAATTCAATCGCAAATTTGCGAAACAAAAGTATCTCATTTTTCGAAACGCGACAATTTTAAATGATGCGAATGTACGCAGATATATATGTGTATTTTTTAATATTTTTAAAATTTTTGAAAAAGAGCGTATCGAGAGAGGAGAGAGAATACATTTTCAGAATGGATTACATTGCACCTTTAATATCACATTTTTTCATTTCAGCGGTATGTAATATGTTTTGATATTTTACTTTATGTTCTGCGATTCACAGAGTTGTTTAATTTCGAAAAAAATTTTTTTACA
The DNA here is from genome assembly GCA_037157785.1 of Cephalotes varians. Classification (NCBI taxonomy): domain Eukaryota; kingdom Metazoa; phylum Arthropoda; class Insecta; order Hymenoptera; family Formicidae; genus Cephalotes; species Cephalotes varians. Next base: position 2,959,337 of record JANQDE010000010.1, on the reverse strand, counting down.
AAACTTCCAATCGAAGCGCAACAATTTGCAAGATGAGATATTTCATACAAAATAAACGTGTCCTACACGAGATAAATAACGCAATAGGAGATATATCATGTAGAATGAATATTTCTTTTGCTTTACGTTGCGCTATGGAGCAATTTGATTTCAATTCTATGGGCAATACAATCCGCGTAGAACATGCAGATTGTAATTAGGATAATTAGCAACGGAAGCGTTTCAGATATCGACGGAATTGTGCCAACGACCTATGTTATCTGCGCGCTAATGCAATCGCGATAATACAATATTCATCGGGATTGCACCATGTTGACCTGTCTGTAACCATAGGACAATTCACTAAATCGGAATATGGATCTGCGAGATTGCAGCAACGTCCTGAATACAATAGGATATGTAGGATATACTAGAAAGCTTACAGTTAGCTTAGAAAATTTGAAGATGTAATCTCACATTATCATTTAATCTTGTCTCACAGCACAGTAGGGATCTTCAACAAATGTTACTGAGACTAATAGATATCGACTATTAACTTGAGCTGATATTTTATCACAGAATATATTCGATGTGCATTGATATAACATTTTACGTAGATTATATTTTTAAAACATAACAATATTCATGAGTCACGTGTTAAAAATTTAATTAAACTCTTATAACAGATATTAATGCAATTTTCTCGTATGTAAACACATTTTGACGAAACATGGCTTTTGATCATAAATCCGATGGCGATAACACGGATAGTAAAAAATGTAATGTTATATGATGTATATATATATATATATATATATATATATATATATATATATATATATATATAACGCGGAACGCGTTAAAGCTCTGGTTAGCACAATTTATTTTCGAGCGTTTATTGCGCTGAGCGATATATCAAACAAATTATTTATCGGCTGTAATATGATCGAAAATGGTAATCAGTTTCTACCGGTGCGTGCGAGTCACGCGCAAATCCGTAAACTGTTATTACTCCGTCAACCCTCGCCGACTCTACGAATGCAATTCAGCATGCGAGACTGATGAATTTGGCGTATTTACCGTTTAATTGCTATTGAAATTGCATATACACCAGCGAATCGATTATTAATGATGATATTTATGCGGAAGAGAAATCTAATGAACGCACTTCGGAAACAGGATTTTTGAATGCTATAATTCTCGATTAATGAGTTGAACATATGAATGATTTATAAAGTCGATTTCAAAGCCTACTTATAGGTGCTCGAACGATGCAGTTAGGCAATACGAGAATGCAATTAGTCTATCAAGAAGAATATTTTAAAATGCGAAATATGTTTCTAATAATAAATTTCTAATAATAAATAATGAAAACTCTCATTCGGGCGGACGGAATGCGGAACATAATAGTTAGTCAGTTATAAACAAAATTATTCAAACAGCAACATATTTCAAATAGTAAATAAACGTTATAATGTTAAATTAATCATAACGCACTACTTTGACTTGAAAAAACTCGAGTTTACGAGTCGTTTACATTTTGTACTTATAGCATAAGCAACGACATGCCGCGTGCATCACGCTTACGTTCTTCGCGATATAACGGGCTGGTCCGTTAACAGCTGGCGCTTTACAGTTAGCCGGTTGTGCGAATTGTGCATTTATAGTTCCGGCAAATGGAATGAAGGATCCCAGATTCCAGAAGAGGCGACGTAAAAAGAGGAGAGAAAGAATAACGCGAATTTCGAGCAGCTACAAGCGACAACGTTCATTTTTAACGTGCCTCTAATAAACTTTTAGCAACGTTCGCGTTGTCTTCTTCAGTACGGACGGTGGCCATTGAAGCGACATAAAGCTAACACAATTGCGAAATAATGACGGCGGGTGCGGTACTGTCCCGTGCGCTGAAGCGAGGTCGCGGAACCGGGTCGCGTCGTATAATGACCGAAGGYAAAAATCCGGCGCGAAACGCTCGCTCGCTCGTGCGGGCGGAGCGCAGGAACGAATGCACTCGCTTTTGCAATAAAGTCTTTATCGGCGGGCGTTGTTGCTGGTCGACTAATACGCCGTCGATTTTATTACGAAGTGGGTAAGTGGGACGATATTGAGAATTTAACGAGCGATTTCGGTCGAATAGCAGTTCTCGACCGGACTACCTACTTGGAGCGAAGCTATACCATCTGGCGAAGCTGACATCCGCGAGCGTAATCGATCGGGCGGATCTTCGATTTTTTTCCTTATAGTGTATACAACGGAGGTGCTTCACCTCGTGCGTCGTTCCGTCCGACTGTGCGAATTTTCCGATCGATTTCTCCCTCGAGCTGACATCCGCGAGACCGGAAAATCTCTCCTGCCCATTTTTTTTCTCCCTTGTTAAATGAGTATGTCGAGGAAAAGAGAGAGAAAAAGAGAGAGAGAAAGAAAGAATATTAATATGCCTTTGCGATTGCTTCCACTCGATGAAACCACACGAGAGTAATTAATTTCCTTCGTTTGCGCGATACGTGGGACGCTTGTGGGTCGATATACGCAATCGGGAACGTGAGATGCGAAACTTTTTATGAATTACTATCAGATTCAAGTACGAGTCGTCTTCAGAATAGTTCATTTTAGATACGATACCGAGATAGGAAAAGTATTACGAAATATTCAATAATACATTAATTTTCTCACGTGATCGTTTTGAATAAGCTCGAGTAAAATCAAGCTATTGTAATCAAGTTGTTATATTACATAAAAAATATACGAGATTAAAATATAAAATATAATTTTATATTAAACAATGGTTTTGAATTATTTAAAAACGACTGTATTTATCCGTTTTTGACCGACAAATTATTACTGTTACCGCAAAATTCTGCGCTTTACTATTCACATTTTATGGATTTTAGATCAAGTTAACGTATTCATAAATGCATGTATTTGCAGATATCAAAAAATATGTTAGCCTTTAAATTCAAACACAAAATTCGTTAATTTGCGTTGTAATATCACCATGATATTGAATTCGTTCAAACAAAATGTCACCCAATCAATTTTTAATATGAGAGCGATGTTGTAATAAAAGCGAATAATAACAAGAATTTATAAAAAAAGTTATTGGCATTTTACTATACATTTCAAATACTATGGAGACTCTTTTGAAATATTCTGTGACATATCAATTGTAATATAATCGATTATTTGAATGAATTTGACGTATGCAATATGATTTTCTGAAAATACGTACATGCATATATACGCTTATATATTTTATATCGAGGTTTTATTAAAAAAATGAAAGAGATGTGTGCAAGAGATGCAAGTCACAAATAAAAGGAACATAATAAACTTGTCATTGCATTTTCGATACAAACAGCTTTCGATAAACAGCTCGGTCAAAAATTCGTCAAAAAATGACAGTAGCAATGAAACAATGGTTACGTTCAGCAAAAAAAGCAACTTTTATTGTGAGATTTTATTCTTTAATATGCAACTGTTGTAAGATTCTCTAATATGATCGGTTCATACATTTAGATCCAGTGAAGAACTAAGGAAACTAATCATATCGAAGAATTTTACAACAGTTGCAAAGCTGCTTTTTCCGCTGAACGCAGCCAATGATAAGCGTGATTTATAGTATGATGTCGATACTTCGTACCTAACTTATGGCGCCAATAACGGCGTTACATTTCTTCGCACGACAGACGTCTTCGGGAACAAGGCAATGTGTAATTTGTCATCGGTTCGCATTTAAACGACAAATGAACGAAGTCGTCATGAATCGATCTTCTAGATGCCACTCGTCGTTACGAGCAAATGTTTAATGAATAACACGCGATTCGAAGGAGCACCCTCTGTTAAATCGGTATCGTTGAGAGAGCCGCGTTAATCATCGATTAATAGCGATCCATTCGTTCTGAGTGTGCAACTACTGTGTTCTGCTCGATGACGATGACTCAGCTGGCGATGATTCGCTCTCTCGGGTCGGGACCGGAAATGCAAAGCGTTTCATCAACGCAGATTCCTATTCAAAGTGTCATATCCCGAAGCTTCGTTGAACGTCGCGAAATAAAATATGACAGAATTTTAAAAAAGAAAAAAGACGCGGAAAATTGAAAAAGGCATATTTATACCTTTTGTTAAAATACCATTGTGAAATATGTTAATCTATTCACTTTATTATTACGATATTTCTCATTTTTAATTTCTTAAAGTATTATGAAATATTACGGGAGATATAAAACGAAAGATTTCAGAGAATTTATACTTCGATAAAGATCTTAATTACAAGATAACCGAAAGACATGTAACACACGAGTGCTGGAAGGGTTGAGAATACTGTAAGAAATCATCGAATGGCGAAAGAGTCATTAGATAAGATCCGCGACTTTCAATGCGCTGAAGTGTAATACTTTTCAAGTGGCTTCAAGGTCTCTTTGTCGGTACCTTCATGGCCTGTCGAGCATTCCAAGAAAACAATGAACTCTAGCGATACTTGGAACGCGAGTTCACAACACCAGAGTTAAATAATTCATGCTGCAACAATTATGCAGCCTAATTTCGCAAAATTAGATTTGAGGGTATTTCGTTCTAATTTAGCTGAAAAGCGGAATAGATTTGTGCAAGACCGTCTTGTAAAATAATCGTTTGAACATTCCGCAACTTGACTTAACCGCTTGTCAAAAATGATTTGCAGCGGAGAAACGTGGAATCTCAGAGTTATGAGAAAAAGAGAGAGAGAGAGAGAGATTTGAGAAAGAAAAGTGATATACGATGCATCGAGAAGAGGTTTAGTCTCCGTGAGGAAACGCGCAAAGCGTGTACGCATCGCCGACATAAAGATTATACGTCTCTATTCCGACTCCGCCGCGAGTGCGATTAACCATTTTCCCACCACGTTACATATCGCTCGGGCACTCTGGCATTACTCATTTGCAGCTGGCGGCTTTTTCATGCAGCTGCAAGCGCAGCGCGCGCTTGTACGAAAGCTCGGCAGATTTAACCATCTTGAAGATTTATGCTGATGATATACGTTCGTAAGTATAATTACATTATAATGTTATCTTATGTCTTTTTTCTTTTCTCGTTCCCTGCTCTCTCTCTCTCTCTCTTTCATCGCAGATTGTTGAAAAGAAATTTATTTTATTATTTTTACGCGGTACTTATTTTATTTCGACGCGTTGCAGGCACGAGGAAACGCGAGGAGAATTTCGCAGTGCGATCGATTTAACGTTAAGGTAGACTTTTTTGAGGGTCCAACGTGCGCTTCGCCACACATGTGACCGGAAAGAATAAATAAATCGCAATGTAAATCCCATAAATCCTTCGCACGGTCCTGCGCCGCCATCGCATTTACATTCAACATACTCCCATAAATTTTTATCGACTGCATTGACGAACTGGCGATCCCCTCCCCCGAATTCAACAATAGACATAGATTCCATGGCGCCCTTTGTCAGGATGCCATCCTCGCTGGCGATCTTTTTATACACGAGGGATATTATTTATATTCGTGTCGAACCGCGGTGAAACCAATCGCGACGATTCATCATTTAATAACTCTCTATAATAATCGGACAGAAATACCCTGAGGTTAAATTAATTTTAATCGATACGCGAATGTTTCGTTCATCTCAAAAATGACTCGCGGCGCAGAATTGGTAGATATTAATAAGAGTTATGTATCCGAAAATGACAGCTGGCAACTGCAGGCTCATTTACAACGAATGAATCACCGAGATACACGTGCGAATTTACGTAATTACGTTCTGTCGCTTTGGAAAGGTCGTCGATACAAAGAAACTCGTGATTCATTGCGTCCTTCTCCGTGTAAACGCGGTGACTGTCACGCCGTATTTTCACGATGAAATTTGCTACAAGACGTTATTTCACAAGAATAAATGTCAGAGATGATATTTAAATAAGTTTAGGAAACTAAAATAGATTTACAACAGTAGCAACTCTATTGTTTTTTTCTATATATTTTTTTATGCCCCGTTTCCTGTTGCAGTGACGAATAGATTGTTTTGAAAGACACGTTAAAAATTCCAACACAAATATTCCAATATTTCAATAGAAAACGGAAAAGTCATAAAATAATATGACAAAACCCGAAATAACGATTTGAGCGAAAATTTATACATGATTTTAATGCACTGCAGACTAAAAATACGTAGTTTTAAAAAATAACTTTAACCGTTCCATATTACATCATTTTCCCGATAAGCAGTCAAATTTGTTTATTAATTTTTGACATTAAAGATAAAACGGCCCCTTTTTTGCACATAATCCTTTGATCATTGAGAATCATTAATGAACATTGCTGATGTTTGCAATATTTATATTCATGTTATTACCGGTGAAACGTCAAACGAAAATTGCTCTCTATGAAAAATCCATCTCGTGTATTATAAATAAAATCACGAAGAGTTAAATTTTTTATCTTTGACTTTACATATGTTAAATGATGTAAGCTTAAAACTATTGGAGATTCAAAATGAAATTACGTATCCTATACGGAAGAAACGAATTTGTTGAGGGATCTAAAATTTTGCTGAATACATATCTGAAAATAATTTTGTTGAACCATCAAAATAATTTTGTTAGAACCTTAAAAATAACGAGTAATACTGCAAAAAATTTTGATCATGTAATTTAAGCATTTTACTTATTTTGATTCAGCTCAAAAAAATTACTTTTCTTATCTGTATCCAGCTAAAATGTTAAATCTTTCAGCAAAACCATATTTTTCCGTGTAAGAATTAATTAATTAATTAATTTAATGTGTTATATAATGTAGATTTCATTTAAAAAATGTACAGCGGTGCAAAATAGAATATTTATGAAAATGTAAATGTTTAGACAGAAAAATCACATAAGAGCATAAACTATGCAAAAAATCTAAAACATAATGTAACTAGTTTTGTTATCTAAACGGGAAGCGATCTGTTCTCGCAATAGCAACACGGTGTAAAGAATTCCGTTCTACAGTAAAAATTCCCCAAAGAATTGCGGATCTCGCGCAAACGACGGTCACATGCGTCCTAAACGAAATCGCACGACAATGACGTTGCTTGTCGCGTGGCCTTGAAAATGCAACACACATCGTAATATGTGACACGAATAAAATTTGTCGAACGATTCATCGATCGATGCATCATATAAGAATCGACCCATTGATCATCAATTGGTTACGCCAAGAAAAATACTATATTTTTCAATAAATAATAGATTATAGATATGTGAAAACATTAATTAGAGACACAACTAAGAGATGATCCTTATTCGGTCGTAGCTAGACTTCGTGTAATATTTCTTGTGTGATTTTATATACATTTTCAAGTTCATCAAACTGCGCGCCGAATAAATTATATACTATTATACATTAAATTATATACTATTTTTCTCTACATTAACTGCCGCCATTGCAATTAAGTAATTTTGTCCTTTGTGCCTCCGTTTTTACGGTACATTTTATCGGTATGTTATTTTAATATGCTACTTAATTAAATTTATTCTCAAAATTCATACAATAAAATTTTTATTTTCTCTTCCAAAAAATTGAATTGATGAAGCGTCTGTATAGGATTTCACCCGGTGGGTTTTATTGAATTGGACTCACTTAAAAAATCTATCTAAAAAATCCACCTAAATAATCAATTAAATTTAGTAATAGTATAAATAAAATATTTAATATAAATTAATATAAATACATATAATTTAATGTTATAAATAAAATAAAAAAATACATGGTAAAATAAGTAAAGAAAAAGAACACAATGTAACTGAATCTAAATTAATGTATTTTGTATTTTAATTCTAATCAATATTTACGTCTTCATTAGCTCGCAAAAAACGGTAAAAGCTTTTACAAGCTTCGTGACTTTTTCTATCCCAAGTCGATTTTGCAGTTTCGACCAGATAAAACCAAAAGTTTAAAAAAAAAACGCTCAATAAAGCTCAATGAATGCCGAAGACGCAAGACAACAAATTCGAAAGGGTTAATATTATTAAATAAATCAAATTGAAGTAAATTCATAGAATTATCAATTGAATAGCGAAATTATTTTAATCATTTAAATCATTAGACTATAAAAGATAAAAACGCATAAAATCCGAAAAAACCCAATAAAATCCACTGGTCTTTTTTAAAAAAACCTTAGTTTTTTTCCAAACCCTGCTGTATAGATCGTCAATCATGCGTTAATTCAATTTATTAAATTAAAATATCAAAATTTATAAATCAAGCATCTTTCGAATATTTTCTCTCTTTTTCTCTCTTTCACTCTCGTGAGTTATTGTATAATTTGATTTCGCGGATACGCGATATACTTCGATATAATTCGATTAGCATTAATTTTGCTAATCTCTCACTCTCAACTATCTATTTATATACGAGAAATAAATGTAGGTGTGGAGTTATTTATAAGGAAATCGAGAAAAAAATTTGATTACCCGAACGCGACGTATATAGCGCGATTATTAAAGGGTTAAAATTTCATATTTATATCGAGCAAATCGTGAATAAAACACGATTAAAAGGAACTTTGACGGTTGAATGTTTACGTGGCGTGAATAATATATGTATCACCGTCGCCGCGTGAATTTAGCCGCGGATCTTTTCAAGTTTAAAACACGAAGAAAGATACATCACGTATAAGAATAAATAGTATATTATAAATTTTCGCGCACGTTTCGGCACTGACACAAAAGCGTAAATGAAAGAAATATATAGATCATATAAGCCAATGAAGCGCAGGAGCCAATCGAACGACCTTGAAAACAATGCATCGGTACCAGTGCGGATTTTTCTCTCTTTTGAACGGCATGTTGACGCCACATTTTTGACGTCACACGCTCACATTCTTTTTGTACTATTCATTTCATTTTATTTTTATTTTTCGCTGCACGTGAAATCAAATTACACGATACGATCCAGTCAAATGCGATTGTAACACGCGTACACCGGACGCAGAGAGATCAGCTGGAGGCGTCAAGTGTCAGGAAAAGTTAAACGAACTCGTAACGTAACGTGCGAGGACGAGAGAAAAAAATTGCAAAAATTCGCGTGACTCACCTTGACTCTCGGCGTACGCGACAGGGACAATGATCGCCAGCGTCAGAAGGATCAGCACCAGTTTGCACCTCACCGTCGCATCGCCGCTGCTACCATCACTGTCGACGGCGACGACGCGTCGCGGATCGGCGCGCCGGGAATCGCGCGCCATGTTCCTGAGACTCGGACACCGCTGGCTGCCTGGACGCGTTGGCCGCGACTCACGCGAACGTCATGACAACACGGTGCTTCTTCACGACACGGCGCACGCTCTTCGCACGTTGGCTGTCTCGCGTCTGTCGCTCGCGCGCGCACACACCACACTCACGTTACCGACCACCCCAGCCCGACTGGCTCCGAACTCCGATTGCTCCGAACGCGCAGACCGTTGCGACACCTCTGAAGTTGGCCGACCGCCTCCTTTCCCCCACTACGACGACGTCGCGTAACGGCGCGGCGAAAACGGCCGAGCGCGCGCGATCGCGAGCGCGCCGTAACGCACGGAATTCAAACACCAATTCGACAATATGTATATTATTTTTGTAATTGACAATTCGCGAAAAAATTTTTATTTATACATTTGATGATATTCAAAACTGGAAGTTCGACTTCAAGAAATTCAATTTTCAGAAACTACCATTTTTCATTTTCTGAAGAAATATCGTATTTTTAATTTTATTTTTCGAATAAAACTATGTAACGTTAAATCTAGATTTATTGTTAATACTTATTGCGGAAAAAAGTAAAATCATAAATCTTTTAATTAAAGTCATTTGAAATTTACGCTTGTTATATACTTCGATGTATGAAATACGTAATAAATATTAATCAAACGTTAAAAAATATTTTAAACATGTTTATTACAATAGTACGTTTTTTATGTCAACATTTATTGCATAAAATTGTATATCTATTGCTTTCATTTGATAATAAATAATATTTAAAAAACTTGAAGAAGTATTGAAACATAACGATGGTTTCATGTAGTATCGATCAAACTTCATGGGTGGATGATTTTGTTCGAGTTCACTATTGTAGCAAGTGAAAATTCTTAAATTAGTTGGAGGTGACTACTTTATTTGCCTCTTAGAATGGAAAACGTACGTAAAGAATTGACAAAAAGAATCGTAAACGAATGTAAAGCAAAAGGGATATCGGTAACTAAGGATTTGGCTTCGTTTTTGGTAATTTAATAACTAATGAGATATGTTATTGAAACGCAAGTAAGATTCTAAGCAGTGATTTATAAGTGTTTCCTTTTAGCTTTCTCTTTATCAGTTAAATCCAGCGTACCGAATAAAAGAGAACGACGAGGGAAATGCGAAAGTGATCCAAGTTATAGCGGAGAGGCTATGTGAACCAAACCGACCCAGTCTTGTAACTTTGAAAAATCAGCTGTACTTTGCTAAGCATTATCACGACAGAGGTAAAAGCGTGTTTGATTTAGATGTTATTTCTATGTACAAATTACTATGATTTCATACTTTCCTCAGACGAAACTGTCAAAAGGCATCGGTTACGACTGCACCAAAAAACTGGACCTTTGGTCACCGAAATTTGCGAGACTAACAAATTAGAGAGTGAAAAGGATACAGAAAAGTTATATCAGAAAATATTGGCAGTGATAACACTTCTGAGCGGTTTGGGAAGTCCCACCGTCCCATTGATTCTAAGGTAATCATTCGCATGAATTTAATAAGAACTCGAAGTTAAATAAAATCGAGCAAGATCAATTTTCCTCACATTTCTATCCTTGATTACGGAAAATTTAATTATCTTACGTCAAATATAGCATCACCGTCGCGAATAAAAGATAATGATCTCTACGAATCAAAATCTGCACTAACCAAAAGTTATAACGAATATACTTGATATAAAATTATCATATTCTTCGTAAAATCTCCGACGTAAACTTTGATAGTATTAAATGATGATAAATATATTTGTTATATAAAGATGTATTTTATATTAGGGAGGTTTCGGTGGCGTTGCAGAGCGTCTTCCAGACTTCCGAGCTTGCTCATTATGTAACTTTGCCGAAACGAGAGAAAGAGGAACAGTTGATGGAGTTAATGTGTCTAGTTGCGGGGATCCGTCTATTTAACAGAGATTGTCAACGCGGTGGCGAGGGGATCGACGATCGTAAGAGCGTGGAATAATTTTTAATCCGATCGACGCTAACAGCTTAAATTTGAATGACTTAAATGCGGATGATATCGCGATTACAACTACGCGAACGCTTCTCACGTCGCAAGAATGATGACGACAAATTATTTTTTAGTGCCGAGCATTCTACAAGAAGCTCTAACCAAGACTCGCAACTGTATTCTCGAATTGTTAGAGCCGCTGATGGCCAAGATATATAAATTCACAGCCGTCGTGGAAAATGCGATCATGCGCATGTCGATCGACATTTCGGATGCTGCGTGTTGCAGCTCGAAAGACGCGACATCCGACGCGGAAGAAAAACTCGAGTGGGCCATCGAAATGTTAACGGCTAGTCGTCAGCAAGAGATCTACATCAGGTATTTCCCGAAATGATATTTTCGGAAGAGAAATGATCGACAATTGACATGATTTCTAATATAATAATTTCGTTGTAGAAAGTTGCTGAGTGATGTGGAGCGGAGCGAGAACGCGGTGAAGAACTTGATGGAGCGTCTTCAAGCGCGACTCTTTAAACTTCACGACACTGTTCGATATAGAACGGCTATTCCTATCACTCAAGTCTACGTAATTAAATATGACTGCTTGAAAAGATAAATCATAATTGACACTCGATAGAATTACTTCATTGGCATCTGTCATTTTAAGAAATTAAAAGTTATGGAATCCCGCAGTTTTGATAATAATAGAATAATAGTAATAATTTTGAGAGATGAAACCATTTCTATGTAAATCTGACATCATCGTTCTGTCTCAAGAAAAAAGAATAATTTATTTATTAAAATTCATTTTCTATTAGCGAAATTTTCTGATGAAATATAATGTTTCTTTGAAATCTAGAAAGTTATAATTAAATCTTTATTGGAATAAAATTTGTTAAATTGTCCTCAATAATGTAATCGTATTACGATTAATAATATATATTTTGCTATCAGCCGCAATTTATTGATCTGGCGGATATATGGATGAGTCTGCAAGATGAGGTGATCATTTTGAGTGGCATTAACAACTTCCTGTGGGAATTACAGAGTTTGAGCAATAAGGTATTAATACATTCGCCTGTTATTGATTTCGTACTTTTGGAACACATATTCAGAATGATTTACGTTATAGGCTGTGAATATTTACGATCAAACAAAATTAGATGATATAGCCCAGGATGTGGATATTCTAACCGATGCTGAAAGATTGGAACGTTCTATGGGCAATTTAATAAGTATTAATAATTTTTTAAATTACAATAACTATTAAATGCAAACGAATTCCTACTCGATCTTATTTCAGTCGCATAAACATTTTATATATACATATATATATATATATATATATATATATAATCTTCACGCATTTTTACAGCCGAGTGTGGAGAGTGTTTGATATATTATCCAAACATTACTAAAGATTTTGAGAAGATTAATTTAGAGGTAATCGCAGTTAATGTTTCTATAATTTCACAAAATTAAAAAAATTAAAGTATTTGTATAAACACTTACACATGATTTTGCTTTAAATGTTCGAATAAATTTTCAAGTAACGAGAAATGTATTAGTTTCTAGGATTTTGCGCGTGGACATTTGCAACGGGCAAAGGAGCCCTTATACCAGGAAATCCGAACAACGGTGTGGCAAAATGGAGAGGAAAATATTACGCTTTTAAATCGCCCGAAGTAGCCACTAAGTTCGGAGAAAATCCCGATAGGTATTCTTTTATTGTAAATGAAAGTAATTCATAGATTTCTCAGTTTCGAATGTTAATAGATACGTTTACGATGCGCTCAATTTTGTCCGCAATCATGCGGAATACATTCACCTTTTCCAATTACATGAAGAAATCGAAGCCATGCAAAGCCAAGAAGAGTAAGTTGTTAACTGTTCATATTCTGTCGCTTTTACAAATGAAAAGTGTAAAAAAATATTCATTTTTCAAGATTAACGGAAAAAGGATTGCGATTAAAGATTCGTCTTGATCAGAAGGTTCAAACGGACGTTCACATACTTCCGCCCTACATTGATAAAGATTATACTTCCAGTGTTTGGGAATTGAAACGTAGAGCATTACGCTTAGTAAGTCGTATTTTATGGACATATAAAAATATTTGAACGATAAAATTTATGTGTCTGAGGAACATAAAAAAGCTCGGTTCTCTAATGATAGCAATTTTAAGAATTCCGAATTATTTCTACCCGCAACTTTTAATATATTTTGATGCATTATAATATTTGTAGTTTTGATATACTACGAGACACTAATCAAATATATCCAATATATATTACGCATTATATCACATATGTACAATTTATTTTTTATCTTCTTTTAGTTCTATAGATGAAAAATCCTGATTTTGTGTATATATATATATATATATATATATATATATATAATTTTTCAGGCAAACATAAGTCGGTGTGCTACACGCAGTACGCAGACGTTTAATTCACATTTTCGATATGGTGTTTACGTTCAAGCCACTCTGCCTCAGGATAAGGAAGTTCAAACCAGAAGAGATAATTATACAAACACTAAGAAACTCATGACATTCATGTTTGGCTTGCGAGGTAGGCGGGATGACAATCAGCACATTGTATCATTCTTAGAAGATGAACTTGAACATTTATAAAATTTAAGTCGTCTCTGAGATAATTATGTAAATCTGTATATACATAAATGTCTCAATAATATTGGCATTAAATGAATTGAATAAAAAAACCATTTTTTAATAAATTACATATTTAGATTTAAATTGTAAATAATCGATCATGATATTATATGAATGCATTTATTTGGAATATTGAAAGGATATATTGGATATTATAAAAAAATTCTAGGAAATAATTGAAATAAATTACACACAAAACACAGTTTAAAAAAAAAATGAAAGCAATACTCTTTAATGACACTTCCAAATACATTTCACGGAACATTACAGTTTAAATAGATCTTTTTCTTATTTCTTTTTTTTAGAGAAACAAGTTTGTATCTAATTTATCATTTCGTACGTTTTTTTTTCACGTATGTAATGCTTTCGTCATCGTAAACTGCAATGATCTTAATCGTGTGGCTTTTTTCGTGACTTAGGCCAGCATTTTTTTAATTTATATTCAAAATACACGAATTTTACATATGTCGAAGTTCGGACCAGATGTATGCGGTTAAAAGTCCGCACCTCGCTTCGTGAGCCTATTATTTTATTTCCTACACTTCAACAGCCAGTGTCGCTGCACGCACTGTGACTTTAATCATTTAATATGCTTATAAGATATCTTTCAGTGAATATATATTGTTTTACCATTAGATCTTAAACGTTAGATTCAATTTTTACACCAAGAAACCTATATTACGACAATAATTAGTAATTACACGATAATACAATTAAACTTTGCTTACATTTGCATGTGTATAATGTAACTATTATACAGAAGAGATACATGATTAATTTTCCGCATAACTTCTCTCTTTGTTTTCTTCTTTTAACGTCCGTACAATTTCTTTTCGTCTGAAGACGAAATCTGTCATTCTATTACATCCATTTTTCAGAATATTTTCAATATAAAAAAGGATGAAGGATAATAACAAAAATAAAATTAGTACCAGACTACACACAATTCGTAGTAAAATTGCAAAAATTTATTTTTCGCCAGTATGAACCATTGTTTACGATTTGCGGTTCGTCATATAGTGTAACTCTATACATGAATTAATCGATCTGTGGGACTTTCCTTCGATTTCATGGGAAAATCGTTCCATTGGCAAATCGATAAATAGTAAACAACACATACGCACTTAACGAATCCGCATGTCTATATCGTTCACTAATCTCATACGAATGGCGAAACAGCACATTATAAACTGCAAATCATGCATTAGTCTGGCGTTAACTTTAAGTATTTTTAGGGACATCGCGGAACGGAGAAATGAAACTTATATCAAGGTAGGAGCTCTCGCTGGCACAAACTTTAAGGATTTTCGTACTAAAAGATGAATGGTTAAGATCATCGACAATAAGATATTTCTTTAATACTCGAAATATATTGAAAACAATATATCACCAATGCGATATATGTATTAGTTGAAATGTCATGTAATAAAATTGAGCCTCTTAACTCTCAAAAGAATTACTTTCAAATTTAAACTTCATTTTTATAATGCCATTGCTATAATGATGCGCATGTTATGTTGCATTAGGAGTAAGATATTGTTATTAATAATGACCATACAAATGATACAACATTTATTTTTAATTAGATGACTTAAAATCAGCTTATTGACTATTGGCCATTGTAATGTCATTCACATCTTGAAATCAGCTGAACGACCATGGTAACAAATGTCCCAATATCAAGTGAAGCTATCAAAGAACAGTTGCATAATTGAAAATAAACTTGTTAAAGAATGCATGATCAAACATGTTATTCCCAACACATTTGTTGGGAGTCATACTTATAATAATGTCTAGGATCAATATTGCAGTCATTAATGGGACAAAATAGTTGCAATGGGCGACAGAACAGATCGGAATGGTTTATAAAATCTTAAATCTGTGATTTGTAAAATCTTAAGTCGCAAGAAATACCTTTGTGTTTTATGTATAGTATGTATGTATCGTGTGAGAAAGATGAAGAGGTGCAAGAGATGCACCCTGGAATATGTTATATATATATATATATATATATGTATATAACTTGTCGGAGATCGGGATTGAAGAATGATTTAATCTACAAAGTGATTTTTGAGGTATTTCATCATACCGAAAGTTCTGAAACGCCTTACGCCGATTACCTTCATTAATTCCTCGTCACAAATTGCAAACTGTTTATTCTTAGGATCCTGTAAAAACAGTCATTTTTTGGCAATGTGATCTTTTTTAAGTAAATACGTACATCTAATATATATGTATGGTTTCTAAGATACAATAAAAGTAGTAAAGTAGAAAATGTCTGGAAAATAGATATAAAAATATTAGATAAATGATTATTTGATATAAATAATACTTACATAAAGATTCCTTTCTTTAATGATGCCCCATACTTTCTTCACGACTTCGTGTCGAGCCATTTGTTCTGCGCCAACAATCGCAGCGAGTTCTGGAGACAGTGTGATAGCGCGTGTGTAACCACCTCCCTTGCCTTTGCCACCACCACCCTTCTTTGCTGTGCTTCCTGGAGCTTTTTTGTTTTTACCCCAGTCCTCATCACTGTCACTGTCACTTCCCTTCTTTTTTCCTTTTTTTCCAGGCTTACCTGTAAAAAATATATTAACATTCCATGAAAGATTTTTAATCTTAATGGAAAATAAAACTATGTTATAATAAAAAATATATTCTACTTTTTTTGGGTGTAACTTTAGGTTTCTTTGGACTGTATTCTTCGTCACTAGCATCGTCATCACTAGCGCTTTCTTCATCGTCGGAGGATCCCTTCTTACGTTTGTTAGGAGTCTTCTTAGCAGGATTTCGCTTGGCTGGTTTTTTTTCTTCTTCTTCTTCCTCTTCTTCAGATCCTTCCTCTTCTTCCTCTTCACCATCTTCAGACTCTTCACTAACAGCTTTCTTCTTTTTCTTTCCTCCATCTTGTTTTTCTTGAAGACACTCCATGACTAAATCATCCACTTCTTTTTTCCTATAAAGAATGAATGTAATTTATTTTATATATAAATAATATTAACGCAAGAATGTATCATTTGTTATCTGAGATATGAAAACATGTCAGAGGAGGAACGAGGTGGTAACTTATATCTATTATGCTACAGTTCCACTCAGAGATCCTCTTTTTCTCTAGGACATCGAGAGACTCTCTTCTGCACAATTTTATAGTGCACAAGTGCCTATTATATGTCCTTTTAAAGTTTTTGATTCAGTTTCAAGCATAATATAATTATAATAAAATAATTAAATTACGTTTTATAATAAAAGTTAAACTATGTGTAGTAATATGATCCGCATGTCACAAGTACATCATAAATTATCAAATCAAAATTAATAAAAAAATTCGCTTCTTTATTTAGCAAAATATCTCAACTTGTTTAAAATATGCAGAAATACACTATTTTATACTAAACTTTGTACGCACATATTTATGTCAGAATTTATACCTTTAATTTTTATTAATACGATTTATACTAAAAAAAATACTTGACTCACTTTATCAATGTGATAAAATATTTTTTTATAATATATAAAAGTATTCAATTCAATCTGCAATAATATGAAAAAGACAACAACAAAGAACAAAACAATTTTAAATTAAAAATAGCTCTCTTAAGCACGTATCACGCGTAATACCTCTAAATTTAAGAAACTAATTTCTAAATGAAAATGACATTTCGAGTTACACATTAAAAGACCTTTTTTCGGTATATTAGCACGAGATATAAGATACACGAGGCACTAGCAATTCGATTAGAGGCACTATTCTTATTAAACTCACGATACTTTTTTTCAGGATATACAAGACTTCTTACACGTATCTCGTGTATCAAATAGAAAATACTCGGGGTTACAAATGGATCGCCAACATTTGTTATTGAACAAATGACAATCGAGAGCGGTAATCCACAGCGACGAGCGCTATGAAATACATCGATTAGTTGGCGCGTGCTGCTATAATGTTATTGCTTTATTCTAAACATCAGAAAACTTCACTAAAGTCAGTATAAATAAGCTTACAAATAGTGATATTCCAGGAATGTCCCGCGGTCACCGGAAGTCACAGTGTGAATGTATCAAATATGTTCACAAATCGGATAATACACATGTTTTTCATAATGTAAATGTGCCTCCAATCTAGTAACATTTGTAGTATAACATAATATCTCCTCACGATGAAGAACTCCTGATTTCGAGGTATCATTTTCCCTCTTAGTTTTTATGGTATTTATTTGCCTTGTAATTAAGGTTTTTATTTCAACATGTATCTCCAATATTTGGCAATACACGTTTAAAAGTCTTTAAGTAGTCTTTAAATGTTGCAGCACTAACGTTAGCAAATGTGCCTGTATATCAAAGAAAAATATTTTGTCGCGTCGTGTAATATGAATCGACTTGGTCATAAATTAGCGGTCGTTTTT
>JANQDE010000010.1:2855720-2938228 GCA_037157785.1 Cephalotes varians | reverse complement strand
GAAGTCATCCCTCGAGCGTAATCGCGATCAATCGGCGCAACGTTTTAACGGGCCGTAGAAACGACCACTCGGCTTCTTCGTGTCAGCGGTACATCAACGTCCGAAAGTATCGGCGCGCCCGCCGCGATAAATGAACTTCGGACGCGCGTATCTCCGAAACGGCGCGTCGCACGGCGTCACTGCCGTCACATAATCGTGTCAGTTTCGCACGACGGAGAGCTTTCTCATGAAGCGCCTCGCCCGATTCTCCCGTCTAACGCGGTCCGTGCGGCCCGTCCGCCGTACGTGCCGACGTTACTTTCGCCGCCGACTGTACCGCGCATTCGGCGCATCCACTTACGAATCGAGCGTCTCGGCGACGAAACGTCGTATCGTACGCCTCGTCTCGCGACTCGCGTCGCGGGGACAAAGACGATTCTCCCCGCGAGACGAGCGTTCGCGTCCCCGTCGCGATCGCCGTGACGTTATTTACCGACGATGTGTCTCGACCTGCAAATGCCGCCATGGGCGTTTGAATGTTCCAACATGGCCGGCGCCAATCCTCGCGGACGCACCTGGCCACGCGGCGTCTTCTCCGGCCGCAACGGCCGCGACGACGCGGCGTCGAGTGGCTCGAGCGAACGCGACGGGTCGCGTACGCCCGATCGGCGCGCGACGACGTCGACGTGAACGGCCCGATTCGTCGAGATTTATGCGTTTTCTCTCCGAAAATATTACTTTCCCTCTCGATTCGCGCGTCATTTCCGGTCGTTAACGGCGCGTGCACGAAACGAACGCGCTTTCGCTCGCCAGGTCGCCTGACCGAACGGTCGAGAAATTCGGGCGCGAGATTTAATCGCGTTTTGCGCGAGGTACGGTCACATTCGGTTCTCGGAACGAGGCACCGAACGGTATTCCCAGTCGCTGATTTGTCTCGAAGTTATTGACATTTTCGCGTTATTTGGAAGCGTGCCGTGCTCTCTGTCGGCGGCGCCGAGTATTACGTTCGCGTAACAGGTGTAGTCGGAGGACAGGCTGGAGCTTAGGTCAGGCTAGTAGGCAGGTGACGGCGGAAGCGGCAAATGTAAGCTACTTTAAGAGTCATTAATTCGTTCGTTAATCCCGTTATTATAAAGAAGATGTATATCTCGGACACTTTGTATCAAATCGATCTGAAGGCTACGCAATTTTATGATGTTTTATATAGACTTTACTCTTCTTTTGTACAATCTTAAGTGTATTCGGTTTTTCAAATTCATGCGTCATCGAAATTGAAGTGAATTCGTCATCGATTGAATTTATTAGTTAAACTGGCATATTCTAGCGATGGAATAATGACGATAATTATTATACGTAGACATAATTAATTATCGTGCTAATACAGATCTTAAATCGAAAGCTGGATTGCCAATTGCAATATTTACGTAAATGATATAAAAAAAAGTCTTATTTTTAAGATCAAAGTAATTTCCTGGACGACATTTCCGATTGAAGCTAATACTCTTCTCTACGTATTCCGATTTTTTGTGTTGTTTTTTTATTTACCCAAATTTGTTGCATTTTTTTTCTTTTTTTCTTATTCTGGAGAAGGATTTTTTTTCCGTATAAAGAAAGCGAAGAAAATAATAGAGAAATACAAAATGTTTGGTCGGTAATACAGACGACTACAGCATCCTCTTAACGTCGAAGGTAATCGCACCTCAATCGGCGAATTCACGTTCGTCGATCATTGGAGATTGGGTAAGTTACCGGTGCTCGTCGCAGAAATTTATAGTCGCGCCGCGCTCGCCGCCAGATGCCGCCAGCGTACGCGCGTCGCTTCCGTCTCGGGTTTTGAGAATATCGGATGGCGAAACGTGGGACTTATAGTTCTTGTATTATTATTGCCATTTGGTTGTACCATGACCTCCTTTTACGTCGCGCACAGTGCGGTCGTACTAACCAATTGTGAAAACATCGGCCCAAAATGCAAGCGTCAACGACTTCTTCGCGAATGATGCACATTTCGAAGGCAAATGTTCGATTCGAAGAGCAACGCCTTTTCGAGGCTGCCGCACGAAGAAACGGATACGAAACGACCGTCTCGCGCTTTTGCACTCGCACCGAACCTGCCGTTCGTCCAAATGTTAAGCCTGACGGTGTCATCGACATTCGTTGCACAAATTAGAACCGGTATCTTTTCTTCTGTTACTTTATTCGTCGTTTTGTAACGGATCGTCGGAAGGAAGGGAATCGAGTTTAAGAACGTTTCTCGCACAATCGACGCTGCTCGGACGAGCAACGTTATTACGGATCGGAACGTGACGTGATGATATTATTAGGAGCTTTAACGTTAATTTGCTCCGTCGATGCGTGCCCGCGCGAATCTCGAGCGTGCGTTTAATACCGCGCGGCAACAAATAGGGACACAGAATTACGATAAATTCTCGAGGAACACGTTGTTGCACAACTATGAGCTTGATAGGACAACTGCTGATCGAACTAATTAATTTGCCGTACCGCTTGAAGGCGACACGTCGAAGCGATACGATGACAAGCGGCGCGATGCTGATCGTGCGCCGGGAAAAGATCGCGATTACAATCTCGCAATTATTATTCTACTTATTTTGTATTCAATTAACGCTACGTTTAGACACAATTTTAATATTCATGAGACATAAAACTTGATCGAATCGTTGCAGCATCAATTGGCAAACATCGCATACATTACGCGTGCACGCGCCGACATTCCGGCAGACTCGTTCCGAATCGTCGATTTTATCTGCACGCGCGTAATAAGTTTATCGCGTTGTTTGCAAATTCATTTTCCGCACAAACGCGGCGAAAATTCGCGCGAGCCCTTCCTCTCGCCCGATGCATTATCGGCCGTTTCCTTTATCACCCGGTATATATGCGAGTGGCAGCTCGAGAGCTCGCGATGGATCAACGTGAGCACACACGCGCGTGTGCGTGTATATATGTACGGCTAAATTCGACGTGCGTCGAAGCGGTTCTCTCGCCGAATGTACGTACCGTGCCAGTCGCGCGTACGTACGCGCGTACATGTGTGCGCGCACCGCGCGTATGCATTCACGGCACGCCGGTGTCCGGCGCCTTGTCACGTGTACGTGTCAAAATCAATATTTGGCGTCACTGGGTTATGATAACGCCGCGGTGTGCGTGCCGCGGGGCCCCTTGTATGTTGTATGCACACATGCATGTATGCACACGATGTTGCCGCGCGCGGCCCGCGCACGCGAGCGGCACAATCTGCCGGATTTCGCGGAATTTCCGCGTCGCCCTTGTAACGTGCGGCGTAAACAATGTGCACGCTCCGAAACTTTTCCCATCTCGGAACGGCGGTCGCGCGTCACGTCCGCGCGTTTATTGGACGTTTTTGAATCGCCGGCGAGAGCGTAGCCGCCCGGTAGCCGACGATGTATCTCGGTCGTCACGATAGAGTAAGGTACGATAGCAAAGTCCAGAGTGGCTTCCGACGTTTGTCACCGATGCTTCTGAAATTTCCTGCCGCTACCGCTGCTGCTGCTGCTGCCGCCGTCGACGCCGACGATTTTTCGTCGCGACTGTTCGCGAACGGGAATGGCAACAGGCGCATTTTTAGAATCCGCTAATTTTAATTCTTGTAAACTGATCGGTCAATTAAATCCGTTGTTGGTAACTGAAGAGTTGACTGCGAAAAGTTCACATACGCTTAATTGGACACAATTATGAAAAGAAACTCTACGAAAAAGATCTTGAAGTTTTAAATATCTTGATATTTTTAACGGCGTTAAAAGCAGCATTGAATTCAAGAAATTTTCATGAATGCATTTATAACTTTTTGGAAGAAAAATGAGGTTAGGAGTTAACAAATATTTATCAGTTAAATAACGAGATAATATTTGCAGCAATTTTAATGATAATAATTCATATTTCGAGTTTATTTTATATTATTATATTATCCAGACTTTTAATTACTTTATATTTTCGCGATTAATTTGTTGCTAATATTTTCCTAATTTGTTAAAGTTCTTAATAATCTCGATAAACATTCTATTTGTTACAGTCACACCGCTGCTAAAGCCGCTATTTCCACGCTGGAACGCGCGTACCGGATATCTCTTCATTCAAGCGAGCCAGGCAAGTTCACGGTCGCTATTTTCGGCAGAGAGCGTAGAACGGGATCGAAGCGGAGGCAAAAGAGAGCAGAGGAGCCGGGAGGAGTCAGCCAGCGAAGTAGAGGTAAAATATAGAACTGCCACCTGTTCGACTGCGCCGCTAGCGCATTGTGCCGCGGGCTTTTTCTACCGTGAACCGAAAGATTATCATTGCAAACCCAAACTCGTAGGTTTCGCGTTTATATCCCGACTCTTCGTGAAACTTAATTGAAATCCAGCATGAAAATGCATGGAAACGTTTTAACAACATTAATTACGTCTTTGTTGATTTTCAACGTCGGTTCGTTGATTTTGATAATAAGACCGACTACACGACGATAATTCTTTGATAGTTGCTAAATCCACTAAGAATAAGAGTCGCATTGACGTTCATTGATTATCAAAACTCGGTATTTTTAAATGCTACGTTAACTATCTGAGTTTTCAATTCAAATGGCATTCAAATATTTTTATGCGGTTGCAATATCGTCGGTGACGTCAAACCTCTTACTTGTTTCAAATCTGATTTACCACATTTTAACATATTCCTTCCAAGGGAATATTACGTACCATGAATGTAATCAAGAACGTCTGTTATCGCCTTTAATTAATCGCGCTCGCTTGTCGATTTGCTTCTTGAGCGAGGACACACGTCCCGGATTATGCATCGTACTACTTTCGTTTCTCTCGTTTCCTCTTCCCTCTCTTTCTCTCTATATTTCCACCGTTCCCAGCACTCCAACAATTCTCCACGCATGGCCTGCCACGTTTTTCGTGCCGTTCATGCCTATTTTCCGGCGAGCGATTCGACGACGCGATTTTCCCGCACGCGGCATATTTCTCTCGCCGGATACATCCGCGGACAATATATTGATTTACTTATGTATACCAATGTCATTGATGGGCGTATTTAAATCTTACGACGTATATGGGAAAGAATACAAATAAAATCATCAAGAGAAATTTCAGAATATGTGTGGGGGGGGAGGGTGTGAATTACGATAATATAATAATATAAAATAAACTCGAAATATGAATTATTATCATTAAAATTGCTGCAAATATTATCTCGTTATTTAACTGATAAATATTTGTTAACTCCTAAACTACTTATTTATTGTTTATACACAAAATAAAATGAATTATTTTTTTAATTAAAATTGATGCGCTAATTATAAAGGAACATTCGTTAATAAACAGTTCTAAAAATATTAACGAATATAAGTGTAAATTATTTAGTAATTTTAAGAATCTAATACAGACATTACATATCCCTCGGTATTTCAAAAATTAATTACTCAATGAAAACTTGAAGAGTAAGCCGATTAGATGAAACTTTTTCTCTTTGCTTTTATTCGAGAACATGCTCTCTCGTTCTCTCACGTTTTCATCATACGGAAAGAATGGTTTTGCTAAAGTATCTAAAAATTTAGCTAGAATTGAAAATAATTTTAGAAATAATGATAAACTATGAAAATAATGATGTAGCTCAAGCTGGTTGCTAGAATGTCAAAACTTTCTGCAGTATTGTGCTCATTACGCTTGCTACATAATTATTTTGATAGTCCAACAAAATTTATTTTTAGATTTGTAGCTAGCTAAATCTTTATATACTTCAACAAAATCGTTCTTTCCTTGTGTATTTTGCGAGGCAATATGCGCACTCGATACGCACAGTGCGTATGTATACGCACGACGATCTCGCGTACTATCTTCGAATGCAGAGTCGTCCTGGTTGGTTCTCCTCTCTCGAATATCTACACGCGTACACATAGATGCGACGTTGTGTGCGGCACACGCACACACTCGGCTATTCGATCGTACACACGAACGCTACAGATGCAAGTAGACTGTGGTGGCCGGGTATCTATCGGGTCTTCTATTGCAACAGATGCCTGTTGCTACGCGGCCCGGGCGACGCTGTCACGTTTTCGGCTTCTCTGCTCCTCGAACTTCTGCCCGCTGCCTTTGCTCGCGTCTCTCCCTCGCGTCGTTCCACCGTTACTCACCGAGAAACGTTTTTCGCCCTTTTTGCCACGTGATCGGGCATTGACCCTATCCCCGACGCGGCTCGGGGGTGGAAAGCACGAGGCGCAGCAGCGACGACGAGGCAGCCGCTTCCTTCCCCTCTCATTTTTTCTTCCCTTTCTCTTTCTCTCTCTCTCTCTCTCTCTCTTCTTTTTTCCTCTACGGAAGACAATACTTTCGAACCAACGAAGCGATAACAATCGTGATCTCGGGATAAATGGTACTAATCGGTGATTAATTAATTGTGTAGTTTACGCTTGAACGGCTTTTACGGTTTTATTCGAGCGTCGTTAATTATGCGGAGTGGATCTTAGAAAGAACGAAGAAATAACGGTAAAAATGTAGTTTCTTCTTTTATGATGAAACGACTGTTTCCGTTCGGGAGATCGAATTATGTCGCGTTTATTATGTCATAAGATTTGCTAATCACCAAGTGTTAATTACATTAAATAATAGTTAAGCTGCCGATGTACGTGTTGGTTGATGTATGTTACTTTATAATCACTTGTTAATTACTTTACTGTATCAATATTGCCGAGCAAGCCTGCAGAATTTTACTTGTCGAAAATTATTTCTGAACAGTCGTGCGCGTTACGTTAATATATTTAGAATTTCCGGAAGGGGTGCTCCCTTTACGCAATACTGGAAATGGATCGGAAGTAAAACAGAATCCAGCGCTCAGTTGGAAGACACAACACACTTTTACATGTGCACAATAGTATTTCATTGTATTGTTATCGATTACGTGCAATGTTGAGAATGCACAGTTTAGATCACATTTCACAAGAATTTCTCTTGTAATTTACGCACAAATATTACATTTATATACATAAATTTTAAAGATAATTAAGAGAATCGTTTTAATTCAATGCAATTATAAAGTAAATATATTTATAGAGAAAGGGAATGTTATGATAAAAAAATGTTTTTTCTATGCCTAACAAAGATATCAATTGTAGCTATGACACTTGGAAAATCGTGCAATCTGCTATGCATTGTCGCTCTTTCTATGTAAATTTTGCTGTTATTACACTTGTTACATATTTTCTTATGACACATTTTATCATATTTTATCATTATTTTATGATATGCGGATGGACCAGCGTATCTGCATTTCCATATAATAAATTACATTTTGAATATGATGCTCGACGTATAATTTTTCTTTGTCTAAAATCCGAATTTACTTTAATAAATTTACCAAGGAATATGAGGTATACCTTTATTCGTTTACAAGAATTAAATGAAGAAGTTTGCCTTTGTACGCTTTTATAAAATACTCGTTGCATAGTTTTTTGCGATTATCTATGTTTAAATTATTAATAAAAAAATCTTATTTTTTGTAAATTTTTTAGAAATATTACGATTATTGAAATAGTTTTTTTTTTTTTAATTTTTGTAACGGATTAATCCAGGAGAGATTAATATGTAAGCATGCTTGAACATGAGATCAGGGAAAAAGATCGTCCGCATTAGATGAAATCGAACGTGTCGTTCAGCGGCGTCTTGCGGAATACGGTCTGTGCCGAGGGATCAAGCCGGATCATCCTTAACCGAGCGATGCAATCTAAGGAACGGACTCGCGTTTCGAGATCGGGCGCGTCCGAGAGAAGGAAAGAGTCGTTCGGTTCTGTTGCTGAAGCCGCCGCGGCTTGCCGAGAGAAAGAAAAGAGTGTAGCGTCCCGCGCACGTAATTAAGGACCGAAGGGTAGATATGGAACGAAAAAGTCGGAGGAAGAGAGAAGACGAAGGGGCGGTATTTGAGAAGGGGGGTGTATGTCGGTTTAGACATCGATCGGGCTGGACGTGTATGCCAACGTGCACGTGCACGCGCGTCGTACGTGTACATATAACTACCACACGCCGCCACCTGGCCAGTCCGCGTGGGCAGGATGGTGCGAGTCGCCGTTACAAGGACGGTGAAGGCGAAGCAGGGGATGCGGAGGAGGGTGTAGCGGATATAGAGCCGCACGAGGCAGAGGGACCGAGAGTGGTTCGGTTGGCCCCGAACCTACCCTAAATCGAAGAAGCATGGGACACACCCTGGAAGAAAATGGGAAGTGGGGTAGTTGGCGCGGGTGGCTGGGCAAGGATGGGATACCTCCACACAGTTTCTCTCTCTCTTTCTTTCGTTCTCGTTCTCTTTCTCACTTCCGTCTCATCCCCTCGTTCTCTCCTCCTTCGTACTCGATGCTCTCCTGCAGCCTCATCCTCCCTCTTCCACCTGCAGACTCTGCTGCTCATCCTCCTCTACTATCCCCCTCCTTCCTCCGATATCTTATTTCGTTCTCTCATCCTCCTCTCGCCACGGGCGAGCCGCCTCACCCCACCGAGTCGACTGAAGGCGCCCGGCTGCCCTCGTCCCTCATCCCCCGCTTCCAATCCCGCGCCCTCCGCCATCGACACGCCAATGAGGGCCACCCCGCGACAAGGCAGGTGTGCGAGCCACAATGGAAGACGCTGTAGAGACAACCGCGGTGAAGAGAGAGGACCAACGGACTCGCGAGTGGCCGCGGGCGAGAGGGCAAGAGAATCTTTTTCCGCTCGACAAAGAAAGAGAGAAAGAAGATCGCGGAGAAGAATCTGCGAACGAAAGCGAGAAAGCGGAAAAGAGCGGAGAAAAATAGAAAGAGAGAGGCGTAAAGGAAGTGCGAGAAGGAGGAACATTGAAAAAAAGGATAGAACGGGAACGAGAGATGCCAGAAATGAGAGAGAAAAAGAGAAACAGCAAGATGGAAGGAAGAAGAAGGTGCGCACGAGATCGCGGAAAAGAGAGATCAGAACAGGACAGTGAGAGGCGGCAACGCCCATTTTTTGATAAGCTAGTTACCCGCCGCCACCCTGCCGCGAAAGGGGCAGAGGGTAGTTCTCCGGCACAAGGCGGCAAGAGGCGCGGCGGCAGGAGGTCGAGCTGGCCGAAGGGCGAGGGACGGGAGGCAGGTAGGAGCAAAGAGAGCGGCACGGGGGGAGGAAGGTTGGGTACGCGGCGGGTGTCGGGTTCTACGGAGATCAATAACTGCATAAAAATAAAGTGAGGCTCTGGCCCGCTACCTTTAACCCACCGCCCCCCTCCGAGTTCTCCACCTTCACCTTTTCCTCCACTTCCGCGGCGCCGACGGCGGTGGCGGCAGCGGCAACGGCAACGGCGGCTGCCTCGTTCTCCTTCGTTCGACGCCCCTCCGCGTCGTTGCTTCTCGCTACGCAGCGAAACGTCTTTCCAGCACTATGCTATCCCCCGTCGTCGCGCTTACCCCGTGTGCCGTCACCCCAACCTCCCGGCCTCCCGCCTCCAATGAGGATCCGGAGGTTATTGCCTGTATTTTCTTAAGGGATGAATTCTCCGCGAGGACCGCTACCGCCACCTTTGCCAACTTCTTCCTTGTCGCGAGGAAGGGTAAGAGGGCGAGAAGTGGAAGTTGGGGGTCGCGCTCGGGGGCGATGGATAGGTGTCGGTAGCTGGTGTAGTCCGCTTCCGGTGTATGCGGCTCGTTAAGTTTTTGTGATGTTTGCAACGATGCGCGACGGAAGGGGTTGATCAATTTTCTGATGGAGATGTCGTGTCGGATGGATTGCGTTGTCTGCGGGTTCACGCGTGACACTTCAGACACGCGTCGCGATGCATGATCGAGGGGGCGGGGATGGAAAAATAGGAAAAGTTTGTTTTCGGATATTCATCGAGGGCAATACGTCTCAACCGTCTGTTTCAGTGAGATTGATTAAACGCACTCGTATACTATGTAAGACATGTGCTAACAACAATATTTCGAACTCGAAATGTTTGCGAAATTTCTGATCGACGATATGCGGATCCACGATGCCTTCGGGCGCTGTAGCGATATTTTTTTAACATCCATACGTGTACAGGCATACGGTGTATAGAAATCATGTATATAGAATGTCTGCAGACATCCTGGAAAACTTGAACATTCTTTTTTTTGAATCATAAATTATTTTAGCCACATTTGTCTACTTTAAAAAAGGTATGTAAGAGATTTACTTGTTGCCGCGATGCTCTAATTAGTTCTTTCGCTTTGCTCACTTCATGCTGCGAGAGTAATTGTCAATGCAATGATCTTATTTTAAGTTCATAAACGTCGAGATTGATTCATACTTGTTCTTTGTACAAAGGAAAAAGTAAAAAATTAAACGCGTCTGTGATGTTTAGTAAGCATTCAAAAAAAAAGAAACGAAAAGTTTCTGTATACGTGATTTGCGCAAAAAACTTTTTGTTTCTTTTTTTTCTAAGAATATTCAAAGATATATTTTTGAATAGAAAGGATGAATTGAATATTTGTAAATATGGATTTCTGAATGATTATTTTAGGAAAAAATTTTTAACAAGACAGCATATTTTTTTATTGTTACAACAAATCGTGCTACTTTTATCTACATATTTGCACAGTGCGCAAATCGCGTATACAGTCGAACGAATCACGATTCTATGCGAAAGCAACAAGTACTTACGATCTCTCCGTAGGAGACTCAAAGAGATCTTGCGAGGGGAGTTAAAAACAAAGTTGTGATTCTCCAGCGATACTCAATACGATTACTCAATAATGAATCGCTGTTATTAAAGAGAGTTCGGCTCCGATAGGCTTAATCATTTTTTGCGGTTTTTAAATAGATGCGTTCAACGTTGCAGTATACTGTAAAGACTAATTTACATTTTCTTAACTCCTTGTGCGATTTTATAAAAAATGATTCTTTCGAGTAAATTTATATGTTAGCTGGTTAACATAATATTTTTTTAACATATATATTGAGACAATTATGCAATCTGTTTCCATCAATTAAATTTTATAAATGCAATCAGATAACGAAATTTATTGTTTGGCCGATTTTAAACAAGCTTGCTAATGCAAACTTCTGATTCGATTAATATTCAATATTGAGTCTTAAAAATCCGTAAAAATTTGATTAAATTTTGGCAAAAGCTATTTCAATATTTTAATAAGAAATGTCAAGCATTTGTTAAGCTGCTATAAGACTATAATAAATATATTAAAAATATACGTGACTGAATAAAACATATATAAATTGCAATTATGAACGAAGAATTCGTTGTTCAGGTTTTTTATATAAAAGTAAGCGTTTCCATCTTTTCGAAGAATTAAGTATCGTTTCGAAGTAATTACGAGACGAGGTAGTTTCCAGGAGGCTCGTTATCCGCATTCCCTCGAGCGGCTGTTCCGGATTTCCTGCCCACGAAAGCCGCTCATCCATCGAACGGCACCTTCCGCGAAAAAGAAATTAGACGCGTAGTGGTTTCCTGCGAGCAAACGGACCACGTTCGCGGAAACTATGTGCGCTTTTTCTTCTCTCCTCTTTTCGTAGACAGTTATCGTTTAAAGGGCGAATACAGAAACGTACGTGCACGCACACGTACACGCATGCACCTTGCATCCAAACCCCTTTTGGGAGGCCGTATCGACCGCTTGGAACGGACAACGGTCTTCTTTTATGTACGAAAGCAATTTTGCAGGTTGTTCGTAATTTAGTAGCGCGAGGGCGGCAGGGCGGAGGGTGGACCACGAGGGAACAGACGAGAAGAAGAGGTAGAGAATAGATAGAAGGAGTTATCTGTTGTTGGCGTCGTGAAATAAGCACACGCATTTTTCGCGAATCAACGGTGGTACTTCGTGCTATTCGTATCAAGATAAGATACGTAGAATACGTACCAGAATACGTATCTTTACGAGCGCTGGCTGAGAGCCTTGGCACAAAGTAGCTGTTACGATTAACCGTGAAAAAATAATCAATGTAAAACAACCCGGTACACTGACAAGGGAAAGGAATAAAGAAAGAAAGAAAGAGAGAGAGAGAATTCGCAGATTTAGATTCGGCTTTCTCGTTAACCGCGTGATTAAGTCATTTGTAGCAGAATTAATTAAGAAACATCACCGAGTTCCATATCAGATATATATCATAGGCATATGTATAGTGACGAAAATATAGGAAAATGTATATACTTTTGTGTCGTCTAATATTGGGTTTTTATACATTTCTTTATATATTAGTTATTGATCAATTGTTATTTTTATTTTTACATAAACAATTGCGTAAATTTAATATTTAAAATAGATCCTAAATATTCTTTGTTTATAAATATATGAAAATTAGTAAAAAAAATCAATAATTATCAGAAATTAGTATTTAATAAGAAGACATCTATCCATTTTTAAGGAATAGAATAGAATATAATGTTAATAATAGGCACAATTAGAAAATTATTTTTATTTTATTTCTCATGTTAAAAGCGCGTTTCGTCATATTAAAATATACGAGGGAGACACAATCGCGGGAGAAATTTTTTAGTCCTCCCTTCGAGACAAGTACTTGTGCGCCCGATATGTCTCGAAAGGGCTAAGAAGGAAAGAGGGATCTCGTCACCCTTGAGTCTACGCATGGTGCTCCTACATAAATCACGTAGTAGGGGTACGTCAGTACGGGCTATCCTCGGAGGGTTGAAACTTTTAGGAAGGGAGCAGTCTGCTAACCGCTCGAACACGCAAATTTAGGGTGGGTCGTCTTCCTTCTTGAGACACATAAGTTTGCTCCCGCTGTGTGTTCGAAAACTAGTAAACACATTCGTGAAAAAACGATTTTATGTCTTGGAAACGCATATGATATTTCTATAAATCATATTCACAATTTGCGTAGATCTATTATGTACTTTTTTAATTATGAAAAGATTAAATTGCAAAAGCTAAATTTAATAGCTTTTATTCGAAATGTATTTTTATTATTACATTAGATTACATTTGCAAGGGAGCTGATTTATCCATTAAAAATATTCATTTAAAAAAATATATTTATTAAATTTTTACTTTGCAAAAAGAGTAATATATAATGTACGTTTATAAATTACATATAATTAACATATTTTAATAATATTAAAAATTAGTGATAGTATTTAAAGATTCTCGAATAGTAAAAGGACTAATATTTTTATGAGCTGAATATTTGTAAAGCCTGAAAAAATTGTCACTTTAAACTGTTACTTTTTGACGAAAATATCTTTAAAGCTTCAAACGCTGCGTATCTTTATGTGAAGTTATATCTTTTCGCGTAAACTGAATAAATTGCTCGCCTCATACAATAGAAAACGGTAAACAGAAGTCAGTCACAAGGGTGAAGTGATAGTTTTTAATTTCACGCTGTGAAATGGCCCCTTTTTAATCAATCTTGTATATACGTCTCTTGTTTTCTGTTATAGCGCTTTTACGAGAAATAACATCATTCGACAAATAAAAATATTCGGTCGTGCTTCCGCCGCGGATTTAATAAAACATTTATTTACAGTTTATCACGAGTAGAAAAATTGCCGCGTTGGTATTCGAGAGATAGAGAGAGATTTTAGCAGGCTAGCGTGTTCGCCCGAAAATAATGCAACTCTTTCATCTGCCCTGGATTACACTGTCGACACTCGTCCGAAAAAAGGCACGCATTCGTGACAGGAGCATGCGGTGATGTGTGGAAAAAAAAACAAACAATACCACAGCGTTTTTATGATTCATTCAGCGATACTTTTTCTCTTAGTCTCGTAGATTAAAAATTACATTTTATCGTTTCACTTGCAGTATGCGTGATAAATCACACAAACATTAAATTTTTTAAAATAGGTTTAATATTATTGATTCATTGTGTTGTTACAGCTAGATGATACAATACAAAATTGATATCGCAACAGTATCAAACATCAAAATTTAGATTTTTAATTAAAACAAATTTTTAGGAATAAGATCCAAATCAGTCGAAAATTACATTTTGTAAAAGAATATATTAACAAAATACAAACGGCGAATGATCTATTATTTCTCCTTTAAAAAAAAATCAAGCATCGTAAAAAGAATTTACGATGCTATTCCAGCGTATAAAATATACCATGATTGCAAAGAGTGTTACTATTCTATTACTATTGGTATTAGCCAAACGAAGGCAACGCTACTACAATGGTCATTGTTAACGGATCATTACTGGAAAAGTGCTCTCCTCGTTTACACTTGCTTTGCGCGACATCATGCCGATGCGTTATCGTAAAACAAACTACGCTTTGGCGACATTTACATTGCGCGATGGCAAAATAACAATTACGTTCCCGCTGACCGACGAGGCGATCCCCGAAACTACAGCGAAATGTGATTAGAGTACGTAGATGGGTCGTGCTGTAAACCTACCGCGGTGTTATTTCAGCGAATTTGCGTGGAAGTTGTTGAAATTTCGAACAACTGATGACCGTCGTTATATGGGCTGGGTTATTGACGAAATCGTAAATTAGTAAACTTTATTACGCTTTCTATGCGTGTTGTCGTCTATTATGACGATATTTCAATAGGATGATGTATTAATTACATTTAGATAGAGTAATTCTTTTAAAAGATATGGTAAAATAAAAAATATATCGTCTTTTCTTAAACGTTGTCTGTGACTATTTCATTATTTAGTCTAACTATTCAGTTAAATGCTATTGGATTTATATCTTATGTTATGTAACGTAAATAAATTAAGAGAAATAGTTTTATAAATAATATTATATGTACAGAGTTATTTAACAATTTTTTTGTACATATAAAAGTAAATTTTATAATTAAGCTTAATTAATTTTTTAAATTGCAATTATTCAATTGAGTGTAAAGGAGAATATATTTATTTATATTTTTGCGATTTGACGGATGACACACGTAGGTCGAGATCTCACTGTAGATAAGTTCTTGATTGTCGATGAAGAAAAAGAACATCCCTGCTAGCGCGCGATGTTGACGAGAAAAAAAAAGGTGTGTCGATACAGGTCGTTGAGCAACATCCCATAGGACCCTAACCCGGAAGTAAAAGCGTGCATACGCATCCGCGCGGCTGGATAACAAATCGGCCATGGCGCTAAGAGAGACAGTAAAACTTTTCCTCAGAATTTTCCTGACGCATTATTGCCGATCCGTTTTGTGTGATTTTTCGCAAAGATGGGCGGCTTAATGCGTGTGAAATCTGAACTTCGCGATACTTTCAGCCTCTCTTATTTTTCGCAGCGGAAAGTGACACGTATAGCATAATAGCTTTACGACACAGTAGTTTCGAATACAATTAACGATAAATGTTATCTTAGATCGATTACTACAAACCCTGCTTATAATGTTTATGTGTATTCGAAATATGGTACGGCAAAACGTTTCCGTATTACATGATTTTAGTTAGTCATTAAAAATTAATTCTTTATATAACACATGTATCTTTATGTATGTATCTCTACAAAACGTTCTTGTTTATTTTAATTTCGGCCAGAGTTTTTATGCTCTTGACTAGGCGTACACAAAATGTCAGAACATGACAGATCTATAGAGGGGTATCGCGGGATATGCATGAAAGAAGGAAACGGGAACGGCTGTGGAGAATGAGATGGAGCGTGTATTGAAAAGAGTTGTACAATACTTAACAAGTGTACAATATTTTTACGTGACGTCAATTTGTCTATTTGTATACGCATTATGTAGATCCGTACGCGATACAAAAGAACTCGCGAATAAATAAACGGTTTTATCGCTCGAACGAAACGTTTCAATAGACATTTCGAATGCAGTTGGATATTCCGTCAAAATAGTTTATTCTATCAAACACAATCGTATCTTAGTATTATTCAGAATACTTCGAAAAACATTCAGAGAATACAGATGTCTTTCTTTTCTCTTCTCTTATTATACTTATGCTTTATAAATTTTATTTCCTGTGCTCGCAGTCTCATTTTTTTTCAATTGTTGGTCGTCTGAAATTTTTCTCAATACAGAAATCAACGGTTAGTAATTCTTTAAGAATCGTTATCCTTAACACCGAAACAATCTCCGAGAAATATTACAAACAATTCGACAAATTGCTCGCGGCAATAAGGGACGAGTAACAAAATGAACTTCGCTCGATAGCACCTAAAATTTTTTTCTCCACTTAGTTGTTACCGTGGAATACCTCTAAGACTCGGGGTGTCCCGCTGGAAAGACGAATAGAGAGAGAAAGAGAGAGAGAGGGGGAGAGAGAGAGAGAGAGAGAGAGGGAGGGAGGGAGAAAAAAAGAGTGTACGCGCAGCGGCAAGACAGGGAAAAGAGAAGAAGAGTGAGGAAGAGAGGAAAACGCGGGTGGACGAGCGATAGAGACGATATAAGCGCGGTAAGAATCGAGGGAGGAAAGCTTCGATAGTGAGAAAGGGATAGAGAGAGGGTAGTTCTGAAAGGGGGTTGCGATGCGAGTGCAATACTTTTCCGTGAGACGGCACCAGTGTCGTCGGCCCTGAGGGGTGGGTTCGGGCCGGACTGGGAGTGTGCGTGGGGTCAACGACCGCAGTTGGGGTGGCTTCCCCCTACCTGGTGTCTTCCCCCCCGCGCGTACCCATCCCTGCGTCCTGCCCTCCGTTTCTCTCCTGTCCCCTTACCCTTCTCTTTCTGCTCTCCCCTTTGCTCCACGCCAGGGCACGTTGCGGTAGGCGGAGGTTGGGGCAGGTTAGGCTTAGCTTAGGGTTCAATATCGGGGAAAACACGGGCTTTTATTTGATCGCTCGCTACCTCGCTCTAAGAGGAAAGAGGGTGGTTTGGGGGTGGTTGAAAGCAGGAAAAGGAGGAGAAGGGAAAGAACGAGAAAGAAAGAGGGAACTTGAATGTACTTGGGTGCGTACACGCATTGGTTTCCGTAGCTCTATGATCCTCTGAATACGAGTTCTGCAGGAAGAATGGATGACATTGATACCGATTGTGAGCGCGACTTGGAGGAAAAGCTCGATATGTAATTCATCGGAAAAGTCGAAATTCGTTTTTATTTCTCAATCGATGCATCGATTCATTTATGCATCGTTTATTTGAGGCAAACAATAACAGAGTGCTAATCTTCTTAGTAGATCTCGATGCGCTTTTTGTCTCTTTGTTGAGAAGGAAGATGATTACGCATGTATATGTGATTTATTTATGACTGATGATTTTAATTATCAAATACAAATCAAGTCAGTTTACATATTATTACTATACATTGTTATTAGCTAATTGTTACTAAAAGTTACATGATTTATATCTCAATTAGATGAACATAATTGGATGCTTAGTAGACACTACTTGTCGCGACTAATTTTGCTGCAGTAACAGTGATCGATTGGTCGGTGTCAATTGAGATAAGTATCGACTAAGAGGCGAATATTAAATCTCATCCGAACAATTTGAAATTGTTGGACATGATGACATACATCGTGCGCGTTTTCTCTCGCGCTTCCTTCTTATCTTTTCTTATATCCACACATTTTCTCTTCTCTCTTACTCCATTCATTTTCTTCTCGCGTCGTCTACCCCTCAGAAACACACGTGTTGCACAAACTTTAAATCCGGTTATACAGGCGCGATAACAATTCCTCGTGCACGACACGTCACCAAAAATCGGAATGCAGTGTGTATTATCGAGCTACGTGTTGGACATCTTTATCTATAAGTACCACTGTTGTACATTTCGCACAATTGCAATCCGACAGTTTTTCTTGTTAGATAACGATCGTTTTTCAAACTTGTTCTTGTATCGAATATTCTCCGGAATATCCATTTATTTTTACTGCGCTTCTTAACGGTTCTGTTTTGCAGACTCAAGATCTTTTTCGATGCATAGAATCAACGGCGGCTGTCCATCGCGAATCAGTTTTTCATTAACGTGTAACATTTATCGCTTCGTAGGTTGATGTGGTACAAAAACGACATGTAGCGCAATAGATTCGCTTATCGAGAGCATATGGTAATCGATTCGATCTACCTAAAATTATTTGCAGCATAATGGACTATCAAAAAAGCGCTAACTGTCGATCAAACTTAATTTATAACTCCATGCAAAAAATAATTTTACCGTAAACGTATGTAAGCCTTAGTGACGTGATAAATGATAGATTTGACAGTATATTTTCATAACTGTCCCGTCGAGTAAACCAGGGCACAAATTACAACACATTGCTCTATCACATGCGAATGTTTGTAACAATTAAGAATTAAATTTATCAATAATCAGTTCGGCATTGTTTTCCTAACATTTATGCTATTTAAATTGAATGAAACAAAAACTATTTAGATTTCAGACTTTAACTATTATATGACTAAAACATAATAAATTTAATAGCAATTTTATTTGTTTTCATAATTTCATAATTTTTATAATTTTCGAACAGCAAGCATTTTTAGTGCCATACATAATAAAAATGAATCGATGTCATCATTGACCAATGAAGCAACGCGTTTTCATTCCAATGAGATGGCGATAGGGTTGATGAATCAAAAGAACCGTAGGATAAAAGATCGACTAATCACTAATTAAAAATTAGATAATAGTATGCATTTCGTTATTTCATGTATCAATAAGTGTATAATATTTGTTCGAAACAAAATATCGCGTCGTTATTTCTTGAGTCATTGTTAATGATCAGAACATTGATCGAAAAATCGTTTTAATTGTTAATTAAAAATGTTGATATTAATAATGCCGCGTCGCTTAGCCAGTCATTACTTATTCAGCGTTTCATTTCTCAGTTAACGGTCTTTCTGATGAGTTTCTTTCAGTACGTTGCATAATTTATACCGTGCTTCGTAATTTATGTATAACGTAGACTGGCTGCTGCAAATTCGTAGAATTGGAAGAAAGACAGCTTGGAAAACGAATAAATAAACGTGAAGATTAATTATCGTCTTTCGGGTTTTTTTAGATCATTTATTCCGTAAAAGTTACATATTTCTCTTTTAATTTTTCCTCTACATATAATGTGTCTGCTTAGTTTACGCAGCTCATTAAACATTTTGTGATTGATATTTTTTTATTTATTATTTATTACATTTATTTTACAATTTTTTATCTACATTATAACTGAATTTATAACTGAATATTGGAGAAGAAAGAAGCGAAATTGGATATCACGCTGCTTAATGTACCAATAGTTTTATTTCTATCTATACATCTCTCTCGCATTTCTATCTCTGCGGCTGTCGGGAGTTACAAGATCCTCAGAAACTGTGTATAATCTGCATTCGGAGGTTGATCGACATGACCATTGTCATATCGCATCTCCTCTCTCAGTGTCTTCCACTAGATACATGGAGCGAAACGCGTTTGCTTTCACAACATTTTGCACGCGCGCGAACGGAACTGTGCTTTGCGGAAAACTCCGTGATGGTGGTGGTACGACAGCGATGGTGCTACGACAGTTATAAGCCGCTTCCATTTCCGTAATTAAATTCTGACGCCTCAGACGTCCGCTTTTCGTGGCTGCAGCAGCCAACGTATCCGCAATTTTCGTCACCGCTAAGAACTATCGATTTAATATAAACGCGCTCCTACAACGCGAAACGACATCGAAATGACGTTCTCCATCGAACAGAAAAAAGGAGTTTCAGAGTAAATGTTAGTTTGCCAATGTTAGTTGTCAAGCTGCAAAAACCCCTATAATAAAATATTCAATGTTATGCCACATAGTGTCTAATTGCTTCGTAATTATTGCAAAACACGGTCGAGGGGGGAAACAAAGAAAGACCTCTGCGATAACGTTTCTTCGAGGAAAAATTTATTACGCGATAGAAACCGCGGTTCGACGAATTCTTATGATCTGATGGCTCGCGGAATTACTTCGTGAGGAAGAAATAAGGGAACGATAATGGACTGCTGTTTATTTTCATGTTTTCTTCAGTATCGCGACGCAAAGTCTCTTGCTGTTCGTTTCTATGTTAATTATTTTATGGAGAAAATGTATCTTTCTCTCTATCTCTTTTGGTGTATGTTAGGTAATATACGAAGGCGAAGAATTCTACAATAATATCTTTCTCCATCGAGTATATTGCAGGAAAATTATCTTATATATGTGCTTTTGTCGAAACATTGAATTACTAATCATAATTATTGTGTACGCTAGAATTAAAAATCTACAGAATAGAAATACGCGAGGAAAAATGAAATTCGCATGATGATGTCGTATGATCGAAAAAAAAGATAAACACGAAAGTGAAGATAATGTAACTACACGTACATCAGTTATTTATTAAAGCAAAATGAATAGAAATCTTTCGTAGATGGAGTGCTTTTAAAATAATTGCTATTTAATTTGTATACTATCTTTTATAATGCAATTTTATCAATGCATCGAAACGATTCTATAATTATCGAAATGTCCGTGGAAATTGGAAAATGTCTTCTGATATTTTTTTTCAGTTGAGAGAAAATTGGTAATGTTGATTGATATTCACTGCTGATGAAACCGTTTAAAGATTTAGGCTTCCCGGAGTAATGCTAGCAATTAACGTCATTGGCATTGAGAGAGGGAAAAGAAAAAGCGGAGGAAAATGTAGTATTTCATTTTAAAACCACAGTACGCGCGCGTATACCCTCCGCAAAATTGGACTAATTGCGAGGTTTTGTTGATGAGGGCGAAAGACAGATAAAACGGTTATAAACAGAGAGGCTAAAATAATATTTTTGCGGAGCTTGTCGCAGAGAATATTTACAATGTTTGGAGAGATTATGTGGTTGGTTGCGTATAATTGCGGCAATAATAATTACATATTATTCCCTCACTCGGTAGAGAATCATCGGTCACAACCCATTCTCTCGACTGAATAATGTGTTTTCTATTATTTTGTTTACGTCCCGATGTTGTTAATATCGTAATTTATTATTTTCGCTTGATGAATGGGCTGTAATTTATGAACAATGGACGATCGATCTACTTTCCAAATTTACATTGAATATATTAATATATTTCAAAGCTGATAGAGATATCATTTATATATTTTATCATGTTTATTATTTATATGTTTTTTTGCGTATTCCAACGCCTATTGTTAGCTATTCCGTGTTCAATCGAATTCCGGAGTTTGTTTTCGCTCCTGTACGACGCGGTGGTACATTTTCAAACAA
Organism: Cephalotes varians; assembly: GCA_037157785.1. NCBI lineage: Eukaryota > Metazoa > Arthropoda > Insecta > Hymenoptera > Formicidae > Cephalotes > Cephalotes varians. The sequence continues at coordinate 2,917,190 of JANQDE010000010.1, read as the reverse complement.
TTGCCACACGCCATCGAATTTCTGGCGACCTTGTGCCACTACTGTCGAGAAAAACGAAAGGGGCATTCGAGAGGGAACAACTTTGTAATCGCCCTAGTAATCAAGTATCGCATACGCCAGACCCGCAATCGTAACTTCATACCCCTCGAATTACAACGGCGACTACAAAGTTGGATAATTTGTATATCGCGTTGTATCATGATGCAGCCATGTGCCACGCTGTTTCTGTAATTTGTCATGACGATAATCACAAAGTGGCCCCACGAGAAGTGGTTAGATTTCTCTTTTTTCGAACAGCACTGCCCTAGCATTTCGAAGAATCTAAGTGATATAGAAGAATTGTCTCTGATAATAGCGCCATTCCGCATCATTTTAGGCTGCACTTTTCGTTTTCTCGTTGTTTTCTATGAATCTCGCGGGAATTTGTTATCAAGATAATTAGTTCGATTAGCCCTACGATTATTCTGATTATGATTGCAAATTACTTATGCACGAGACCACTAATCGTTTTTCATCATAATACGTTTGTATAATCTCTTTCACCGTAATCTCGATTGTTAGAACATTGTTCTTATTCTACGAAATTTTAACGTATATCATTTTACACATGTACGCATTGGCCTCGACATTGATAGAATTTTTCTTCCAAAACGCATAAAAAAATTCTTTTTCTTAAGCTTCTTGAAATTTATATATATATATTTAAGTATAGATTATTTACACATTAAAAGTAACACAAACGAGTATCCTTTCCGAATACAATGAGTAGATAACTCTCACTCATGAATAAAATAAATTTTATTGACGCTCCGGATCAGTACTATGCTTACCATCTTTGGTCGACATATGCGTGCTGTGCGATCGAGGTTCGCGTGCAGCATAAACGTGATCGCCATTGAATCAGAGCGCAACACGCGGCCAGCACAATTCGTGTCCGGCAATTTAACGCAACCTGAATTTCTAAAAATGTGCAAAAGTCGGCGAAACGAGTGTCGAGGCCAGAGACGAGAAAACAGGCGCGAAAGGTCTCGAGGAAAAGAACTAATCGATGCTAAGAGGAGACGGAAGGAGAAGGCAAGCAGGACAAGGTAAAAGCGGACATTGATTCTTTCGTCTTTTACGTCCTTTTGAATTTACACTTTTATGAAGGTATAATTAAATAAACTGTTGAAAATAATGGTGAAATGTGACTAAAAATGAGTGAAAATACGCCGGTGTTTGTGCATAATTATTTTGACACGATATGAAGCATTTTTGAAGATTTGTTGGAGCCAGAGTAATTTATTCGTTTGTTTTTTTACATTCTCTGTTCCATCAAAAGTGATGAACGTTATTTGCTGAAGCTACCTGTTGCATATTTTGATATTTGTTTTCTACAGTCATGCGCTTAGATCTAATTATCACAACGAACGTAGTCTTGTTTAATTGTAAAACGATAGTGATTTATATCGATCTAACTTGTAATTTTTTTACAATCGCCATTAGCTACGCATAACTAAACTTCTTCACAGATTTGTACTATATTTATTTATAATCAATTATTATTTAATGAATAATTTTTTTTGTCGTAATCTATTTTTAATTTTTTTGCGTACAAAAATCAAATTATTACATTTAAAAGTTTGCTTATCTGATTATTTGATAATCTGTATTTAACAACAAATTATCAAATAATTTTTCATCTACTAAAAACGTTGATTTGAATCGCTCGTTAAAAACTTAGTATTATTAAAATGTTTACTGATTAAATAACTGACATCAAACATATCCTAATTTATTTATTTAGAGAAAAATAAATTATATAAATAAATTAATTTAATGAGAGAAGAAAGATAAACAACCTATTTATATGTAATGTAGTATTTACATTTATAATAAATTAATATTAAGTTATGTATTTAATAAATTAATTTTATTAAAATACAATTTTAAGGAAATATATATATAATATAAATATTATAAATAATTCCTATTCTATCGTATATAATTTTTATTTTATTATGTTATCTTATTTCCTTAAAATTGTATTACATATTTTAAAATACAAGAATTTTTCAAACTCACAAGAATGTTAGTGCAACAATTTGATTACATTTTCGGAAATTTTTTGCCATATAGTTTTTTTTCTAATATTTTTAAAATCCACATCATTCACATTAAAATCCTCTAAATAAATAATTTTTAATGAACACCAAACTTTTGTCTCATATTTGTATCAATATGAGATTTTACCCATCATCTTCTTGTTATTCTTTTTTTTACACTTCTTTAAAAGTAATCTTACTCTTATAATTTGCATCCAAATCGATAATAAATTTGAATAAACACTCAACATTTTGGTATCCATTGTTTACACCTGTTCCGACTTGCGACTCAATTGACAAAAAATAGCAAGTCGTTCAGATGTACAACATTCGACGATTAACGACCATTAACAGCGACATACGATGTATTGTAGAACAGGCCTTAAAGTGTATGCGCTGGACAATTGTGTATCTTTTAAGAGATACACACTTATTCATTTCGATTCTATCAGCATTTGGGTAGGACGCTTTCCGCCTCTAAGACGTGCGGTCCAAGTCTCGCAGAGGTCAATCACGCCGTACGTGATACCACGCGCTCCGTGCGCGCGAACGATAGCATAGCAATAATACGCACACAATACCCGTATCGCTGATAATATATTTAACGCGCTGAAATATGTAAGACGATTCCTTAAACAGAACAATGTTACAGTAATATTACAATTCTGCTTCTTTACTATGAGATTTTATGATGTTATAGTAATAAATTAAGGATGTTTTTTTGTTATCACATGATGATATATTACGATGTACATTGCAATTATAATGTGTTCAATTAATATTGAGAGATATTGGATATTTTAGAATCAATATAGTTCATTCATACTTCTAGGAAAATAGTAATTATTTAATGAACCACGCTTGAATATTCGATATAACGGTATAAAAAATTAATATTAATTTATTATTATAATATAATTAATGACCACTAATAATTTAGTAATAATACTACAGTTTATATATGCATCTACTGAAATGTGTGACATAATAGATTCTTATTAGTAGTTTGTGTTCAATTTTCTTTGTAAAAAAAAAATAATTTAACGCATAATAATTTTTAGAAATTTCACAAGTATTATACTTACATCGGAGAAAAGAGAAAAAGAGAATCTTATTACACACATTTTATAAAATCTAAATATATTACACGTATAATTTTTTCTAAATTTTATATAATAAATCGGACTTTTATTTTCGTATTGAAATAGCGACTGTTAGTGTATTTGTTTGCATATTTTAAGATGAATGCAACGCGTTCATTACGTGTGAAATATTGAATTGGCAATATATCATAATTAGCTCTTTTACCGAAAAATATTATATTACTACTAATATTAACAAAAAAATGATATAAAATAATTAAAAAATAAAAAATAAATAAAATATAAAATAATAAAATAATAAAATAAAATAAAATAATACAATAATACAATAATATTAGGTTTCCTATATATTTCATTTATTAAATTAATTTATTTATATGATGATTGACATTTCTATGTGAAATAAGAATAGATTACAATAGCATACACAATTACATGATAAATAAGTTTAAAAAAATTTTGTGTAAGTAATGTTAAATTAAAGTGAAAAAAACGTGAAAAAATATTTGTTATGAAATATTGAATGGTGATATAATTACACAACATGGGAAAAGTTATCAATTTTTACATTTTCTGTATTTCTTTATAGAAGATCTAGGTTTACAATATATCTACATTTCATTTCTCTTCACAACACTTCACAACAATTTATTTTTTAAATTAACTCGAATCTTTTTATGAAGATTGAATCTTTTATTAAGAACTTTAAGCTTTTCATTATTTTGTGATATAACATAATTCTATTCTTTCTTATTATTTCATATTCTATTTTTTAAAAATATTTTTATTCTTTAAAAATATTAGATTTGAAAATATGCTTTTCGATGAAATCATGAAAATCAAGAAAGAATTCTCTCTTATTTTAACAGAAACTTAATAGAAACATTAAATTATTTAACATAACTTTGAATTTAATTCTATATTATTGTATTAAACTTTCGATTACTAATCTTTCGATCTCTTGTGATACGAATGTTTGACGTTTTCGAGTATAGATGCAATTGATTAATCTGAAATACCTACGGAAGGAGCAGAATATTCGACACGCGTTTACAATCCATTTTTCAAAGTTAAATATTTTGGACGGCTCGGCTGGCGCGCGGTTTTTGTATTGGTACTTGTTATTGTAACGTACGGCGCGCCGTGTTTACGCAAGGTCGCCGCGCTATCATTCGCTCGCCGAGATTCGAGCCGGCGGGTAGGCAGCGTAAGTTGCTCCGCATGTTGTCGTATTACTTCTCGAAACGCAATCGTTCTCCGTGAACAATTAGCGATTGTCAGCCCTCCTTGTGAATAATCAACTCCCGCGACTGATGACCCATAAGCATTTCGATGCCATGAGTCGTATCGAAGACGAATAATTCGCGCCGAGTTATTCGTTTAAAACATTATTATTCGGTTAGAGGGAATGGGAATCGTTTTATCACGATCGATAATTTCTTCATTAACGATACTTAAAGTCGAATCTCTCGCATCTTTGAATTTTTCGTGAATTTAAATTTGAATTATACAATCTACTTCAATGTAATTATGTCACGGCGTTTTCATTTTCATTAGAGCCGGAATAATATGCGAATCGACGGAGGATTTAAGTAAAGAGAATATCATCTTTATCCACATTATTAATTAATTATTTATTAGTAACGCGCTATTTCGTAGTTTTGTCACATCAGAAATCGCGTGGAGAATGCTAATTTTGATTGTATTCATTTTTGAACAACGCGACCATTAACTCGATTCACGTAATATCGCAATATCGACGTGAAGTTGCCAACCTGATTCTCATAATTTTCGACGAACGTCGCGGACGCAGAATAGATCGATCGAATCCGATCGGCGCTGTGACGCGGTTAATTGGCAGGTACAGTTTTATTCATTTGGCGAGTTAGCCCCGCATTGCCATATTTATCAATCGCGCAATGCCGATTCGTACATATATTAGTGATTTATTAAAATTATGTGTTAAAAAACCGTGTTAAAATCCTGTACGATGCGACGCTCGAAAATATCGCGTGAGCAAAATGTGGATCATATTCGGATATTATGCTCCGGAAATTTGCACTTTCCGTCTTAATTCGCATGTTTATTTGCGTACTCATACGAGTCCAGTAATTGTCCTAAAATTGCATTGTTTCAGAAGGAGGTTAAGAAGTGCGTAAAGGACAGTAATATCGTGTCGCGGCGATAGCGCCTGAAGTTGGCCGCGCGATTTTCGGCTTCCTGCCCTGTCCGTTGCGCCAATTCGGACGTCTCGCGAGTCGCGAGCGGATCGTAACGTCTCGCGCGCTGTCGTTTCATTGTAACAAAGTGCGCGTTGTAGTTAATATCGGGAGTGCCGTGTAAAGTGTCGCGCGATCGTAATCAATCGTCTTTTCCGCGGGTGAGCATCGGGCGAGCGCCAGCGAGGCAGCAAGGAAGGAGCAGCAGCGAAGGAGCCGAGATGAGGACGAGGCCTGGGTGGCATCGGGCAATGGCGGAGCAATCATGGGGTAAATAAATTACCTATTATTTACGAGTGTATATTATCTTTTCTATTATCTCTGTTTCTTGCGGACCTGATCATTTATTCTCGACTATCGGGATAATAATATACTTCGTTTTGATTTTATTACACAATTTAACAATATTTCATAATTTTCACGTTAATTCAAAATCACATATAATTCTTAATTAACTTATTCGCGATCCGCGAAATAATTTTTGAATTTTTAAAAATAAGAAATTATTAGTTATTGGATTAGTTATCGTAAAAGATAATTTAAACTTGTCTTTATCAAGTTCGTTTAACTTTAAATTTAATTATAATTTTGTCGCAGATCCGAGACAAGATTGGTTCTGGGTGGATGGAGAATTGGTGAGTAGAATTTAAGGTTACGGGTGATGGTTTTTTTCCGGGATCTGAAATCAGTGCGATTCGCGGGTAGATTTTTACACGCAGGTACGAATTTTTGCATATGAAGCGCCGAGTGGAAAAAAAGTAATATTTTCCTCGTTTAAAAAAAAAATTCATTAAAATAGGATTATTTTGTTATAACATGTATTGTGACACTTCACTTGTAATTATACATGCATTAAAATAAATTATGCAATCGCGATTGAACATTACACGAATCTACTCTCGGCGCTTCAATTTTCAGCCTATCTTTTTGCAATTTAGCGTTGAAAGTGACGTTTCGTAAATTTTATTACATTTATATTTATTACAGATCGCGATTATTTTATGCTGTTTGATTTAAATTTCGCGATTTTTATTTATTGTTCTTTTCGTTTACTTCCTTTTAATCATTTACATAATAATATTCGTGAAAATAAATTGAGTTAGGTTCGCGGAAGATAGAAAATTTCACGAAACATATAATTACTCTGGCTGCATTACTTGCTTTTTTGCAATTTAGTGTTTTCTTTTAAAAAAAATTCCTATCTTTAATCTATACACTTTATATTTCGCTTCTATAATAATAAGAATAAAAATCTCATTTAGCGATAGGATGAGAAATTTTTTAGATTTTTAAATTTCGATTTTTATGCACGTTTCAATTTGCGATTTCCATTAAATGACATTCGCAAAAAGATTGCGGAATTGTGTCCCGCAATACATTATGAGGCGGGGCGATCTTTGGACAGGAATATTGCAGAAAAGCTTTCGCACACCGAAGCATTGCGAAATGAAATAATTTTCGTAAAAATATTGCGAAACTACGAATTTATATTAAATAGGTTTGTAAGTTTTGTTATATAAAAGTGCTTTAAACTTAATTATAAACTTAATTATATAAACTAAATATTTTATGATAGACTATCATTAAAAAAACTTAATAATTTCTATCTTATTATGTAAATATTCCTTAAATTTATAAATCAAATTATGGATTTCTCGTCGCGAGTGTATTGTGTATGAAATGAAGTGATATAAAGTGAAATACAACTGACATATAAAACTCCTTAACTAAATTTGTAAATTTTGTTTACGATAAATACTTGTTAATTATTAAATTCGTGAGTTATTAAATTTGTTAAAATTGCAATTTCGCGAATTTCATGTCACAAGTTTCGCGTATTAAGTGAAGTGAAATGAAGTTCAATCGATATGGGACGATGCAGAAAGACTTCTGAATTACTTCCGAGTAATGTTGCAGATGTAATTGTAACGGAAGATGCATCGCTGGAATGACGTCGAGGGACGTCGCGAATGGTGAGCGTTGAATCTAATTTTAATCAATTTTGTAATTATTCTGTTTTTTAGCTGCACTTATTTTTGCGGCTAGTTACAACTTATATATTATATTCTCATTGATATTGATATATTTTATATATATTATATATAATTAAATTATATATAATTAAAATATTATTAAGGAAAATTAAATATTAATTATTACTTTACGAAATAAAATAATTTTATTCTTTTTTATAATAATAAAAATATAATAATATATGTGAAATTTATATATAAATGTATAAGTACATATGTATGAAGTAACTCTACAATTTTGTACAAAAATATTAAAATTATATTTGTTGTTATATAATATAAATTTATATTTATATGTAAAACAGAACATAGTGCAGCTAAAAAGACAAACATAATTACATACATAATAATTGTAATGTTCGCAATAATCGCACTGATTTCCAACGACAAAAAGACAATTACGCACTATTAAAGTGACTGTTAAAGTGAGTTGTATTTTGTACTTTAAAAATTTCTATTTATTATTACAAAATAATTTTTTACATATTTAGCCCACAAATGCAACGTATGATAAATTTTATCATTTAGCTCCTTCTTGATGTAATGAAAAAAATATTATATCCAGTATTTCAATCAGAATACAATACAAACTTTAATTAAGTTAGATTAAAAATTGCGCTTGAATTTCAATTGCTTTATCAAAAATTTAGTATTCTTTATTCACAGCTATTCTTGCCTCAAAATATGACACTATTTTAACGTCATTTTAATGGTTTTTTGTCCTGTAAATATTAATTCTAATTCGTGTTAAATTTGTAATGTCAATTATACTCAATTTGAGTCATTTGTAATCATTTCTATAAGTCGCCACTGCTCCTACTCAATATGTTGTTAAAACAAAAATTTATAAAAAGTTCATAAATTTTAGATCTCTAAACTAGAGAGAGAGAACTTCCCTTAATTTAAAATAATAAAGTTAAATTTAACTCAAGAAATTTGTTAAATTTGACTCAAATTTAATTTATTTACTAAATGCATATGTCAATATGGATAATACTTTGTTTAGTTGGAAATTAAGCAATTCAATCACAGAAATGGCTTGTGGTTATTTTTTTTAACTATTGTGTATTTTATATTAAAATAATACATTTTAACACATATGGAAGTTAAAAATAACAAAATTATTTAACTTAAGGAATTGATTTAAATTTGCTCCTATTTAACAGTGAGAGATGAAAGGTATGAATTCTAATCGCCGTAAACAATTTGAAAAACAGATGTGCAATAATATTTATGAAATTACCTATGGGACTGTATGTTGAATAATAATTGATTATTCGTTAGATCCTAGAAAGTCTATGTTCAAATGGAAACTAATTTTGAGAAAAGATTAGTTGTTTGTATTGAAATTAATTTGACATTTTGCAATTTCTTGAATTGCTTGCCATGATAAAATGTAATAATGTTGAGGAAAAAGCAGATTGCCTCGGTAAAAAATTTGCATGAAAACTTGTAGACTGTCTCTCGTAGAAGTAACGAGGACGATTATTATTGGTAAATGAAAAATGAGTATCTCGCGGTGCGTTGGAAATCACATAATGTCAAGTGATGAGATGTATCGTGCAGTCGTAAATTGACGTTTGAACGTTTGCGTAACACGAAACATAAAATATTAATTATTTAATGCTCGTTGTAATAAAATCCGGATTTTGTAAAACCTTTTAAAACGAGCGGCAAAGCGAGATTTTGCGATTAGTTGACCGTGAATAGTTACCCGCTTTATGAATTGCGCAATGCAAAAAAATGATTTCTCGCATCAACTGTAGGATCCGCGTATCTTGAGTAATGTTATGCGAGTAAATAATTTTGTTTAAAATCTAATTGTTGCCGATATCATGACTTTTTTATGTAATAGATAAATTAAATAAACATCTTTTAATAAGCATTCGTCGAGATTTAAGTACAGATGATATTTAATTAAATAACGAGGTAAACTCAAAATTATCACGAACTCTTAATCTCGAGGGAACTTTTTACGAAGATTGGAATAATTGTATCATAATTCTCGTCTTGACGGTTATATATTTTCTATCATTTTGTAAAGCTATAAAATGAACTTTTAGAGATGACCTTAAAACTAAATATATAAAATGATTTCTCTTCTATCTACTAAAAACATAGATATTCATGGAATTTCACGAGTCTTTCGTAAGAGGGGTTAAAGTTCCAAGCACTTGGCAAATGATCGATAATGGCGAGCAAATAGGCGAGCAATAACGCGTTTACGCGAATGGCGGAGATGCGAAAACAAATCGATTGCGTGATAGAAAATATACGAGTGCTGTTGTCGGTTATTATGTAGATTCATTGCACGATTATGTGCGTGCGTATATGCATATACGCGAAGTAACGGCATCCCGTAATTTGACAGGTTTTCTATAAAATTACGAGAGACGTAAAAAAGTACCACGCAACCTGTCACGGAGATGCAAGTCATGCGTTTCTATTCGCGTTCGGGCTCGTTGGCTTAGTGGTCTCTCATGGACTGTCAGATTTTTGATAGTGGTTCTTTGAATGACAATGGGGGAGCGAAATAGGATTTGTGTATCGTTGGGCATTGAGCCGCGATAAAATTCGCATCGCGCGATGCACGTTGTGCTTACTCTCTCGGTCATGAATCGGTTTCCGATGTTGATAGATGCTTTTTCCGGCTACGTTTAGATTAATCAAAACAACAGTGCTTTCAATGTCGAAATAATCGGTCCGAGCGGTAGATATTAATTTCGCAGGGAATAATGGGCTATAAACCGTGCCGCCGAATTATTGAATTTCCAAAGTACTCGTGTACCTACTACTACGTTCAGTGACAAATAATTAATCAGGATTTATAAACCGGCCACGCGGAAATTACGCATCGTTCGATTCGGCACAACGATGCCGGTTCGTCAGCGTTCATTAAATCATCGTTGATCGATCAATCGGCGAATTACGTGCGTTACAATAAAACGTCGACATCTCGTCGCTGTCATATCATGACCATTCGCGGCAAATTGAATTGTAATTTATAATAAACGATAAAGTCTCTTCCGGAACGCGATGTAGGCTAATAATTTCTATTTAGGAACGGAGTTTCTAGGACCTAACGTACAATCAATTAGTATTCAACATACAGTTCTATAGATTCGTAATTAATGTCGCACATCTGTCTTTGGAATTGTCTACGGCGGATTAAAGTTTCATACTTTTCATCTGTCATTTACGAGTTCTCTTAATAAGTAAAGTTATGGTAAATTATGCAAATTATTTACGATATATTGTGATCTTAAATTTAAACTAACAAGCATTGTATGATCTTGCAACGATCTTGGATGTACGAGTGTGAGAGTATATATTATACTTTATTTTGACGACTTAGCAAGTGTTCAAATCAGTAGAACACCTGTCGCAGAACATTAAAATATTTAACGCTAAGCTGAATTCGATACTTTGCCTAGCAAGCTAAACCTCTTCTCGAATCCAAATCATCAATTTAAGCTCATAATATGCTTTCTTAATTACCTACTATCAGGAAAAATATCGCGAGACATTCTATTCAGATTGTACGTGTGGAAGCTAATAAAGGCTCGAGAGAACGAGATCGCTGTCTGTCTTTTTTCCGCGAATCTCTTTGCGGCCCCATCATTATTCTATTCTGAGTTTGGAATCGCCCCCGAGGAGGATTCTTCTTTCACGGGCGGGCTCTCTTGCAGGCGCAGCCTGCTGTGAAATTGAAAAATTTTCGCGCGTTCTGCGTGGCTCTGCAGACGAGTCACCCGGCGTGTTTGTGTATGCGAGTATGCGTGTGTGCAGACTGCCGGGTTACCGGTTAGGCTTTGAGACCCACCAAACAGACCGGAAAATATGCAGGCTGCATAATTCAGCATAGGCGCGCGCATACATGTACACGCATGTGCGTGTGTGCATGTGTGCGCACGAGACGTTCACGGTTATCAGCCCCGCGAAGTGATACCTCCACGTTCGTTTCTTCCTTCCGTTTCGCCGTATGCGTTCAAGACGCGCGCACTTCTTTTGTCTCACCGTCGTTGCGTGGCCATTGCCAAATTACAAGCTTTCCACGCGGCGAACGGACGCGGAATATCGAGGTCGACTGCCTTCTTGCTGGCTGTGTAATAATCGTGCCGATCGGGATCGTACAGTATGCATCGAAATAGCAGGTGTATCGTCTTTTAGCCGTGTACTCAATTAATTTTCTTCGCGATGCACACGCGATACATCCGATGCGTCACATCGCAGCGAAATTTTATTGTGATCTTTCACTGGAAAACCTAGATAAATTAATGCAATTGATAGAAATTCGTTTCGCAATTTATTTTTCGTAACTGTTTCCGTTTGTTTACTTCTCGAGTCGAAAATAAATTTTAGATTTGTTATACTGTATAGGTTTCCAAGATCAAATTTAAATTTCTCTTGACAAATTTTTTATTGAATTTTTATTAACAAAATTTGGAGGCTTATTAGCCGTAGTTTTTCTTATTGTGTGTTTAATATCAGTACAATTATCTTCTTAAATATAATTTATAATAATATCTTATTTAGAAATTTTTTAAACTAAAATTAAATTAAAATTGAAGTTTTTAATATCTATTTGTATATGATATTAATTTACCTTTTAATCTTTTAAACGATATAATTTTGATAAACCTATCATGCAAACCTATCATATAGTTTTTGCTAAAACCAAATTTATTAAAAAATCTGTGATTTATACACGTTATTATGAAGAATCACTCTTATATTATACTAGCGGATACCCGGCATGTGCTACTATGCTCAAAAAAGAAATACATTTTGTTTATTTATTGGAAAAAAAGGAAATTTTGTTTATTTATTAATTAATTTTTTTATCAAACTGATCTTTATCAGCTAAGCTTACGAAAACTATCCTATGACCTTACCAAAGTTCCAAACAAAATACCTATCAAATTTGGTCGAAATCGGTTGGATGGTTTCAAAGTCTATAACGGATATAGAAACATTTTTTGTGTTTTATATATATAGATTATATTGCGCGCGATAGTTAATAAATAAATTAATAAATAAAAATTTAACGCAAAAGCGTTATCATCGAATATTGTCGTTGAAGAGAGTCAAGGTTCTTGTGTTCAAGTACGATATTTTCAGGCTGGACAGTAAGCATATAAATGTTTGGCGTTGCTGGTCGTTGAGATCAGCAATTGCGAATCACTTACCGAATATGAGTGAGCATCGTAGATCCTCGAGAGCAAGCATCGAGATTGGCCAACTCATTTTGCTCCGATAGCATCTCGATTATCACTAATTGATACGAACACAAAGCAAGCAGTAGCAAGCACCTGACGAATCACCAGAAATATGACCTATGAGAACCATGCTTGAGATTAATTTCGTTCTTATAATAAACTTTTTCTTCCGTTTTGGATCCTTTGAAGCTCAGTTTTTTAAACAAATTTTTTATCCAAGAATTTTTGATGTTGCATTTTCATTATTTTATCTACACAAAATATTCCGCTTCAACTACATTAAATTTTTGTAGCAGTCTTTTTGATAAATTTAATTACTTTTTAGCTTTAGTTTTTTTTATTACGATATCATGCGACTTGTTTGATTATAACAGTATAATCGTCTAGTTTAAAAAAATAATTAAATAATAATAGAAAATGTAGTTTTTAATGTATTTAATGATGTAGTTATGAGCATTAATTAATAAAAATGCGATTAATTTTTGTAAAACCGCTTATATCTAAGATACTTAAGAGAATTCTTTATATACAGCTATACAGTAATTATGTCCATAATTAATTAAAGTAATTATTCATGTGTTTCATTACGTATTAACGTCTCGAAGTCTGAAGAACTCGTTTCAATATGCAATGAGTTGTGTGAAGTTATTCCGATTATAGTTCGTTTCGGTTGTTTCAATTCCGACACAGGATACGTACGAAGCGGAGGAATGAAAAAAAAAAGAAAAAATACAACGAGATTCAACCGCGTGTAAACCACTCATCATCGACCATACTTAACGATAAAAGTGTACCGCGTCAATGACCTTGTGTACATACGTGCGGACTAAAAGCTCACGCTGCGAATAAAACGTGTCGAAAAGCATCGGATTTCGGCAATCGGCCCATCGTTGGACGCGACACGAGCAATACCGATTATTTGTCGATGTCGAATGGTTCATCGATTTTTCTCATACGCATACGTCGCGTTATTGGAACTCAGTGTTCCTGCTTTGACAGTTTAAAAACTTTTAGGAAAAATGACAGAACTGTTTAATAAATTTTTGAAGTAGTACTGGGATAATTTGCAAGTACTGGGTAAGAACAATTTTAAGTAGAAGTATCTAAAAGTTTTATCAAAATAATTACGTAGAACGCTTAAGCATTGATGATATTGTAAAATGTTTTGTCATTTTTGCAACCAGCTTGATCGTCCGACATAATTATTTTAATAAAAAAAAATTATTTTCAGATCTAGTTAAATTTTTAGATAATAAGTAAGCTGTTCTTTTTGTAGATATGATAAATTTTTGATAATGATACAATCGATTTCCTAATAAAATCATGAGACAACTTTATTTTAAAAAAAGTTTTGGAATTAAGTATCAAGCAAGAGCTTGCTTTTTAAGCAAACTTTTTCATTAAAAATCAAGAGATCGTTAACATCATACAAATAATTTGTATTGATACGATTTTATGTATAATGAACCATTTCTTTTTCCTCCTTTTTCTTTCTTTCACAAAACGCACATCGCGAATGCGAGCATTACGCAAAATAACGTTAATGATAATTATCGGTAGCGCGAGCGTAATACCGTAACACGTTACTGTATCGCGTCGTAAAAATGTTGCGATAGCATCGGCGTGAAATAGCCACGTATTATCCGACGATCCCACGCACGAACGCGTGTTCTGCGTCTCGATTCTCGATTACTCGCAAGCTCCTCTGCACGCGATGATTCTCCTCGAAATTGCAAACTGAAACATTCACATAGCTAATCATCAGCAAACAGCGACGGATTTACCGATAAGGATTGTTCTCAATGATGTCGGTTAACATTAACGGTTAAACTGATTCCCGGAGAATCACTTAAGTCTCAATTAATTTTAAGTAATGTTTATGGGAAGAGACCTAGTAATCTTTAGGCAATGCTCTTAAGGGTCTTTACTGTTGAAGAAATTTGTGTCGTGAATTTATGATCATCTATTTCCAAAAAGTTCGCAATTATTGTAGTAAATAATATTGTGGTATAATGAATAATTTATAATTAAAATCTTCAGCTAATCAGATATTGATTATATCTGATATTGGCATATATGATTTTTATTTCTAAATTGTTTTTAGAGAAATTTCTAAATGTTATACTGTTAAAAATATTTGAAAAAGTAAATTCTATTAAAATTTTCAGATATATTTTCCTCCACTAACCGTCGACTTTTTACAATTAATCGTAATAACAGTGATCTCAATTTCAATGCGCTGCGAAATCAATAGTATGCGCAGATCTCCATATTGCGTGAAACATGCGAGGATTTAAACAAATATTAAATTCAAGAACATTTAAAATATTTCTCATGACTGTCGGTCTAACGAAAAGCTTACGCGCGATTCTTCCGTCAATTCTGTCGACATTTTTTCACGATAAAGCGATAAAATCAACCTGCAGTATGGTAAATACATATGGAAGAAAAGCAAATAGCAACTGTTACGCGGCGTATCTAGGTTTTGCATTAAGTCAAATTATGTCAATATTAACTTACAAGAAGTTGTGCCAACATCAGTTGAATCGGGTTATATCTTTGTATGTCAATATATCGAAATGTAGATTTATATTTACGTTACATCACTCTATAATTAAAAATATCGATGTGCAAAATACCCAAATTTTGTTAATAGAAAAACGATATCTGTGTTACATATTTTTCCCGTATTATTAATGCTGTCGTGATATGTTTTAAATTGAACGTATTGATAACGTGTTTACATTTTTTCACATTTTATATTTAATATTAAAATAATTTAGTACCTGTTTAGTTTACGTACTATATAAAATATGAAGCGCGAAAAATAAATAGAAAAACATGGATAAATTTTAAAAGTACGCTCTTTTATTGGTTTGGCAATTAAAATGATAGGAAATATAAAAAATAATATTTTATAATAGATTTTGATATAATATTTTTAGTCTGCTTACATGAATACTTTTTATTTTGCATGTTTTTTATCATAATTTTTTTTTGCTTTTCTTCGGTATTTGATAATAAAAATTGTATTGATATATAGTTTGCAATTTAATAATTTTTTATTCATGCAATCTTCACATTGCTAAACGCAATTGAGACAATTTCCATGGGTTCGTGTTTAATCAGGAACATATAAAATAATTGTACAAAAAATTATCGTTAAACATTTCCCCATTTAATACTTGGTATTTTACATTTAATATTTGAGTTTCTCGCAATTTTGGCTTTGAGTGAAAATAGATTTTTGTGATGTTAGTAATGTGAGTTAAGGACAAAATTTATTTCAATTGTCAGGAATTGCGTAAACCGAATATACCGTGCTATAAAATTTCAGTCATCTGAAATTTAATACTTTCTCGCAAGTCGATTTTCGTCGTGCGCAGGGAACGAGCCCGGCACTCGTTGTCGGGACTGTACCGTATTACGCGTCAGACAATTATTATGCCAGAGGTGGCCACGCAACGTCGTACCTCGTAAGGAAGGTTCGGGCCGGATGTGGTACAGCGAAAGTTTCGTCCGTGGACGAAATTGCGCGCGTGGCGCGTCGGACCGTCTGTGAAGGCCTAACGGGCGATTTTGGGGTAGGTCGCGTCGGACCGAACATCCATGCCGGTCTCTCGAAGGGGAAACTGCGGTGATGCCGAGAGAGAGAAAGAGGGAGAAACGCGAGATATCGCGGCGAAAGTTTTGTCAAAGCACGCGGCACGGGTGTGCGTGTGGGATGATGATGTTATGCGAGTCGTTTCGCATGCCGCACTCTCCGTAACGTTGCCGTTCTGCTCCCGAGTTAATATCATAAAATCAGATCGTTATTGTTCTAACATCCCGCAGAAAAAATATCATTACTTTCTAGATTTCATCGATATGAAATTTTGACTTTAGTTTTTATTTTTAATTAATTTATGTATGTATTTTAGTACTGAGCACATTAATAGAATATTTCAATAAATTTAAGAAGTGAAGAAACGTAAAAAAAAAAATGAAAAGAGAATAGAATATCCTAATGTACAAAAGAATACAGTAGAGTGAATGAAAAAAATCGAGTGTATAAGTTTATAAATCTTACTATAGCAATTCAATTTCAATTATCATTAAAGTTTCACATATAACGATTTTTGTAATTAACATTTGTTTCGTCACTAAATTTATCAAAAATTAAATGCTTTTGACAGGTTTCGTCTCACGGAACACTTTGTGTAAATCGAAACGTATACAAACCATAAGGAAACAATTAAATAGCAATTACTGTTACGTATGCTAGTTTTTCTATTCTGACGACATTTTCTAGCGAATTATTTTAAACGTACGCGCGTGTATATTGTACACACTATGGCAGACGTATGAGTATTTGATGTCGCACTTGTCGGTGATTGGCCATTGAAACGTTGCATAAAAAATTGACGCGTGAGATCCGGTATAGTCGATTGCAACGAGAAGAGAATCAACCGAACAACGCGGCACGAAGCCTCGTTCGCTCGCAGCCTAAAATAGGACGCATTGCAACAGCCTTTTTTCCGCCGCGGATCGATAATCCGCCGCGCAACAGCTTAACCTTCCACGCCGCGAGTGATACAACGAGAAGAGAATTTCTCAGTATGAAACTAAGAATTAACTTATAGCGTTCATAGTTAGCCACTATCTTACTTGTGCGGTTTCGTAGTTCGAAATCGATTATCATACGTTTGCGACACTTTATCGCACGATAAAGGAAATGCGAATTCATAGTCAAGAATTAAACATTAAGGGAATTAAGGGAATTCTAAACAAAATTAAACGAAACTTGAACAAAAGTAATTTGTTAATTTCAAAAGTAATTAGAAGAATTGGATAATAAGTATTATTTTGATACTTTTGGGATACTTGGATTTTAAATTCTTGGAACATGGCATCAATTAAAGTTATTTTTACAAACAGCAAGACATAGATTTAAGTTGCAATTATGCAGTTGGAAATTTTTATTAATTTTTTCGGTATCATATTAATAATAATGGCAAAGAATTCGGCGAATACGAAGCACGTGTAATATTCCGGAATGTACAGATTCAATTTTTGGTTGAAATCAATTTTATTTTCCGAATTTTTTGAATATTTTTGCGCGTAAACATGAAATTCGCATGAAGGGGAGTGACAACTATCTTTTCTTTCTTTTCTTGAGAAAGAAGTTTTTATTTTTTTCTATCTTGGTGAGCGGGAACTATAAGATAATGAGAGAAAGAAACAAAAGTTACATGTGCACGAATTATACATCGTTTTTTGGTCGAGGAGGAAGGTATTTGATACTTGTTCCTTGCTCTTTGTTTACGTTATTGCTTAGATTATGTGTTCTTTCACTATCGAGAATATCTTGTTCTGATATCGAAGTGTGCAATCCTACGGAACAATTTAACAAACAAAGTTAAACTTGTTACGCACAATACTCGCAGAAATCGTTTATAAAAATTATTATACAACGACGTTATACAACTAGACATGTAATGAATTTAATTTAACAAGTCGTCTCATTGATAATACATTATATGATCGATTAATGCAACAAGTATTATTAAAAAATATTGGATAATTAATAGGTTACACCCTGTCTGGTTATTAGTAGCATTATAGGTGCTTAAGCGAAAAAAGTGTAAATAAACTTGCTGTAAATATTAGCGTTGCGGGGGATAAATGGATATTATTTATATAGCGACCTGATAGCAGGCTATAAAAGCGATTTATAAAAAAAAAGATCTTCACGCCGTAACATCCAACACTGCACGCGCGATGGTGCAAAGACAAAGTACCTTCCCACCTCGAAACCTCGTGTTCTCCGAAGAAACGCTCTGAAAGAAACCTCTTCCGCCCGTCTAAGCGCGCTCTTTATCACGAAGAAGAATGTTTATTACGTAAACAACGGCCGGCGGCGTGATGCAAAGCGCCGACAAGATAAAAAATAATATCATGAGGTTCGACGACAGATTTCCGTATAATGCGAATTAGTTCCGGTGTAAATATGCGGCATTTCTGGCGCGTCGATGACGATTATAAATTTTTAATGTTGGATCACGAGATTAAAATAGAAGACCATGTTTAAGGAGTCTTTTTTTTATGAAAAAGTGTTGCTTTTTTGCGAAATTTTTAAATAGAAGAATAGAATATGGAAATGTATGCTTTTACTTTAGATTGCGAGATTCGATCCTCTGTGATGGAAACCACATGGTGGGGAGATCCAAAAATGAAATTAAGTTCTGAAAGTTTGTTCGAAGAACTCGTCCGTCGTCAGCTAAAATGTCCTCTTCGCCGAAAGCCTTTATCGCTCCGCGAAATTCAGTCGCGTGCTCGCGCTCGTATACCCGGTGGCGACCGCCTGCGGCGGGTGGTGCTCGTCTGCGACTGCAATACAAGTAGTACGTAACAGGGAGACGCGCGCGCGCGCGCGCTCACATCCACACGTATACGTACGTACACATGTATACGCACGTACACACGCGATCATAACGGATGGACACACGGCCGCAATGCACACGCTATCGATCCGCGTTTTTGCGCGGTATGTCAACTCGTTACCGGACGTTGATCGAAGAGCGCAAGGTACACAATTACGCGCGGCGAGGCTCTGGTGCACCGAGGAGAGGAGACTCGCCGAAGAGTTTCGCCTTTCCGCCGCCCGTTAAGCCATTCTTACACGGACTGAATTGTAGCCGAATGATAAACGAGACAGAAAAACGTTATTCTATTGTAGATTAGATAAGTCTAAATCATAATGCAGTTGTTTTGATAATATTGAATTCTTTCACAAAATTGAACAGAAATGTTTGACTCCGATGTAGCATAATTTTCGTTATTCAAAAATACAAAATTGTTCTAATTTCTGTCCGATGTCACATCGTGCGAGATAGTATGAGAGTCGGGACGAATCAGCGCATCCGCAGGAACATCCGGAGAAGGTAAAGCTCATCGCACAGCCAGGACGGCCTTTTTTCCCTGCATCAAACGGCTCGTTGGGAATGGTAATATTAGCCCGACGTTTTCCCGCTGATTTGACTTTAATATCGGCAAAGAGACGATATTCATTTCCGTAGCCGCGAGCAAAGAGCGCAATGAAAATATTGCGTTACATTCGCCGGGACGGGTATTACCGGGCGGAAAGAAAAAGCGGGAAAGACTCCTTAGAACATTGTATGGCAGCATACGTACTTTAGACGACGAAGGGAGAAAAAATATGTCAACCGCGCGCAGCGCACAGTCGAGGTAAAGCGGATTACATTACGCGCTGAAAATATCTCAACCAATGGTGGAGAGGAGAGGGAAAGAGTGAAGGAGCAAGAGGAGCAAGAGAAGACGGATTCACAGTAGAATGTTACTCAAGTAAATGAGGGAGAGGAAAATACATTGAAACTTGAAGCGAACGTCCGTTGAATTTTCTGGAATTATAATGTTACGCGACGTGTGCCAAAAAAGCATCGCTCGACGAATCTTTCGATCCTGTTGGAAAGCTGTTATGCAAATTAGGCGCCTCTCACTCTAGTCGTTCGAGCATTATCTCGCGTTTAGTCATCTAGAATATAATTGACATGTTGATGGATACTGCTTAAATCTGCTTACACTGAATTTTTATTTAAATTTGTGATCTTAATTAATTGAATGTTACTTAATTTTAAATGTAAAGTTTTTATTTTAAGAGAAAAATATATCAATGGATATCTCGAAGAGATTAATCTGTAATCTCTATTGATTAAATTAAATATCGATTTAATCACTTCAATTAATCTGTATCGAAATATTGTTTCTTTTTTTTAAACTTTCTTATCTTAAAACATATACAGAATTTTCGAGTATCTATTAATCTCCAAATAATTTTCGAAGCTGGCGATATAATAAGCCAAAACAATTGTTATTTTGGATTTGGATAATTGGAGACAACATTTTCACAAAGTTCGCACAAATTGCATCTTTTGTAAGAATTCGCACAAATTGCATCTTTTGTATTCGAAAAATTTTGATTGTTTACCGGAGAGATGGAAACAAAGCGAATGCCGCGTGTTACTGGGTCGCTCACGTGTAGCACGCGCGTTATCGATTTGGTTTCCTTGCGGCAGGATGACAACCTAGGGTAACCTAGCACGTTAATCGTGTGTATGTACATATATGTATGTATAGAGGCAGGTTCGTAGGCTAGGTTACGGTGAATCGGCATGCAGGATTAGTCACGAGCAAGCTTGCCTCTGGGTAATGACAGCTGCTACCAGTATGCGCTATTCTAGTCATCAACCGCAACTATCAACGCCTTCAACCACCACCGTCGGGTAACAATTGTTGCCGAGACGCAACTTCGTGGATAATGAATCCGCTGAACAATGTCGAAAATTTATTTCTAACGTCATTTGGTTATGTTTGCTATATAGAAATGTAATAGATATAGAAATCTAATTTTTACATGTACATATTTATGTACATATTTATTTTATATATATATTTTTTAACATATTTTGATTTATAGAAAAATATGAATTAGAAAACGGTAAAAACATGTTTATTAGATAACTCTAATCTGATTTTATTTTGTTTAATATCTTCAATTTTGATCTAAAAATTCTCTCATTTTTGCCAAAATGTCCCTTCGTCTCATTTTAACGCACTTTATCAGAGAGTATGTACAGTAAGTATTGTAATTCTTAATTAGTCTCTAACCGATCACATGTTTGACGGTTGCTCGTGTTAATTTCAAGTCCCGAAGCACTTACGGCCTACGGCGCGAAGGAACTCTTCAAATCTTTCCTTTTTTCCATTGCCTGCACCTCACTCGGTGGTACAGCTCTTCGGTTTCGAGGCTGTAATTTAGCGCAGTTTCGACGTTGTATAATGGAGGAGAGATTCACGTACCACACTCGGCGAGCGTCCACTGAAGGGACGAGAGATGTACTACTAAATTGGGCTTAGCGAGTTGCAACCACTAAAGAGCCGGATCGAGAGAAGAAAGCTAATATCGCATCGGCATCATGCCGGGTTGTTGCCGTAAAGCTCGAAAACGAATAATAAAAAAAGACAGCTGCTAGTTGCAACCAGAATTAAATGATTCATGTGCGTGCGTGCGATTAATGGCTCCTTGGTGCAACAACAAGATAGTCTATTTTCCTCCAATCCTTCTTCATTTAAATTACAAAATCGGAACTATCTTCCTCAGAATATCGCGCACAAAGTATATTGATACATATATATGTGTTTATATTAACAAATTTATATTAAAACTTATGCACTTGAATATTATTAGCATTAGTATTGTATTATGATAAAAATATCAAAAGTTAATATTAAAACATTGTGAAAATATAAAATGCAAAATTGATAATACATTTCATAAAAGATACAACATTTATGACCGTTGAATTTATTCTAGATTATTTTAGATTTGAATAAACTTATTAATTTTTTAACTGGAGATGGTCATCCTATATGAATTTCTCAATATTTAAATATCATACTACTTGAAAAGAAGTTGACAAAAACTAAGAGATTTTAGAGATCATGCAAACAACAATTTCGCGTTTACTGCAATTACAAATCGACACAGGAAGGTCTTGACGCATAGAGATTTTTTTGCGTTAATTTTATTCTTATTGATTTTATTTGTTTCGAATGTAATCGTTATTTTACGTTACATTTCGATAACTGATGCAATTTCAGAACTTTGTGACGAGAAGCAATTTATTTATGAAAAGCTTGAAGATTGATATTTTTAATTTCGCTTTCCTTACTTTCATTGGAGAATAGATTAATATTTATCTTTTTAATTTCTCCTTCTCATATTTCGATTAAACACAGAGATGCAAATTTTTACATGAAGGCTAGCCTTCATTGGAAATTGAAACTATATTCACGAGACCCGCATATTTTCTCTAAATGATTTCGCAGAAAACGACATACTTACAACTTACGAAAAGATACTAGTAAGGCAGAATTGCATTTGACATATAATCGATAATTCACCGTTCTCGTAGTGAAATTTCTTATTTTTAGTAGAAACTACTAGTTAACGGTCGGAAAAAGAAATTTCATGTAACGAGAGCGATAATGCTCTTATTTGTTGTACGTTACATTCCAAAATCCCGCCGTATTAACGTGGATTAACATCGTCGTTTATCTCACGGCGTTTATATATGTTTAATCGCTCAGACTTTTCTAGAGACATAATCCTCACAAAACGGCTTTGCTTTTGCGTGGTCAGCGAGAAAGCGATCGCATAACCGAATGTAAATTCTAGGCACGTATAATCCCCAAATCTGCGAAATCCCCGAAGGTACAATACCCCTCCTTGCAACTCCAGGAATAGAGCTGGCTATTATAAAAATGTATATCGCGATGTTTTTACCTATTTAAGTATTACTTGCGTGGTATCTGTGCCATGATAGATATTTTTAAATTATTGATAAGTATTTATAAAAGTATTGATACAAAACGGTACCGGTATCAAAATCATACAGACAACACTGTACACAGTTGATTAGAAATAAAAGTTAAAGCGATGTTTGAAATATTAAGATATCTTTTACACGCGATGCGATAAGAGATTAGACTTTCTAGTATCGACATTCTGATTTTCCAGTGTCGACATAACGGTGGTCTAATCTCTAATCGCGAAGCGTCGCGCTGGTTGATAAAATTTTAAGCGACGTCGAAAAAGAGACAGATATCGAAAGCACGTCTGGACGGTACGTAGCTTATCTCGCCGTTATTTGCGTTATCCCCCGGCTCTCCGGCGAATTACTCGAACTCAATCGGGCGTACGATCGGTGGTACGCAACACAGAGTGGCGAGAAGGGCGCGACGCAGGAGGAAGGAATACGGGGACGAAGAGAGGATGCCTTGTCGTTCCTCTCGCTCTTCGAGAGACACTCTGAACAAGAGAGGGCGCCAGATGGGTGATCCTCTAAGGACGATTCGACTCTTGGAGGGATGACTGATCCGCATAGTCATCATTTCGGCTTAGCGAATCCGAGTTAACACAGAAGTACTGTGAACATTTAAATATACATCTATATACATACATTTTTATGAGTATATATTTGAGTGTGAGGTGGGATATACAATCTAATTTAAGAATAATAAGAAAAATAGAAATGCAAGCACAAGATGCCATATTGATATAGATGAAACAGGATAGCGAAAACTAAAACTTTTATTTATGTATCCCTTAATGTATCCCTTAATTAAAAAAGAAAAAAAGACAGTTTGACAAAAGCTGGAACAAGTTGGGAATAGACCGGAGACAGAGTAACGCTGCGGCGAAATAGATGAACGAGCAGATGTCAAAAACGGTCCGCGGCTGACTATAAAATATATAGAAATATGTAGCACGTACATATGCGTTCAGCGCCTCACATATATTTGATTTTTGATAATGTGCGTATCCTCTCTATCTGTTTTACGAATGAGCCGAGACCCGTTTCTGGCATCACCGCGAAGGTGAATTTGAAGAACGGCCACGACCGAAGTAGTATGAGAGAGAGATAGACGATAAATAGAAGGGCTGGCCCAAAAAGTCGTGCAAGGATCAAAGAACTTTCCGGGACGGACCAAGGACCAACCGGCGGTTTTCTTATCCCTCCCTTAACCGCTCATTAAAGTTGTCTCTTTCTCTCTTTCCTTCTCTCTCCCTTGTTTGTATATTCCCTCTGACTTAGCCCTTTTGCTTTACTACTCACCTACCTATCTTTCTATCCTCTTTCCTTCGTTTCTTCTCCTCGGGGTAACGAAGCAAGACAGTCGGATTCGAGAAAGAAGAGAGAGATGGCACTGACCTAAAGCAACACGGCCGGCAGTCGGATCCTAAAGCGAAGGAGAGGAGCAGAGAAAGAATACCGAGGCTGAAAAGAGAGCATCCGAATGGCCGGCGCGGATGCACGGAGCGGCAGAGAAAATTAATGGCGACGTGCGCTCGACATTTTTGCGGGCCAACGTTGGGAGTTTTCATCTTCCGCGCGCTGGAAGAGATCGTCTTCGGGGGCGGGATTGTCGTGTGTAGAGCCAACCCAGCGTGAAATTTTCGCTTGTTAAGTGGGGACATTTGTTTTACCTAGTGGAAGCTGAGTGAAACATGGCCGCGATAATTCCCGACTAGATATTACCGATATTCCGACATTTCTGTTAGCGAAGGGTTCACGCGAGATGTCTATTAACGTGCGATTTATAAACATACAAAAAAGATTATTTATGTCTTATACAAAGAGAAATATTGTACAATTGATATAATACGCGAACAATAACACACAAAGAATTTTATAAGTATATGTAAGATAATTTTTTTTTATATAGATATATATATTTACACATCAAAGCTGTTGAGAGATAGAGAGAGAGAGAGAGAGAGAGAGAGAGAGAGAGAGAGAGAGAGAGAAAATATAGTGTAATGACGTACTTACAATTAGCTCTTTTTCTTATAAGAACTGACGTACACCACTTTGCCATCCAACTCTTTATATAACCCATAAGTGGAAATAAGTCGCAGGAAGATGGATGTCGATCATAACGTCGCGGTAACGCAACGATCGTCCCGAGAGCCCGGCAGTTCTCGATTCGTTACCGTGATATTTACGACGAGGCGTTCCTTCTTTACTTTGCTCTTCTGTCCGGCGCGATCGCGTATATTACCGTGATAAGACTCGACGAGAGAGCCATACCGTTGGGATTCCAATTTCATCGACCGGATCGTGAACCTGTTTCTGTGAGACCTTAATATCCGCTCCTGGTTGCTTCCATTCGCAAGCGATCAGGAGGCCTTCGATCTTCCTACCCTCGTGACACTTCATCCTCTCGGTCGTTCCGATATCGTTCCTCGCCGTCATCCCTTCTCCGAAATGAGACAGAAATAGGGAAATGTTCCTGCTTTCACGAAATACGCGTAATTGTTTGTAATTGCGGCAAATTATTACCAGGGAAAAAACACCAAGAAGAGTCGAAAAAAGTTATCTTTTTTGATGGAAAAGTTTAATTAACATGAATACATTCGAAACTTTTTTCTAATTTTCCGTGTATGAAGATTTATTACAATACATCGGATGAACACAATCTCGGTTTAAGTCTGATAAAACTGACAAATACTTTATACGAATTCGCGCTTGTTTCCAACATGTTATCGACCTACTTGCTCATTTAGCCAGATACAAATGAATGATACTCTCTGATTTTATGAAATTTAATATTGGTCCTACAATAATTTTTATCGCAAAAGTTTCTGCTTGATTAAAGTTTGATTAAATTATGAATAAATGTTCTATGGATGAATCTGGACAGGAAAATGGGAACAAAATTAATTTATAAATGCAGCTAAAATAAATTTTTCTTACTTTTTCTCTCCGTTAATTTTTCTTTTGATATTTACATATGATGGATATCACTACAATTTGTTCTTTTTAATTAAACTAAAGGAACTTTGAAGTGAAAATAATCCATCGATACATACTTTAATATTGTATATACTACGTATCTTTTGAAATTTTAATACGTATCCATAAAATATGTATTTCACTATATTGACAGAAAAAGGTTACATTTATAATTGTTTGCAAAAAATATATTTAGTACGTATAAAATAATGATATAAAAAAAATATGTAACAAGTTTTGAGAATACTTTATCAAAATTTAACTAAAAATCATTTTTCAGTACAGATATAAAAAAATGTGTCTGTCTACATATGTAATTTTTGAAAAGAAACGACGAGATTTAAACGAAAAAATAACATTTTGTATTTGTCAATATCAGTAATTTGGACGATCTGGCAGTTCTGGCATTAATCTAATATAATAACTCGATAAATATATGTGCTCGTGTCGACGATTTATATATATATTTTATATTAGTATATTGCTATATTTTTATACATGTACATATTTGTTGTGTAGCTCGGCGCCAACTGTAGTTGACTGAAAACGAGTCAATTTGAATCAATTAGCGAATGCATGTGTAAAATATGGTGACGATGAGTTACTGATAAAAGCGCGCGCGAAACGCATGCATAGGTGCAAAAAGTCTATTGGGTGCGTTCCAACGAGCGTGTTTATATACGCAAACACCATTTCGCGAATGTTGTGCGCATTACTCGTATATTTCACGGTAAATTTTTCCATCTCGCTGTCCACGTGGCGTACATTTTTTACCATTTTTTTGGTAATTCAATACGTCGCACATACATAATACAGTTAGCGGCGCGAAAGAGCTGACGATAATTGATTACGTCGCAGAAACAACGTTTGACCGCGCTGTAATAATTTTTATCGCTGTTATACTTTTTATCGACCGAAATGGCACACAGAGTGTTCGACAGC
Organism: Cephalotes varians; assembly: GCA_037157785.1. Taxonomy (NCBI): domain Eukaryota; kingdom Metazoa; phylum Arthropoda; class Insecta; order Hymenoptera; family Formicidae; genus Cephalotes; species Cephalotes varians. The sequence continues at coordinate 2,890,232 of JANQDE010000010.1, read as the reverse complement.
GGAATTATTTGGCACCTTTAAAAAAAATCTCTCGTAAAAATACATCGCGGAAATACGCGACTTGTTTTGCAGCGGATATTTATTCGCCAATGTGCCCCGCGGGAGAAAATGCACTCTTCATTACATTCGTCCCGCTAAACTGCGCAATTTCGAAATATCCCTTTGGGAATCCTTAATCCCTCAAGTTGCATAAATCGAAGTCCATTCAGTCTAATTAAGGTTAAAATATCGCGATACAATGTAATCGGAGAGACTTTCGGATTTTGTTTCGAGAAGGATTTTGCAAATTCCGTCGGTTATTCTTGATTTGTCGTTGAATGAGTTTTACTTGCAAATATGCTGATTTCGAAATGTGCGAAATATTTAGGACTTATTTGAAGATCGCTGATTTAGTTAGGATCGCTAATTAGTGTTGGATAAAAATATTAGTCAATGTGCTTTATAATCAACTTTTATAAAAGAGTTAATATGTGTATCAGAGACCTTAAAACTTTGAATAGGGAATTAGAACTGTATCAATTAAAATTCTGAAAACGGAACGCTCTAATTTCACAGCATTCCTTGAACTCTATGCATTCCTTGACACGAATAGAAATAATTATTATCGCGGAAAAGTCAAAATGTCAAAATAGCAGTCGATTTTCGGAGAATCTCTTCTTTAAAAACAAATTTATTGTTTTTAAGGGAAAGAAAAATTGAAAAAGTGCGAGAGAAGACGAGCGAATCGCCGCTAAAATTCATTGTTTCGGCGCGATAAACTGCCATACTTGCACGAACTTTCTACGCAAAAGACGCAGAGATGGCATCGCCGGTGCAAATAGAATTTCAAGAGTCGCGCATTAAACGCTTTATATCGCCGGTGCGCAACCTTTTACGACCTTACGACCTGTCTCTATGGTGACATCGCGAGAACCTTTTGTACGACGGTGGAGAAGTAGTGCTCTCGGTCCGACGAAACTTCTGCACGAGATAAACAGCGAAGCTTCGGTCGCTTCATTTATTTATTCAGCATAGTTTTCAGTTGAGAGCGAAGGTGCGGCAAGCAGAGACAAACTTTCTTTATCATTCATTTGAATAGTACATTTCTAGGATGATGTTAACAGTTCCTTCGAAAATTTCAGTTTTAATTAATAACATGAATGCTAATTACGAAATAATATTTTCATTATTTAGCAAGAAATTGAATCGTGAAACAATATTTTTAATAATAAGTGTATTATTTAATTAATTAAGTTACTGAAATTATTTATTTTAATATAAATCTTTTGACGGTGGATCTGTTTTAGGTTTAGTAAACTAGATGAATAATAACAAGTATCTTATCGGAAATAATTTGACTTAGTACGTGCACGATTGCATTTCTCACATTCGTAAATGCGTGCCTTTTGCGAAACAAACTCGCAGCAGGATGCCTCTAGTTGATTTTCTCTAACGAGACGCATCGGATCTATGCGACCCGATTCATGGATAAAAATGAGCGCGCGTGTCTGTCGGATGTTAGATCATTTTGTCTCCGATTAAGGCCTCGGTCAACGAGCTCGCGGCTCCCAAGCTACGCGCAAACGATCCTACTTCGTGACCCACTTCTCGAGATCGCCGCTTATCGCATAAAAGCCGGAGACGCCGCATCGCGATTTCCTGAACTATAAACGAGACTGTCGATGACCGACTAAAAATATCACCGGCGACATCGGTAATTGCCGCGTGTTATGGAGCGATGTAAACGTGGAAACGCACACACAGTGCATCAGGTGATCGCGTCGCTTCTGATCCATTAAGTTACTTTCGGACAAGCATAAGATTCTTTTTTGGACAGTGAGATCGACGTCGAAAGCAACATAAACAACTGTTTTAGGAAACAATGTCTGTTGTCAGTTCTATTAAAATCATTTTAGTATTATGTCTAACATATAGGTATTTCTTTGAAATTTAAATAATTTTCTGCTTTGAGAGAATCTATTCAATATCTATAATAAATTTATTATAGATATCGTTTTTCAGTCATACAAAAATTATGTATTCGAAAGAAAAGAATGTATTCGGAAAATCAGAAATCTTTATTATTATATCAAACAATTCTCTTTAATTCCACTTTTTATGAATTAGCTTCGTTAAAAAATTATTTTTCTTTACAATATTCGGTTTACAATATTCATAATAATTTTATTCAAGAAATACTATTTTGAACTTGGAAATCAGTCTCCCTCGAAATTATCGTTTTAGAATATATCTCTGAATTCAGGATTTCCAATGCATAAACGATAATACTCGATAAGGGAATAGCTAATAGCTTAAAGATGGAGATGCGCATCTACCGTGAATAGCTAATCGTCGCCGATCAATATATCCTACGCGCACATACGCAATATAATTGCACGTAATTAACACCCATTACTAACCGCTCAATGCGCGGCCACGCGCGTTTATGGCTTCTCAGGAGGAGCTTAGCTCTCGAAATTAGCTCGCAATCGAAGAAACAATCAAAACGATCGAGATCGCGCAAATGACAATCCGATATATCAGGCGCGCGCCGTACAATTCTGTCGCTCCCAACTTGAGTATGGCACATTCCTCGCGGACGAACGTCGAAGGAGGTAATCGCAGGACGAGGGTAAAAGAGGAAGAACGAATAGGATAGGAAGAAGGGGAACAAGAAGAACAAGAATAGGAACGAACCAACGAGAGGAATCGCGGTGCGTGTGTGACCGGCGAACTACTTTTTGCCGGACTTCTCTCCTGGCCTGTCGGCCCATCCCTCGTGTATTCCGTGCACCTCCTTCGGCTCTTCGTCCCTTCGGCAACCTCCGCTTCCTCCTCGTCATCCCCGGTCTCCCCTAAACGTGCTCGCCCGGCTTTGGCCTCGGCTTTTTTATTTCTCTAGATTTCAAAGCGCTCAAACAGGTTTCAAAATCCCGCCCGCGGAAAAATCGGAGTGCCTCCTCTCCCTCTTTCGATCCTACCTGACTTCCCTTCTCATCTTCCTTCTTTTCTTTTTTCTTCTTCTTCTTCTTCTTCTTCTTCTGTCAGGCACATCGTTGAACGCTGTAAGTCCTTGCGTCGGCCAACTTTTCATTGCGATTCATCATTTGTTCTCACTGGATCTTTGCTCTTTTTGTAAGCGTTCAGCATTACTTTTGATACGTGAATGTATTGGAATGTATCAAAATGTAGACGAGAAATAATATTATTTTTCCCTGATTAGAATCTTGCGAGAAATGAAAAAACTATTTTTTCAAATATCTAAATCATAATACATCAGTTATAGAGAAAAGGTTATAATTACTTTCTTTCTTTCATTCCTTCTTATTGTTGCATAACTCATTACGTCTTTTACAACTTTATCGGTGTTTATTGTTGTTCATATTTATTTATACGTCAACTTACTTTTAAGAGACCCTCACAATGATAAGCATTTCTTTTAACTTTTGCCTTACATTTTTCTTTACAACATATTTTTCTTTATACTTAATAAATATATTTCCCTTTGCCTTCTCTTCTTTCGCTTTGTGAATTTATCTGAAAACTTTTAGTGATTCCGGAGTGCAATCCGTCCATCTTGGAAGCCCAGTTCTTCCGTATTGTATCCAAAGTATTGCATTGGCATTACCGAAGCGTGAGGTTGCGCATGTATAAACCGAGGAGATCCTATACTGTTTGTTTAGCATCGGAATAGATTTTGATTAGACGGAATCCAAGGATGATGCCGTACGGCACTTTTTATTTGCCGTTTCTAAACCGCTCGCGGTCACTGAGACGATAAATCAAAAGCGTTCTCGCAAAAGCCACTTTTTATTGAAGGTTGTTTCCAACATATCTTGTTACTCATCTCTTCGTGTCATTATTGTGCTCTGTGTGTAGTCGAATCGCTACGAAATCATAAATTCCGGCCTATTAATCATTACACATTCCAAGCTTGATAATAACAAACGCATCAATCTCTGTATTATTTGCTTTTTAATGCATTTTCTACAGTATTATTTGATATGTGAATCGTCCAAAACAGAAAATTTTTTAAGTTCTTTCGAACGTTTTTTAAAAGTTTTAATTAGATTTTTAGAAATAGAACTTGTAATAAGTCGTAATCAATCATGGCATTAACTAATAATGCTATGATTGATTACGTATAATAATTTGCTCTAAGTAATTATTTAATAGGATATCCAGTAATGACGTGCGGTTGAAACGTATGAGCAAAAGAAAAAATAATATTTGATGCGCTCTCGCCTTGGATAAGCAGTATGGCATCAAAACGAAACGTGCACACGGGTGCGATTTTTTTCACGTGGTAAAAGCTGCCTTCAAACAGCGTATCTCTCATGTTGAGCGCGAATTCGGTTATTTTGTTCACTACTCTTTCATTTAGCTCCCTTTTTCGCCCGTTTTTTAGACCATCGCGTAAAGTAATTAGCCGCACATGGTTGGTCGTATACAATCTGCACGCGCGCATCCGCCATCGAGAAATTTCGTGTTGTTCCGCAAACTCTGAGAAACATGTGTGTATGTGTGTGTATGTGTGTGTCTGCGTGCATATGTTCCATGAGAAAGTATGTGAGTATGCGAATATATGAAATGCGATAATGGATGATCGATGAATGAAGAAGTACGAGAAGTAAAGAGAAAAAGAGTAGTTATTAGTATATTGAGAGATGGATATTCCGGAATATACACATGGAAAGAACGGTTTTGCTGAGAGATCTAAAATTTTAGATACAGATCAGAAAAGTAGTTTTGTCGAATTATCAAAATAATTATGTGGAACGCATGTAGAACGCAAATTAATTGCTAGAGTATCAAAATTTTCCGCATTGCTCATTATTTTTAAGATTCCAACAAAATTGTTTTGATATTTCAACAAAGTTATTATTTGATGTATATCCAGCAAAATTTTGGATTCCTCAGAAAATCATTTTTTCCGTGCATAAAAACTATAAATTCAAAACTATAAATAGAATAATATTGATAACATCGACGGTATACAATTGAGGATTAAAATTCAATATCATATGTATATTCATAGCGATACGATGTCATTTTGCCAGATTGAATCTTATCAATATTATATCAGTAATCAATACGAAAGATCCTTAGCAATTATTTATTAATAATTAATAATACGCAAGACGAGACGAGAGCGGAAAAAAATTCGTGGCGGAAAGAAGATGGTCGCGACAAGAAAGCTCAAGAAGAGAAAGAAACAACATCAATTTAAGCCACATGCATCGCTCTGGCTTCGTATTTAGGTGGATAATCGGCTTACCGTGGCGGCCTGCCGGGCAGCCCACTTGCAGCGAATGCATCTGTACAGACTTGCATACACGCTACGACGTACCGCTGCCGCTGCCATTCGCAGCGCGCATGCACGCTGACTGTCATTAGCAAGGAGTGTTAATGCCGAAGGTTTGCGCGTTAATGACGAGGTGATGTTCCCGGTACAAGACTCTAAAAACGAAAAACATTCCGCGGAAACGCGGCATTTCTTGGCTCCTTCATGCGTCACTTTTTGCCTAGCAAATTGCACGTCTTAAGTTTGCAGGTTGCGTATGAAGAGAATGGTGGTTTATGAGGTTTGAGCCAACGATGAGAATAATATAAATTGAAATAACGAGCCGTTGATTTTAAGATGCATAATTAGGTACTTACATAATGTAAAATTTAGAGAGTGTATTTCTCTCTTTACTCATATAAAGAAAAATATTATAATGAAATATAATGAAATATCTGGAATTCATTACTTTTACACGTTAGATACTTTTAAACATTTTATTATTTTTACATAATTTATCTTGCTCTTTCGCTTGCTATTTATCAGTCAATTTCGTATCGATACTCGATCTACATGAATTTTCGAAAACGCAAGATTGATACATACGTCAACAAAATTGATAATAATGAAGAGACGCATCGATACATAAGGTATTCTCGTATTCGCATTAATTAAATTCGCTATCGTTAAAATCATTATCGCTATAACTATTATTAGTACCGTTACTGTTACCGCTACTAGGACTACCACTATTACGCGGATAATTAAGCGGCTTATGATTACGCGGTAATAGCAACGTTAAATAGGTCACGTGCTCCAACCCGCTTGTATCTATTAAATTATTTTATACCTGTGATTCTGAATTATTATATCCGTTTATGATCGCTACGTTATGAAAATGTGCTTGCGCGTATATGCACGTGTGTCATATAACTTTTTTCAGGTTGACTACAATTATAGAGGATCATAGAAAGGAATGTTAAAATGCGACTGTGGTATGCTTTCAACGCGTATATTTCACTATTAAAGAAATTAGCTTTGTTTGAGAAGAGACGGCAGAGCAGTAAAATGTAAAAAATATTTTTATGTACGGTACATTTCGTGATAATAACCGGTTCAAACATAAAAAAGATTACCAAAAATATTAAGCATGTTGCTGGAAAATCTTTGTTTTTATGATAAACTAAACATCTTGATCTAATTATTAATACAATTAAACGTAATTCTTTCGTATATATTTTCTAAATCTCTTTTTTAATTTATTCTTGATTCAGTACTACAGTGATAATTCTGGGACACTCGGTATACGCACAAGGCATAAAACAATATACGCGTATTATTTACCTGTAAGTATGGCATACGAAATGAAGGAAAGAAAGCTCGGAGAAGGCGAGCGTGCAGCGAATTCTATTTTTTATGTAACATGCGGTAAAAAGAGACAAAGAGACTAACACGCGAAACCGTGTAGCTGTGTTTCGCAGCTGCATTTGCATTCCTTCGTTTCTTCGTGGATTCCGCATGCTACTCTTCGTGATATTCTCGAGTAAAGGCGAATGCTGGCGACGTCGATGTTCAGCCACTGTTCCGCGTAAGTGAAACTGGTTGGCCCACCGGGTGTCGTAAGCTGTCTCAGGCATTACGGTCCCCGATTTACATATGTGTGGAACACGGTGAAATTTCACGAAGCGCGAATTACGAATCACCGTGGATTATTCGGACGAGAAACGATCCTCGGTGGATGAAACTGAGTACAAGCGCAATTAACTCTCTACACTCCAATTTTACTTGAACATACGTTTCAAATTGCTCTTTAGTCGTGAACATTTTATAGAAACATTTTGACAATAAAAATATCAAATATTTCGGCGATGTATATAAAAAGATGTTAAATATTTCTACATTAAAAGAATTTGAGCAGATGCCCAAATTCTTTCTGTGTAAAAATAAAAATGATTAAATATCACAATTCATAATTCCGATATTTATGTAGAAATATGTAAACGCAAATTTAATGCATACGTCTGAGTTTTCGATTATAACATTAATTACTTCATAAACAACTTTTATAAAATGCGACACAACCGCGGAAACTTGTATAATTCTATTCTAATTGCGGATTCATGATTTATTATTACTGGCAAAATGTAATATTGAAAATTCAAAGTCGAAAAAGAAATAAATGTTACTTGGGATGTCTTTGAAAATTTCCGTAAATAATCTGCGAAAGTTTAACATACAATTATTGGGAAAAAATTTTTAGAGATTATATTGTATTTAAAAATAACCATTAGTTATTGAAAAAAAAAAAACGAAAAACATGTGAAGGAGAGTAGGTATCGAGAACGATTCTTAAATGCAAATATTCGTGTGCATTTTTATGCACCTTGCCGAGGCGTTGAGCGTCGTAAGCCTTTGAGCACACCTTTGACTTGCAGATGGCGAGCGAAATTTAGAATGGTAAAGTGGCCGTTTTATGCGGGGCTTACTTATATCCACACAAATATTTGATGGTACGCGAGCAGGCGAATTATGGTAATCGAAATATCGTGAATAATTTTACGAAAAAGCAAACAATGTGTGGCCAATCTTGACTACGTTTAGAAAGCGTCTAGACAGTCTTGTACATGTATGTGTCAGAATGCGTCGTATATTATATTAACTCTGTAAATGAACGCATTGGAATCTAACGGAATTCAGTCTTTTGATATGTTTTCTCTTTTCTCCTCTCTTGATTTGAATTGAAGTCTATCTATATAGACCAAACTGTTGTTAGTATGAATACTTTATTATTTGTATTTCCAGATATATGTACGTACGTGCACACACACGCACGCACGCGCGCGCACACACACGCACGCACGCGCGCGCACACACACACATATACACACACAAGTAAAAAAAATCAAAAAATAAAATAAAGAGAAGTAAGAATCAGGAAATATAATAATAAATATACCATATATATCGATTCAAAATAATATTGGCAAGTTATACGTACTGTACTTAAGATTTATTAAATTTCATAGTCTTCGATTACAGATTTAATTAGACTACGAATAGTGATATATATATTTTAAATATAGTCGTTCCTACAAGAAATTTATCTCTCGGTGCAAGGCGCCAGAATAAATCCATTATAGCTCTTCGGGTTCGGAGGCGCAATGGTGTTTCAACGTGACACGCCGTGAAATTATTTTGCGTACGCGATACGTGATAATCGCTGATCGGCGGCCGATCGCTCCAATTAACGCGAGAATATTTACGCTAAAATTACGGCTACTCGTCGCCGGGGCGAAACCTCGCCCAACCGATGGGTAATCGATACAAAAGTCCACAAGGGTTGGGTCGCCTTAGTGGCCCCGGCATTACGCACACAAACAGTTGCAGCCGGCCAGCAATAGAGTGCAAATTGTACTATGGATACCTATGAAATCGACTCGCAAATTCTTCAGAATTGATGGGAAAAGATCGAAACTGATCGGAAGAGATCTTCAATCATCGAAGTACCTTATTCATTATTCTTCTTGCAAGGACTCGAATCTTTTCCTTAGTTCTCTCGGATGACAGTTTATGTTTCTTCAAATCTATTGTGCAAGAATCAGAAATGTGACTTTTATTTCATTACTCGCATTGCTTATCATTTAATTGCAATATACAAATTATATTATTATGTACGCATATTGTAATGTATAAACAGATAGTCGTTTAATTATAATTATTCTTACGGTCTGTGTTACATTGAATCCTGTTTTTTAAGGATAGGATTCGCGCGAAATTAGATCAAAATGAAATAAATCAACGGTAAATCATTGCAATTACGTAATATATTCGTCGCCTTGCGCTTGTGTCGAGTTATGCGACATCAGTCACGATTCGCTGCCTTTTCGCGTTCACAAAGGAGAGTATTTGACAACCGGTTTAGAGGGGTTAATACCCTTCTCTACCCGGCAGCAGCGAGCGTTTCCGCTCGGGAATTCTCTCGAGGCGGCAATTGGGTGTCCGAGCAATAATACGAACGTCCCCTCAGTGACGTAGTGACCTCCGCGAGTGCCCTACGTTGGCGACGCGCGCGTGCCAGCGCTTTCGGCGTGAGTATATACCGGGTGTCTCGTCCCGTATTCTATATATACCGCTTGACGGATAATACACGTGATATTCAGAACGACAATTCCGTATTGGCGCGTGGAGAATTGTGGCATCACACGGGAGCACCGCTAATAGGGATATATAATTAACGCATTGTGCGGGTAGTTACGGTAACGCCGGCATTTAGAGGACGACCGAGAGTAGTGTGGAAAGCGGTATAACGCAACATAAGGATCATAGGATTTATAAAATATCAATGTCGCACTGTTAAAAAGTCAATTTTGTTTGTCAATTTCAATGTGGAAAGATAAATATATGATTATATGATATAAAGATGCAGCAGCTCTTGAAAGATGTTATCGATTTTTGAAATTGACGCTTTAATGCACTCTTGAGAAGAGGTCAGTGTCAAAATCACTGTAAAGAAGGTGATAATCTTCTTTTCTTGTGACGATGATTTGTAACTATTTCTGACTATTTCTTCTTATTATACAGTCATTAATGAAGAAAAAATATATAGCTTTTATCAATGTGAGAGAGAAAAGAAAAACATACAATTTTTATCGAGTATTTATGTGTACGAAAAATCTCCATATATTATATCGAGATGCAGACGACATTTATTTATTATAGAAATATTGTTTAAGTTTTTAGTTAAAGATCAAGATCTAATCGAAAGGATTTACAGCAAGGGCTTACAGCAAGTTTAGAATTTCGAATGGATAGACTTTCTAGTTCAGTTTACTACAAAAATCTAAAATAGCTTATTTATACATAAAATTAGCGTGAGATGTAGTAATAATGTAACATTCGTTCTTCTTGCGTAATAAATATGAGTTAGGAGTACGAGTGGGACATTCACAAAGCGGTGTCTGGGGGACTCGTTATATTCACGCGGTCGCGAGGGGCTGTCCATTCCAGGGAATGGAAGAGTGGCGAAATAAAGGCGTCCTTTAATGGGCAATACTAATCAATGAAATACGAAGCCACGGGGGCGCGCAGTGGATATGCGTGCGGAGGCCAGGCATGAACGCGCCGTACAAACAAAAGGGTATGCGTCCGCGCGCGCGTGTTTCTCTCGTTCTCGCTTTTCACCTCTCATCCACCTTCGACTTTCTCCCTTCCTCTGCCGTTCGACAACTCCGCGATCCTCCCTCCCCCGCTCGCACTCTCATTCCCTCCTTTTTCTCGTTCGTTTTTTCCTTTCCCGCGTATACACGCGTGCACGCACGAACGCATGTACACGCAATATGCGCGACGTGTTCGCGCGCGCGAGCGGTCGCACGGCGCCGTCGTCGTCGTCTTCCTCTGCTCCTCTCGGACGCGCGCACAAAAGCGAGGGAAAGGAGAGAGGGCACGGTATTTTTCAGGATGGGATATTTAACGCATTGGCCAGGTCAGTAACCCCGGGCAAGCCGGGGCCCCGCGATTGGCCGGCCACGCTACGAATTCCCGGCCCCTCATTGGCCGAGCCGGGCCCTAGACCTACACCAATGCCCTCCGTATTGCCACACACGCATCATGTCCTACGTGCCGCTGCGCCGTCGAGCCGAACCGAGCCGAGCTGTGCTGTGCCGCGGCACGCAATGCCGCTCGTGCGTGTGCTATGCGTGAGCGCGTATGCGTGCTCCGTAGGGCACGCGATACGTCATAGCGTGGTACGGCGGGCCGAAGTTGCAGCGCGGTGCAACGAAGAACCGTCGAGAGGGGCGCGTTAAATGCAAGCTCTCCATGAACCGGCAAGCCGCGCTCTCTTACGCGAACCCAGCCGGAGATTGCTATAATTGAACAGCCTGTATGTGATAAGAAGATAAGTCAAAATCGTTGGAAACTTCTTTTTTACATGTAGGGAAAGAGAAAGAAATGCGTGACTGTTGAACCGATACGAATGTAATATTTATTGACAACTCTTTCTCGTTACAATATGCAAATAATGCCCTTGTCAAAAGTTACTTTAATCTTGAAATTCTCAATTCTTTAAGCATTTAAAGCCTGCGTGTCTTTCAATCTTATAATTGAACTGATTTCTAATTTTTTAATATTACATGAATTTATTTTAGAAGTGGCTTGTATAATTTTAAGAACTAATGTTTAATAATGTTTATGCGACAAAGATATAAATGATGGTAACATCTTCAATATTAGAGTACTTTCAACATGAATGAACTAAACAGTCTAAACGACTAATCGAGTTGAAGAATACTGAAAAATTCTAAAGAGCTGCTAAAATTATGTATAAAAAAATCGCATTAGATTTGCGTGCGTGACGTATTAATTGAAGTACATGAGTTGCTCGTGCTTTCTCATGTCACAAAAACGAATGTTCCATCGTTCGATTGTGAAAATAGCCACGATCTAGAGAAATGGAATTTCATTGATGTTATAGTTAATCGAGGAAAATAGGTCATAGATAAAACATATATATGCATGTATTTACGTCGTTATGTAATATAGATCGCAAAAAAATATTTTTAAAGTTTATCGACAAAATTCAATTGTCGAATGGCAATGATCAGTTTTAGCAAGTCGGAGAAATACTGAAGTATTATTGGTATCCGCTTTATACTGCGAATTAAAAAATTTACAAACTTCGCTTGTGTGCGCAAGCCATAGTATTACACACATTATCGCGGATAATGCGATCCCGGTGCTTTCTAGTCGCACGGCAGATTTTTGTTTACTCTACCAATAAATCTCATATTCGCGATATGAAACCAAAACCGACGGCGCACGTACGCATTTTCATTTACATGCTGTGTGTATCATTATATAAGCGATCGCAAGCGCGTACGAATTAAAACATAATAAGATAACGGATTTAATTAAAAATGTTTGCGAGCGGCAAAAACCCATTCGATAACTTCGATAATTCGATACCGGCCGATTTTTCGACGATCCATCTCGCAACGTGGCTGCCCGATTAAAAGTTAACCCATCGTATTTCCATCGCTGTTAATGTCGAACTCGCATTGGATAATATTCCAATAAACGCGTCGTTACTGATAACTGTCGCTGCACGACCGATAATTGGATGATGTTGCGCTTGCACGATTCGCGATTCTCCGTTTGCCTCCGATACGAAAAAAAAGGTTCCAGTAATTTTCTTCCTGCCAAAGTTATTAATACTTGCAAAAATCATTAGTAATACATCTATCGTGAATTTATTAAAAATTAAATGTTGATAAAAAAATAGAAGAAAATATTTTGCTATTAAAAAAGTATTTCTCATATACAATTTATTATAATTTGTGTATAATTATGTGTGTTATGTATGCTTGATATTCCTTTTTTGCATAATAACTTAAAATTTAACGGTACAAGATACATTAAAGAAGATATATTAAATCACATTAACGTCTAATTTGACGTTTAATGAAGCTAAATAAAGGATTTATTTTATGCGATTTGAAAAAACTTTTTAAAACATTCCAAAGTCGACAACAACAGAGTCAACAAAAAGTCATTCATATTGTAATTTGTACAATAATTGTTTCTTCTTTCTGCGAAAATGAACTATGTAGAACAAAGTGCAATGGTCAGTTTGTCAGTGTAAGGGAAAAATCATGTCAACGACTTTTCGGTGACATGATTCGCTCTTTCGACGGTTTTTTCGATGTAGAAAATGTAAAGGTTAAGGGAATATGGCATATGGTTAAGAGCCGTTAAACGTCTCGGCATAACCGGAATGTCTGTGTGTGCAGCAACAAGGCGTAAAGATAGAAACTGCGAGAGAGAGATGGAGTGAGAGGAGAGAGAGAGAAAGAGAGATAACTGCGTTCGGATGTAGGCTACCAGAGTCACGACCCTCTTCCTCTTCCTCGCGCACTACAGTTTCGCCTTCTTCCTCATCTGCCTCTTCTTGTTCTCCCTCCTCCGCCTCCTCAGAGGTCAAACGCTGGTCGAAGGCGATCTGGTCGATGTAAGGCGCTTAAACATAACTTGTGTAAACGTTTATATCCGACTTAATCAGCGACGGAATTGTGCATACCGGGTGACCAGCGCGATGATATGTTTATAATATCGCGTGCCTCGTAACGGACCACGAAGAAAATAGCCGACTTGAGAGTTGCACATCTTACGGTCACAAATCGCAAAGAAATAATATAGCGTGAGAGATACTTGATATTAACTAGAATGTTACGTGCACGTAATTTTTTTACACTTCACTTTGCATTTGCGATTACGTACGTTTTGAATAAAACGTGGAACATTAAAATTAATTCAAAATAAATAGCTGCTGTTGTTTATTTAACAAGTGATTAATTAAATCGCTTTACTATATCATTTGTCATCGAATGATTATTTTAAAGAGTCAATAATAAACATAATGCAATAATTCGTTGACGAATGAATATATTTATCGTAATCGTGTAATCTCGTAATATAACATAGAATGTATTTCAATTTGAATTGCATGAGTATTCGAAATCTCCGGTACTCGATAACCGGATCGAGATGAGTTTTATCGATTTGGGTTTGCTCCGGAAACCCGCACATTCCTACTATAGATATATCCCGGAAATTCGTGATATTCGATGGTCTGATTACAATTCAGATCTTAAGTCAATTTCAGTTAGGCGCACACATTTCCTCATACGCGTTTAGCATAATCGAGCATTCAATTAAAAGTCTATTTGACAAATTTGGAGTGTTTCGTTTATTGAAAAATTGTTTTTACGAAATCCAGATTTTAATATTTAGTATTTTAGTACTTTAATACTTTAAATTTTTTAATTAAAATTTTATCTTTCTTCTAAGGTGTACGTTTGTTAGAAAATATTATTTATTTTTTTATTTATTCTTTTAATTGCATTTATTTAATTGGTAATTTGAAAAGTCTTTGTTATAATTATAATTTCCATCAAATTCTTGTTAAGAAAAGGTCAATTTCTCCGGAGAATCTGTAATCGTGAGAAAGCGCGTTGAGAGAGATATTCGATATATTCTACATGCATATAGCGAAATCTTAACTTTCGTTCCCCCTTTTTATTGCTTCGCCATAAGCTATCTGCGGGAGTTTATGCACACAGTCCTTGCGCCCCGTGTAAGCCCTCGCGAGATCATTGCCCCCCGTTATCTTCGGGCAACGAGCAAACGGGCAAGCTTAGCAACAAATTGCAGCGGATTTTGACGACGATGCTGCTCGATTGCTGCGAAACAAACATCAACGGATACTGGTTTTTTCTTTGGGACTCTGAAATTCGATTTTGAAATCCTTTTCCCTTATTCTCCATATTTTCTAGTTTGTTAACTATAATTAATACTACGGTTAATATCTATTTTTTTATTTTTATATATTTGCTTTTATTATTAAATTTCTTTCACTTTTAATACTTACATTGATATTTGCATAAGAAATTGTATGCCAACGCGAAACAAGTTTAAAAGACTTTTTAATTATTATACATTTCTACATTTCGATATTTTTTTTATTTATTTCTTTCTCGAAAGATTCTTTATAGCTTCTTCTTTGATCTATTTAATCGGCGATCGTTGACTTGCTTCTCTCAGTTCAATATCGACGAACTCGCTCGCTCAGCGCACAAGGCGACACGGTCACGCGCCCGCACACACAGCCGTGAAACTTTAAGTAGGACATCGCACGCTTGACATTACGCCTCGCTCTCGCGAACACGCGGACATGTTCGAAAACGGGTTGTGTCGCGTTTTCTAGCGGCCGTGATAACTCGCATCGACGAGGTTCGGACAATCTGCTGTCCCGACAATCGAGAGTAAAAGGCGTTTGTCGTCGTCGTGTACGAGGCTCGCGTGTCATAATGGCGCAGCTAGCAAGCTACAAGGCTAAGGTACCGCCTTCAACCGGTAATAGATTAGCCGGTAGGTTACGCAGAGAGAGCGGTATAGCGATTGCTGCACTTGGACTTGCACTATGAAGCTCGTGCACGATAGCGGAAGAGGGATGAGGAGAGAAGGGGGGAGAGAGAAAGGGAGAGAGAGAAACCGAGGGAGAGATAGAAAAAGAGAGAGGCAAAGGAATAAATAGCGATTGCGGTAACAGAAGGAAAAAGAAAGAGAAAGAATGACAGCTATCAAGCTAGTCGCGAAACGAAATGATTAAGGCCTGTGTGGAAATTGGTCGGATTTGAAAATTGTACAGAACGTGAAATTAGAGGCGAGCAATTGAGGTTTTTGCATTTTTCCGACAGCGAATAAGATAATAGTAGTGTTGATCACGTAAACATTGCGAAACGTAACAGCGGAAATTTTCTCCGAAATAAATGGCCCTTCGGAAGGAGAATAGCAATATAAATAAAGTTACAAATTCGACAGTGAAGATGCGTAGTTATTTTTTAAGATGTAAGAATCCCTTTTTTTTTCTCTTTATAAAATTATTAGGATACTGCATGTACATGGTTTGAGACTCACTCATAGCGGCTCAAACAGCGGTTATAAAAATTTTTTACGGCGAGCTGTATTACTCAATAATATTCCTTTTTACATTAATAGCGATTATTTCTTACGTTAACACTTATTTCTTACGTTAACACTAGCGCAAACGTAGCGTGATAGCAAGCGTTTTTATTGCAGCTAACGCTGCAATGCCTAACTACGAATGTTACGATCGTAACAGTTTCTTTGAATGCAATTTTAATAATAATATATTGAAAAGTGCGATGCACGATACTTAATGGTAATTGCTCGAATGAAGTATGCATTTAAGCGCGCGGAGACTTTCTTTTCTCTAGCCTTCTCGATGGCGTTTAAACCTTTTGAATCTTGAAAGTTCTTCGCCGGCAGCATCCGTTCACACGTTTCGTCTACCTCCTCTCGTTTACTTCCTTTCTCCGAGTGAAAAGTGCTGCTCTTGAAATTCGATATATTTGAATACTACATCGCTTTAAAATCGCTTAATTATGCGCGGATTTGTATGGATTTTCTTCCATTTCGTCGTTAATGATACAGTTAAAATTCCAAAATTTACATTAACGTGTATTAACAGTTAACTTTTTTATTTTTATTTTAAGATAGATTGAAACAATTTGTGTGAGGATACATGTGATACATAAATATCTTAAATTTTGTATCTATACATTTATTTTTTTTTATTATTAAAATCAGTTAGAATTAATTAAAAAGTTTAACACAAGGAATTGGCCCATATAGTTTTCAATTTTCTCGATAATTAATCGAGTAGCTTTTCGCTTAGACATTGTCATATATAACAATTTATTTTGAAATATTGCCGGATTGATTGTGTTCAAGTAAAGTTTTTTTATCCGTAAGAGATCAACCTTTAACTCTTATGATTGAAAGCGTGATTGAAACTGATTGCCACTCAAGAAATGTTCTTAGTTTTTTGAGTCTTACGATTTTGTGAAGTGGAAAACAGCAGGCTATATTTTAAACAATGAAAAAACACACACATTTGTCTAATAAATTTTGCCTAATAAATTACACAACGCTTCAATTAATTATATGTATTTAAACAGATTCTTTCGCATTTTTGCATATACTGCGCCAACTATAATTAAATCATAAAATTATTCTACTATTCTATTTTTACTTCTTGTTATGATTATTTTATGATACTGAAATCTTAAGATAAGCTCTTCTAACTTGGAACGCTCAGCTACGGATTGTTGCAGCAAGTTGTGAAGATAAGTGATGTGAAAAAGAGAGTGTGTGAAATTGCATATATTGTTAATGAATATCATTGAAAATAATGTGTATGTATGTGGACAGATTTTTGATATTTTGATATTCTTGTATGATTTTTGAGATATGTTTATGTTTTTTCTATTATAAATAGCATTTATTTGTTAGTTAATTCTTGTTTATTTAATCACATTTTGTTAATGTATCATTTTACGACTTTTATAGTTTGTTGTATTAAACGTAAGTAAGGTTTTTTTAAATTAAATTTGAGATTAACTTTGCACAGTATTGTACTGAAATTCTCGTACTATATTATTACTCGAATGAAATCATTGTCTTAACATTTTAAAAACATTTTTAATTTTATTTTATTTTCTTGTATTTCATCAAATATAAAATTGTGTGGAAAACTGTGATATCGCGATCTTAAAAAATCGGTGAACAAAAGAATACATAATAACGAAACTTTCTATCTCACTCAAACTTGCTTGAAGTTGCCAAATTTTTCTAAAGGTTTCTGCAGAACGAAAATCTTAAGATAAGCTCTTCTAACTTGGAACGCTCAGCTACGGATTGTTGCAGCAAGTTGTGGAGTGAAGATAAGTGATGTGAAAAAGAGGGTGTGTGAAATTGCATCTTCTTTTGACGGAGAAGAAAAACAGCTAGTCTAGAATGCAAGGGATCAAGAGAGATCATATAGCGACATGCCGCACAGCTGTTTTCGATAGTCAATAAAATAGTTAGACTTGATTTTACATGTATATTGTATAATAAGCAGATCGATGTATTTTGTATAATAATGTTAATAATTATATATTAACATTAATAATGATAATATTGTACAATATTTATTACAAATATTGTATAAATTGACAAAACATAATCTTAAATTTATTAAAAAATTAATTTTTTATGATACAGTTTCTCAATACGTCACATAAAAATAAAAAAAAATAAGACAGAGGTAAAATTTAGATCCTTTAAACGTAAATGCATATTGATAAAATATTGAACTATATTAATTTCTATCATTTGGATAAAAACTATTGCATTTATTTTCGCGCGCGCGCGCGCGCGCGCGTGTGTGTGTGTGTGTGTGTGTGTGTGTGTGTGTGTGCGTGTTGTATTATCAATAATAATAGCCGTAATACATCGGTGATTATGCCAGTCAATTAACGAAACAAGCTAATACATTTTATAGATACGATATATTAGAAAACATACGCAGAAAGAACATTTGGATATAAACTATTTTATTAAATTTTCATAATGCCATCGGTAGATAAAGTTTATTGTATAACGACGAAGGGCTTCATTCGAAAAAAATCTGTCGTCGCCCGAAAAGCCAGTTTTGTCGGTGACATCGCATTACACGGCAACGCTTTTAATAAGCTCAATTCCTCTAATCGTTTAAGCGTAATTCCAGCTACTTAGTCGCAGCAAGCGATAGAGTATAAGTGCAAGTGCTTTTTACGTTTAAGGTCAAATCTGCCCACGCGCATTATCTTCATAACAGCGTTTATTAAGAACGGATACGTGCATAAAAGTATTCCAAATAATCAAAACAAAAAGTAAAAACAAATATAACAGCAGAATCATTTTACGATCTAATTACAGTATTATAATTGTAATCACATTATTGTAGCATATGTGGAAGTCAAAAAGAGGATTTTTTTTTGCTCGAGCCAAATTTAACAACATTGAATGTTATTAAGAAACCGAACTTTCGCCTGCTTCTCAAAACATCTCGAGAGACGCAGCCGAATCCAAATCGCGGTGACGGATGAAGCGTTAATCGCGGCGATGTTTCCACAGCATGCGACTAGCGGCTGTGTCGACCGGTAGCTTTTAATTCCCTTGAGGGGTGTAGTCGAGCACCTC
This sequence comes from Cephalotes varians, assembly GCA_037157785.1. Taxonomy (NCBI): domain Eukaryota; kingdom Metazoa; phylum Arthropoda; class Insecta; order Hymenoptera; family Formicidae; genus Cephalotes; species Cephalotes varians. Next base: position 2,871,385 of record JANQDE010000010.1, on the reverse strand, counting down.
ATAACTTTTGTAATTAAATCTAACGCTCGGCTCGAAATGCGCGCGCGACGAAATGGTCGTCGTCGTTTCTCCGTGTATTCCTCCCTTTGCTCTCTCGCTTTCTCATTCTTTCTCCTCGCGGCCATCTTTCGCCTTCTGTTTTTTTTTCTTCCGTCGCGCGGAGAGATCTCGCGGTACGTAAGTTCGGCTCTTTGTTCACGCGACCACCATGACGGAAAATCGTTGTTGACAGACTCGAGTGCACGTGAAGTATGTTGAGCATGCGGCACATTGTCGAGAATCTAGAAGAAGCTAGTTAGAAACGATGCATTAAGTCTTTGAATCCACGATTAAATCTTTAGGATTGTTATGCGCTCTTATTCTTCTTATTTTTCGTGTATCGTGAATGTATTTTTTCATATTTAATACATCTTTTAATATTTATTATCCCTAGATGTGGAATCTATATCAAATTTTACAATTCAACAAATTATTTTTTTATAAAATATTAGAGATAGTAGTGAAATCCATTTTTGATATATTAAGGGATGAAATCCGTTTAAACGTTTAAACTAGTAATCCGTTTAAACGGAATACTGTTACTCTTCAGGCGAAGAAGAGACGAACAAAAATTTTCTTACGTTTTTTAATCTATTAAATTTATAATCTTTATCCATAGAATTAATATATTAATAATAATTTTATATCTAAGATTTATAAAAGAAGAAAAAGATAAAAGAAGTTATTTGGTAATATGATTTCACAGAATCAACTCACTTTGGTTGGTTGAGAGACGAATTTTGAATACAGATCTTTAGGATTGATTTTATAAAATAGTTATAAAATAATTTTTACAACTATTACAAATATTATATTTTCTAAAGTAATATCATCGAATAATTTTATAACATCTATGTTATAAACTAAGTAAAAATGTAACGTTTATCTACATATATATTACTTATCGAGCAGCAAATTTTTCGCGGTATTAATATGTCGCACGTATTATTATCGATAGCTCAATTATCGATAAGAATCGGTGCTGGAATTCTTCTCATCTGAACCCCGCAATCGCGATCCAACTTACAGTCGCCGCCGGCCGTTCCCATGACTCGCCGATTCGAAAACAATCGGTAGGATGAGGAGCAAAGGAAAGCTCGTACAAAGATCGAATAGAATGTGGATGGCAAAGGAAGAGCGGGAGGAGAGAGGAATAATAAGAATGAACGAAGAAACCGAGAGCGAGAAAGAGACGTTCGATGGTCTGGTTTTACTACGCGAAACCTGAAGCCTCTGCTGCCGTCTCTCTCGGACTCGAAAGGCATGGGTAAGCCGGTCGATACTACGATAACTTGACATAACTCGATTTTTTGTGATCGGATGCAGTGCGTGTTCACGACTCTAAACAAATCTCTCAAAACGTATCGCGGTGTCGGTGCTTATTCCGACGAAGTTTATTAAGCGGAAATCAACGGCGGCAGATTTAACTATTTTGCGAATTTGATAGAATTCTTGAATCATTTATTTGCGAATGTTCCTACATTTATAATCATAGTTTAATAAATTTTAATTGATGTTATTAGTTCACATTGATTAATCCTACGTTACTCGTGTAAGGTGTAAAATACATTCCTTAGAAAGCTATTGAATTCACAGAATAAACAATAGAAAAATAAACAGAATAAAATTTTCTTATCGGTTAAATACGAAATCGTTTTACAATTAAAAATGAACTTTTGCAACTATTTTTATCTCTCTAAAAGATACATAGAATATTATCAATCTTTATTTAATTCTAAATCATTAAAGAGAACAATAAAAATTGGCATATAAAGTTTTGTATAAAATACATTATACGTAAATAATTATTTAATTGTTAAAAAAACTATGCGAGTAATGTAGGGTTAAAAGACAGATGAGAAAGCGCGATGTAAATTATAATGTATTATAATTACAATAAGAATATGTGTGCAAATAGTATATACATTAAAACTTCAATTTTTTTAGAGAATAAAAAATTACATAATATTTTACATTGTGTATAAAATAAAAATTGTATAGAATGCTTAGAATACTATAATTTTTATTAATATTTCTCGAATACAAATTGGAAATTTTGCACAAATTTGAATTTCGTACTGCATCCGTATGCAGCGTGTAGCCCGCAACGACACGTAATTATGTGTGGAACGGTATTACCATATCTGTATCATGCGCTTAATTACATTCCTACATGCGAATCAGTCGAACGACGTGATCAGCTATGCGCTCTCCGGATTTGCTTCGAGTCGGGCTTCGCGACTCGTAAACGCCGGTCGCGTTCGTTCCGTCCTCTCGTTGTCGTCTGTCGTCGAGACGCGCACGCACCCGCGACGCCCGACGGCATACGGAATCGATCCTGAGAATCGAACTTCCGGCGGTAACTTCTTCCGGTACGACGCACTATTCGAGGGTAATCGGATGATCTAAGAAATACTAGGATATTTTGCCTTATGAAATTATCTCATATACCCGAAAAAAATTTTCAGTGTTCTTTCGCAGAATTATCATAACTTCTATGCACCATTTATTCTATAAAACAAACTATATGAATTATATGCGCAAGGAGTATCGTAAAAATAAAGGAAAGGAAAGAAAGAGACATTATTATAATCAAAGAATTTTGTAAAATCTTATATATTATCGTCTAATTTATTGTACAAGTTGTATTACATATATAATTGCTTATTTCTTTATTAACATATACTCTATAAGCTATCGAGCTCCTCGTGTTTACATGTGCAACGCTTCTGTTTTTGAATGCAACTATATACATCTACATTTGCGATCTGTTCCTATCGTATAATATATACGCTACGAAGCACGTGACACGGGAAGAGAACGGGTTTAATGACGACAAACGGATGGAATATGTAATCATCGAACGCAATCATTGAGTAGTTGTCGTGTGAGCGGTCTTCGCTTCGCCTTCTCTTTAGCTTTGTCTTCCAAGCGTATGCGTCCTCGAGTACCCTTTATCGCAGCTAATTTTCTTCCCCATTCTGTTCCCGCTCTTTCGCCGAAATAACAGCCAAGGGTATCAATGGCTGCTAATTTATCGTCACCGTTCGCTTGATGGCAACATCCGGCTTCGCACCGCGTGTCGACCAGTCAAAGTTGTCCGCGTACGTGCGGTTAAATTTTCTATCACGAAACTTTTATTATTTTTTTTTTTTTTGCAAAGAAATTTATTGGACCAAACACAAAATTTATTTTAAACATACTTTAGTAGACAAATAAGACACAAACTATAAAATCAAATCTTATGGTAATAAATGTTTTATACAATAGTAATAAATTTAAATGCGTTACCTACTTCTCTCTCTTTCTCTTTTTACGCAGTTATTGTAACAAATACTTAAGTTTAACTATAGATATTAGTTCTCGCAACTTCACAAATCTATTAAATTAAAATAACTTCACTTTGCAAAATAATGAATTTATTACATTATTTATAGATCACTCTATTCATGTAATCTCACTCTCAGACTTTTTCTTTCACGAAAGTAAACTTCTGTTTTTTTTTTTTTACACTTTATTAACGTTCACTCAATTACTATCCATCTTCGAACAATTGCATCATATTCCAGTTTTCTATTTGGATGTTTTAAAATATTTATATTGATATAATTCGTTGTTTCGGTATCACGATAACGTGTATATGAGGCATAGCGAAAAGAAAGAAGGCGGGGTGAGAACGCGTCATCTAGTCCAGAGAGATTGGAGAAGAGATGGAAGAAAGCGAAACAGAGAGAAAAGAGAAAGAAATGGAACGACGAAAGAAGGAAAACGAAAGAGTTCAAGAAGGAACAAGAAGGAAAGAACCGAGGAGAGAAGAACTTTGTGAGTAGGTCCGAAGGAAGAACGGTGGATCGCGGTCGAAGAGGACTGAGATGGGGGGAAAGGAGGGAATCTCCCCGCGTCTTCGGTCCGTGCTTTTCTTCATCCTTCGTGCCCAAGCTTCGGCTGTTTTCATGGCCGTCATTTAGTAGGTTCGTTCACCCCTGGGCGCAGGGCCGCGCGCAAGTGAGAGAGAGAGAGAGAGAGAGAGAGAGAGAAAACAAGAGAAAGCAAGAGAGAGAAAGAGAATGATTCCGAGGAGAGCGGAAAGGAGAACGAAGATACGGAGGAAAAGGAGGAGAGTCAGTAGAAACGTGATAGAGAGAAGGAAGAAGAGAAGAAGAGAGAGACTGGAGAAGGAGAAGGAGGAAGAAGAGTGCGGACGGGAAAGAGGGGCTAGACGGAACGTACGGCTCGCCGTGCAACAGACGACTGAGGCGACGAGTGCGGGCGAGGGGATTCCGAAGATCCATGTGCCTGTGCGTGAGTGGGGTGCCGGAGGGGGCCTCCGCGAACGAAGGGTCGGGAAGGTAGATGAGGAGAAAGGTGGTGGTGGTGTATGCCGATGACATTGGTGGTGCTGCTGGTGCTAGTGGCTGGTTGGTGGTGGTGGAAGCGAACGAACGAAGCAGGCGGGCAAGCTGGATGACGCGAGGGGGGCCGAGAGGGAAGTTAGGTAGAAGAAAGGGGCCGGGAAGGAGGGTCGGGAAGGGACTAAGGGAAAAAGAGTTCAGGCAGGTCTGGGATCGGACGAGGGTGAATGCGTGACGGTGTGTATCGTAAGCACACTCTCTTCAGCACTGGGGAAGACTGCCTTCTACCTGCCCGGCTTTGCCTTACCTTTGCCTTCCTTGTAAACCTGCCAGCCGGCCGGACGGCCGGCCGCGTGTAGGTACTCTTCATTGCCTTCCCCCCCTCTTACCTTCCCTCCTTTTTCTCCCTTTACACGTACGTAGCATACGGGGAGAGGAAGGAGAACAGATAGAGAAAGAGAAAGGGAACGAGTATGAGCGAGGTGAGTGAGTGAGAACGTTGGTTTAGTTTGCCTGACTGCTGCCTGTACGAGGCTGAGTATCTAACGTAGGGCTGTGCGAGGCCTAAATTTAGGCGTCCGCCGGAAGTACGCGTACTGGAGGAGATTCCGTGCACCGGGCTCGATCGCACGGCGAGATAAGATGCGGATGAGGATATCGGTGCGGTTATAGGAACGACGAGGATCATTGGCAACACAAACGATATTATTCGGTACATCGGCGCTCAATTATGGTTGACAGGCGCTTCGTGATCAACACGATTTCATAATCTCATTCGTAATTCAAGAGAATATTTTTTAAATTTCTGTGGAACACTGCGACAAGTGTATCTCTTTCAGTTTTACCCACTTTTTTTTGTACGAATATCGCTGGTATAATTTCTAATGATATTAATTTTTTTATCAAATTGAAATTAAAAATTGTGAATGAATTTTTTTCGTAAAATTTTATTTTGTCTTTCACTTATATCATATTTTGAACCACTGCTATTTTTATCTTTTTTAATAAAACTGTGTTTAATAGAGTCAGCTATTTTACGAAATACAGTACGTGAAAAATTAGCATTGAGTATGAAAACATTCTGCCGCAAATTGTAGAAGTTTCAATCAATCAAACGTAATCGAAATTTTTACAGAATATTTCACTTTCGAAGACTGTATAACTTGGATCCTTTTCGCTACGATGCGAAACCGTTTGCGGTCGACGGATTTAATACGCATCATAAATTTTCAGGACTGTTTCGGAGCCCACAGGTTGTTATTAGCGCGGAAACTTTTTTCTTCGCAGGTGTTAAATCCATGGTAGTCACAATTTCTCTAGGGATTTATTCACACGCCCGAATTCGCATTAATCAATTGTCGGCTTGTTTTGTTAAAACAAGTTACAAAGAACTTCGAATTTGCAAACGTGACAAAAAAATCTTCTTGGAAATTTGCATTTTATACAGAGAACACACAAGAACATCGTTGATAATTATATCATTCTATATATATATATATTTTTTTTTTCTTTTTTAAATATAAAAATATTGCTGTTAGAAATTTTATCCTGTCTTATACTTGTTATATTATATCACAATAAACAATATAAAAATATTTAATTTTCAAGATATTATATATAGTATTTATAGACGTAAAATACAAATATTAGGTCAAACATGATTAAAGAGTTTGTTGTAAAATTTCCTAATTAGATTTCTGAAAAGATTTTTAAGTCGTGCACCGGATAAATTCACGTGATTTAATTAACCGCGAAACTCTTAAAGCTGTCGGAAAATGCTTCTCGGTTCTTTTAAACATTCCATAAAAACTATTTTAATTCCACGAAACCCTTTCTCGCCTGGGACCATTGCCCGTTGCGAAATATTACACGACTCGCGTATAACGAGCGAACGCTCGCTCGCGCGTTTGCCTTTTGCTTGTGCGCATCCATGGGCGGAAAGACGGTAACAAAAGTTTCCCCTTTTAAGAGCGGAGCGCGTAATAAGATATTTAATATCCCCCGGGTATAATTCGCCATAAAACAACGTACGCCTTATCTCTCTCGTTGCTATTTTTATTCGTGACCGGGCCCGACGATGCGATTCGTGTAACTATAAAAATGCCGTGCTTTCGCCACGACGAGAAGACGGTGCGTTCGCAGCGCGCGAATGCGTACGTACGGTGCAACGGTGTTACGAGATCCGGGGGGGTACATGAGGACGCGAGACAGGTTCATGTCTGTCTCGAAGCAGAATTTACTACTGTTACGGCTACAAGCGCGCTCCTTGTTACGGGAAACTTTTGTAAGAGTCCGTGGAAGATGCGGTGTCGCGTTTCGAGAGTTACATCAACGCGAAGCGACGAGACGCGACGACCAAAAGGCGGCGCACCCTCGCTCGCTTTATTAGTTTCCCGTCGCTCATTGTTCTTCACAGATAGAAGTCAAGGATTTATATACGAACTAATAAAACTTAATGCTTAACCGCAAAAGTTTTCGAAATATATTTAACTTTTACCGATCGTTCTCAATGTAAAAGATCGCATATACATATCTGCTTACGGGATAAAAATCGATGTTTTATTGTTTATTATATGCAGGACTTTATTATTAGAAAATTAGATTTGAGTCTCGAAGTGCCATTCCTGATCTCATTCGCTCGTTCGTTCGATTCGGCCGCTACATGGCAGTGTATACAGGAAACACAAAGTTTTCACACTATTACATCGTTTCGTTAGTTTGGAACATCCGATAATAATGTTGCCCTAATTCGTGTTCGCTGTCAAACAGCGGCGGTTACAGGACCGGTTGCAACAAGGTGGGTTAGCGCTCTAACCCTGGTTAACTAAATTTACCTTCTCTACTATACATAATATAGGTATAGCCACAATTCAGAAAGGGACAACGAATTGCTAATCCAGAGTTGGTTAACCCCACCTGCCGGTGTGTTCTGGCCATAGACGTACCACATACATTTACAAGGGTTATACGTTACCATGATTCTGTATATTAACACACGAAACAAATAATTTTGATCTACGAATAAATTTTAAGCATTTGAAACAAAAATATCTGTAAAGTTATGCTGAGTTTGGAATAACTTTACAGATATTTTCATTTTCATATTTCCGAATAAGCATTTTTTTAAATTTTAATTATGCTTTTATATTTTTTACATATGAAAATAAGATAACTTTTTAGTTGTGAATTCATATATTTGGGATGTTGGGTTTGTAGTTTTATGTCAATTGATAGGAAAAAATAAATCTTTCAGGAAATTAATTTTGAATTCTAAATTCTAATTATAAATTAATCTATCTAAATTAATTACAACACAGAGTTCCATTAAAATCAGCCCGTCATTGTTAAATTAGTTTTATTAAGGCATAATTAAAATTTAAGATGGGGAGCGTAAATTTGATCTCTTAGTATTCTAATACGACAAATCTCATATTAGTTATTGTATAATAGTTCTGATTTAATTTCCTGCTGCGAAACAAGCGGTTTTTTTCCCCCTTTTTTTGGCGCGCATATCATTACATTGCAATGCGAATGCAGTCGCGTTCGTTGAACACTAGATTAAAAAGCAGTGTAAACTTGGTAAAATAAACTTAAGTGCGAAGCGCTGTTATTTATGTTATGTTTATTATTTATAATTATTATTATGAATAACATTGTGTGGACAATGCCAACAAATTTATTCTGTCTTAAATGACACAATTTAACGAACTTTTTACAAGTCGTTCAATCAAACGCCAATAATTTGCTCTCGAATCAATGTTAGAATTATTATAGTCAGATTGTGAAAAATATTATTTTATACTTGTTAGTAAACTAGATGTTATGTTAAATTAGTTTGTGATAGAATAAATAGTGAACAGTTATCTCGAATTGATGCTTAAGTACAATTCTTTGATAACGTGATAGTTTAATATTTCAAATTTTTATTATTTTAATTCCAATCAATATCGAAAGAAATAATAATGTCTTGCCTGAAACTATAAAAGCTCCAAGCCAATTTAAACTCGCATTTTGTAGTTTTTATTGCATTCAGTATATCTAACGAGTTTTATTTAAAAAATGTGAATTAAAAGAATAAGACATGAGATTAAATTATTTAAATTATTAATTGTCAATATATGAGCTTCTACTTAAATTATTTTTCTTCTTCGCTAGATAAATCCTTATCAAGAAAATCCTCGTTAATTTATTCCGAGAATAATAGACGAGTATAACAAATCGGCGCATTAAAAAATTTATATAATTTCGTAATGTAGACACGTAACATATCGCGTTGAAAGTATTAATGAGGAACGTTGATTATCTCACATCTTAATTGACACAAGATCTCAGCATTCGCCGTGTCCCCACACAGTTCGAGATTCGCACGTACGAGAGCTTCATTCGTGTATATTCTTTCTTTGTGTGCGTGACACGTGGCGCGTACTAGTCGTATATTGTTACCCGCGCCGTTAGTGCGAGCCTTCTACCGTTTAAATACTTGCAATTTAATGTACATGTAATCCGAATACGCGACAATTGCTCTTTTATACAGTGTAGTGTCAAAGAGAAAATAAAAAATTTGTACGACAAATATATACTTAGGTATATGTATATATGCATCGCATTTTGAATTTTTTCTAGATATTGTAATCCAGTTCATTTACATTTTGAAGAGAATTTTATTTTAAAAAATATTGGCGTTTTATTCATGATTAATATTCTTTTAAAATAATTAATTCAATTTTAAAAAACACAAATTAATTTTTTACTTGCGACGAACTGTAATTTAAACTAGGCCATAATTTATTAATGACAATAGAATAAGAAGAATTACAGATTAATTGTTGATTTATTGACTTATTGACTTATCGATAATTAATCGTTTCTAAACACATAATGAAAAATCATTAAACAACGATATTTTTCCACTTTCCGTGCTCGTAAAAATGTACTTATTAAAAATAATTTTTATATTACCAGCGTGGTTTACAGCGTAAATTACAGATTATCTGTGAAAGAAGCTTATTGTGTACAAAATGTAAATTTGCCGAGGAAAACTCTTCACATGCCGAGTGCATTGGCATTTTCTTTTATGTCGCTAAAGGCGGCGCCATAAGCGATGTAAAACTGCTCGTGCAGGAATTCAATTTTACGTTCAACTTTAAGAAACGGGCTCAAGCGTCATCGAGAAGCGTCTCGTAAAACGCTAATGTCATTGCCAATTATGTGTGGCGGTTAAATCGCTGGTCTCGATATTAAAAAATAATTATAGCCGTGTCCGTGAAACTGTTAGTGCCGGGCATTAGTATCGATTATCGATTTATGAGAAACGGACGCGATTTGCGTGTTGTATCGCCCGATACAAAGCGCATCGCGGATAAATGCATACGTGCGCATCGCGAATAAATGCGTGTGTGACTATGCATGCTATATAAGGGGCAATACGGAAATGTCAACGGCGCGGCATGCATCGGGTATAAAATCGGATAGTTTTTGCATGGATGCCAAAATGTATTTCTTTGAATGTATAAACATACTACGTGTATCTGTCGAAGGAAAAATGTCAAAACATATGCATTTAAATATTTAAATGTGTCAGTGAATTTTTTAATTATCGATGACACTTTGTAAATCGAGTTAATTAATTGAATTAGCTGAAAAATTTACATCAATGTATGTGTGTAGAATGTAAATATTTTTATTTTTGAATTCGTATATTTATACTATGACAGAGACTAAAACTAAAATTTCTGACTTTAATTCATCGCAATCTAATAGAGGTAATCAACTATTTCTTTTATTTGGGGTATAAATTTAAACTTTGATTTGATAGGATTATGATAGGAATTTAGAATTCTTTGATAGGGATAAATTGGCTCGTACTTGAATTCTTAAAACGATGATGAAGCATTTACAATTTATGTAGAGATGAAGCGAGGCAGAAATCATGCAACGTTGTTAGTGGCAGTGGTTGAAGGCGAAGAGAATCGTGAAAAGGGGAAACGTGATGATAGGATCGAGGATTCGTAAAACGGCGTATTCGAGAACGCTGTAATGCAAACGCATAACCTTAAAAACGAGGGAGAAGATACGAGGGTTGAAGAAAGGGAATTGGATGAAGGAGGAAGAGAAGGGCGAAGAAACCGAAGGAACTACTTCACTCAGTCGGTTTGCACCGCCTCGCGAGAAGTACCAAGGGAAAATCACCCTCTCCTCCTCCTCTTCTTCCTCCTCCTCCTCTGCTTTGCGGGGTGTTCGAAGGACAGAGGGTGTGCCGTCGGCCGGCCGGTTTGGGCGAGGGAAGGTGAATGCGCCTCGGCGCACCGTTTCGCGATGCGAAGCGGAGCAATGCCGCCGTCGTCGCCGCCGCTACCATCGACGACGACATTTGGAACAGATAATGGCGCGAATACACCGCGGGGGTGAACGAACCGCGGGTCGTACTGGGTTCAGTTGGGTCGGCTTGGGTTGGGTTGGTATCACATCAGCTATCGATCTTATAACGCCGTACGGCCCCCGTTGTCTCCTCGTTTCAGTCTCTCTCTCTCTCTTTTTCGTTCTCACTCTACCGCTTTCCCTCACCCTCCAGCAACCCTCATGTTCCTCCCGTATCTGTCGTCACCCTCGCATTCTCTCTCTTTCTCTCTCGCACTGTCCTTTCTTCCACGCGTGCCCTCTCCGCGTGTCACCTCTCGGTTCTTCTCCCGCCGCCACCTGTGTCTCTGCCGCCTCTTCGCGCGTTTCCTGTCTCCATTTCGCTCTTACTTTCTCACCCCCCCGTGTCTTCTTCTCCCGCGGTGTTCCGCGCTGCCTTCCGTTCTTCCCCTCCTCGTTACATCACCACGCTGCACTGCAACCTGGAACGTTTCTTTTTTCTCTTGCCGCGCGTCGATCCACCGCTCGCTCTTCCTATTTATCAAGCGCGACGCAAACGCGTTGCGTTACAGCTGCGTGCTCATGGACGTTAATTTTCCGGAGAATTATTTCGCCGGGGGAGGAAAACTTGAAGCATCGCGATTCCTACGACGCACCCTCGTGGGAGAGCGAAGATTACGAAGAGAAAGAGGACGAGCCATGAGATTGCTGCGGAGGGTCCATGACCCACATGCGTGAGATATTGTCATGCTCGCGGTTCTGAATTTCTCTTCCCGCGAGGCTCATGTGCGCTTCAGTGTCGTTGAAGCCTTTCATTTTTATTATAAACGAATTCATATAAAATTTGCTCACTTGTTGGGATTATGAAGTAGACAAATTGCTTTCTGAATTAACTAAGATTATTTTTAGAAAAATATATGTAAAACAAAATATCAATTTGTGAGAGATCGCTTAAAATAATACAATTTCATCGATACATTAAACATTATCTGTTTTTGTTTAAATATATATACATATATATATTGGTATATTAACTAATAAACCTTTTTGTGAAATTTTCTGATAACTTATTAATTACGCTCTAAGAAACTGTATTGATTATATTATATTAATATATATTTTGATTGCACAACAATATTTTGAAGATCGATATGAAAAGGCGTAATGGTGGTCAACTTGCAACGGTAAATAATAAATTACCAATAGCAAATTGTCATTAAATATTAATTATTGGAAATATGTTATTACAATTTAGGATACAGAACCTATATCGAATGATTACAAACTCATTGGATAATTAACTACCTACCTAATTGTGTGTGTGTACGCGCGCGCGCGCGCTCGTAACGAAATACCATTTTATCTTCAAATATTCGCTCTTTGAAATTGTCTCAGTTATTTGTCTCGTTAATCTCTCGAGGTATATTGAACATCGTCAGTTTTAAGAAGCTATGCTTGCTATGCTTGCCGCTCCGTTCGTTCGAGTGGGTCATCTGAAATCGAAATCGAGATTCGAGAGGACTTCCATTTCACGCTCGACGCATTTCTTTCTCGTGATCCTTGCGCCGTTGCGGTACGCAGCTATCGTCGATCGGTTGAGATATCGCCAATCGTTATCTGCGACTGTGACAAAGGTCTCTCGAGCTCGAGTTATTTCTGGAAGAGACGGACGATTCTCGAGATCGAAATATCGGGGTGATATATATCGCCCGTTCTCACTCGCAAAGAACTATACATTTTATGCTTCTCAACGCTGCATATCCAGTTTGTATCTTTGCACAGATACAAAGAATTCTGAATCTCAAATCGAACATAAGTGAAAACGCAGCCTTCTTACAGCCTTGATATTATATGTACGATTAGATAATTAATATTATATCGATGTCATAATATTATGAGTATATGAGAGAGATGATGCTCGCAAAAAATTTCATCTTGATAACGAGAGAAAATGCCGCAAGTTTATCAAGAATTGTTGAAATTGTTGATCGCGTTCGTGGCTAACACGTAGATTCTCCTCTGCACGGCTTTGCACTTCACGCGTACTCTGGTATTCTGAGCGCCACTTGAAAATTAATTTGCGTCGCACACAAAAGTCCAAGCGGCACCCTCGCAATTTCATAGCATGCTCCGAGAAATGGACCAGAACTTAAATGTGAACGTTAGAATTTTTAAATACGATTAATACTATATTTAATGTGCAGTCGTGCGCGCATACTGCAGCTAGCACCGCACTAATGTAAAAGTGATTTTTTATCAAACTATGTTTTTCTTATTATAATAAAAAAATTAGAAGAAAGATAATCAAAGTAAAGAGATACTCTAAATTTTTTAAATATTTTTAAAAGATAAGAAAACAAGGAGGCTTTTACATTATTATTACAGCTTTTTGCTCTATATATATATATATATTTTTTTTTATATCTAATCTATATTCTAAATGCATTATTTGATACTATGATTTGATATTAGTGATATTTAATCGGCAAATAATTATATTATATAATTATATTTTATCAAATTATATTTCAATTTATTTGTAAAATTAAGTGAACAAAGAGTTAAAATTAAAATTTTGAACAAAATTATATAAAATCAAATTCTTTAAGAGATTGATTTGCTTTATAGTCAAAATTAACACAATGTTTATGGACATAAATGTGTTAAATACGACAAATTTATATACCGTATTATACGGTGTATTATTCGTCGTGAAAACGATATAGTCGATAAAAGTATATTCTTCATACATCAAAACCGAGGTCAGTTCTACCCGTCTCCAGCGAATTCGCGACATTCGTTTTCAAAGGGTTAATTGGTTCGTTTCCTCCGTTCGCGCTCGTTCGAAATCGCTGACCTGGTTCGTGGTCGTCCGTAGAACAAAACCGGTCGACAAACGTACGACAAAACGCGCGCGGCATTGAACGACACGTTCGAAACTAAACTAAACGTTTTGCTCGACACTCGGCTATCTCTCTTTCTCTTGCTCTTTCTCTCTCTCTCTCTATCCCCGATCTCTTAATCCGGCCGTGAGAGTCGATGGCGGTCGGAAGTCAGTTTCTCGGTAGACAGCGGCAGCCTCCGCTCTTCTGTTATAGCAGCGGAGAGCAGCTGCCGTGCAGTGTGTACGAAGCCTGAGAGAAGCTGGAGACATGCCGATCAGACCTGTCAGGTTATTGTCTCGGGTTTTAATGGAACATCACGACGCGAGTCGCCACCGCTACCGCGCGAAATACCGCGGCGCTGAACTGAACTGAATTAAATGTCGGTGAGCGTTTTGCATTGAGGTTCCTCTCATCGTCGTCGTCGTCGTCATCGTCGTAGTCGTGGTCGTCGTAGTCGTGGTCGTCGTAGTCGTGGTCGTCGTTGTCGAGGCCGTTGCATAATGGAGGTAGGCCGTCGTGGGTGTAGGTGGTACACTTCAATTCCGGGCGAATGAGGGAAATAAACGAGAGAAGGAGGAGGAGAAGAAGGATGGGGAAGCTGCTGCCGAGTCTGAGCAAGTCGTGATCGAGGGAAGGGGAAAAACGCTAACGGAAACGGTGTCGATGGTGTGAAAAGTGTGGGCGAGCGAGCGCGGTCCAGGAGATGAGGGTTGATGAGGGAGATGAGATAAGGCAATGAATAATTGAGAAGTGAGCAGTTTAGGCGAACTCGGTGTTCCGTGGAGCCTCATTGCCGATATCTCGCGGACACTGTGTCTCTCTCTCTTTCTCTCTCTTTCAACAAAGAGGAAGAGTTGATCTTACCACCGAAAACACATAGAATTTTAGCGTCCAGAGTTGAGACGGCATGCGAATAATTAAAAGTCGTTACACCAGTAATTGCATTAAGACGAACCCGCGCTTAATTAACTCACCAACAGCGGCAGCGGTGGCGGTTCTGCGCATTTTCTGCGACGTATCGGTGTGTCGAGACACGCGGCCTTGTTGCAATGTCAATGCCGCGCCTGAGATACTCTGACAAGCGACAAGATATTCTTTAGACTTGGTAAATGACGAAAAAGAGATTGAAATGTCAAAAGTAGATATTTCGAGAATAGATGCTTTTTTAGATAGTATCTGGTTTATACTGGAGCGCGCGTTGGGAATAGGTGACATTTATGTTTCGTTTTTTATAAATGCATCAACAGAGAGTAACTCAATCGTATGAACAACGTACAATTTTTGTCACAAAACGCACGATTGGTTTTTTTACCGTTTACAAACTTCGTGGCCTGTGTTTAACGCGTCGATGCAGTTTTAATCCGGCGGAAAGCTGGCCCTTTTTTACGCGTCCGGTTCATTGGCAGTATCGAAATCCGTGCGCCGCACGTGCGGGATTAATTTGCCATTTCCGATATGTATATACATTTCCATTTCGGCAGCGATGAGGTTTCATCGACCGTCGGACGCGTAACACAAAATAAACGCTTGTCAATCAATGATCAAGGAGAGAGAAAGAGAGAAAGGAGTGAGAGAGGGGGAGAGAGAGAGAGAGAGAGAGAGAGAGAGAGAGAGAGAGAGAGAGAGAGAGAGGAAAGATGCACCGAGAGGAAGAGTGAGACCGGAATTGTCAGAGAACAACGCGGACACGTGCCACGTACAATTCAACTCTCGTGGATTACGTACGCCGCGGCGCGGAACGTTTTGATAAAATGTAGTTGCCGCTGCGGGAACGGATTTCATGGTCTCATTAATATCTCTGAACGCATCGAGATTCGTAATAAGATTTGTATTTATGGTTGCTTGGAAAACTAATAGCTATTAATTATTTACCACCGTCTAAGATAGGAAAGATCGAACAGAAATTCCATTTCAAGCGAAAGGTGTGGCTTGTCCAGATGTATCCTGTCAAAAGCGTGATAAAATATAACTTTAATCAATTTAATGGTGTGTGTGTGTGTGTGTGTGTGTGTGTGTGTGTGTGTGTGTGTGT